>JAAKBH010001509.1:777500-989112 GCA_019776075.1 Amaranthus palmeri | reverse complement strand
TACGTTCCTAGTCAACGACAAACCTGCATATGTTTTATTTCATTCAAGAGTATCTCATCTATTCATTGCATATGTGTATATCAAAGTTGCTTTTGTCTAATTCTTTTAAAATAAATAGCAAGTTTTCACAATCATTAGGAAAGGGAATTTTATGTCAGTGTCTATATATTTAACGTCAAATCTAAAGTTTATCCATGGTGATGATATTGATTTTTACGAAAAAAAATAGACATGCCGATGAAGTAATTAGAGAATTGTTAGCAATTGTACAAACAATTGTTAATTCTATTTGTTTCGGTTAAGAAACGGTCAAATTTGTAAAGGGAAAGTTCAAGGGAAGTACCTTTAGTTGTAAGGAAGTGAGAAGATCTGACCTCCGCGTATGGTGTTCCTGCAACCACAAGGAAAGCTAACCCGGGGGCCTATGTCCCGGAAGGGCACTCCGATGCTTAAGTCAGACCGGGAATCATAGATGTAATTAGTATAAGTTTTTGTATGAGAGTAGAATTGTGTACCTTTATCATGTAAATGAATGATATATTTATAGAAATATTATGGAGGTTATTTCTAGAGAGGTTGGAAGTTAGTGAGCGGTTACCATCGGTTACTTCAATAAATGGAAGTTACGTGGCGGTTATGATTTGACTAAATAAATTACGGGATAATAATTTGACCCCGTAACATTAGCCCCACGCATATAGAGGAAGAGAGGACGACCAATCAGAGGAGACAATCTTGATCTTTATGCGGAAGAAAATATTAGTCATACAGAAAAGAGTCCGACTTATAGGAGTCTTGGACCTGGTAAATGACATAGGTCATTATAGCCCCAAACCTCCAGTTTAGGACAATAAAGGAGTCGGTAATTCGGCCCTTGGTATACTTAGGTATACTTGATAGCTTGACCCCAAAATACATTTTTTTTTTTGGGAAGAAAGAAGGGGGTCCGAATAGAAGGTGATTTGGCCCTAGGTATACTTAGGTATACTTGATAGCTTGACCCCAAAATACATTTTTTGGGGAAGAAAGAAGGGGGTCCGAATAGAGGGTTATTCGGCCCTAGGTATACTTAGGTATACTTGATAGCTTGACCCCAAAATACATTTTTTGGGGAAGAGAGAAGGGGGTCCGAATAGAGTATAATTCGGCCCTTGGTATACTTAGGTATACTTGATAGCTTGACCCCAAAATACATTTTTTGGGGAAGAAGAAGGGGGTCCGAATAGAGTATAATTCGGCCCTAGGTATACTTAGGTATACTTGATAGCTTGACCCCAAAATACATTTTTTGGGGAAGAGAGAAGGGGGTCCGAATAGAGTATAATTCGGCCCTATGTGTACTTAGGTATACTTGATAGCTTGACCCCAAAATACATTTTTAGGGAAGAGAGAAGGGGGTCCGAATAGAGTATAATTCGGCCCTATGTATACTTAGGTATACTTGATAGCTTGACCCCAAAATACATTTTTTGGGGAAGAGAGAAGGGGGTCCGAATAGAGTATAATTCGGCCCTATGTATACTTAGGTATACTTGATAGCTTGACCCCATAATACATTTTTGGGGAAGAGAGAAGGGGGTCCGAATAGAGTATAATTCGGCCCTATGTATACTTAGGTATACTTATATAATTTAGCCCCAAAAACAACTTATTGAAGAAACAAGGGATCCGAATATGGGGTTATATAATCCATAATATCAGCCCCATGCATGAAGGGTGATAAAGGATAGAGTTTTACGAGGGAGGATATCGACTTTTATGCGGAAAATAAACATACCTCGATGAGTCCATGCTTGGTTGAAGCCCCATGAATAATAAATATTTGGCCTTTGGGCCATTTTAATGATTTGGCCTTGAAGCCTAATTAATATGATGATTCGGCTTTTGTGCCTGATATGATGATTCAGCATTTGAGCCTAATATGATGATATGGCCAAGCAGTCAATCACCTAGGATTTAGATAAGGAATTATACTAGATGAATGGATCGGACGTAGGTCTGCATTGCTATAAATATGGATCGGACATAGGTCCGCAATAAGTGATCGAGTTATCAAGCTACGTGATACTCGCTATAATTACTTTGACAAATAACGCCCAAAATCACTCGTTTTGGGGCTAAATAAATGTATGAGTTATCAAGTTAGGTGACACTCGCAAGGATACCACTTTCAAACAAGGTGAAAGTTTGATAAATAAGACGAATACTAAAAAATATCGCCCAAAATCGATCAATTTGGGACTTAAATAATAATATGACTTTCAAACTAAGTGAAAGCTTATGTGATTCCATAACATGACAAATAAAGTCAATGTTTCAGGGCTTCCATAATAATAATGACTTTCATTCTAGGTGAAAGCTTAGATGACTTCATAATACGAATAATAACGTCCACATTTTGAAACTTGAATAATAATATGACTTTCAAACTAGGCGAAAGCTCAGATGACTTTATACATTCGTCGTTGAAAATCACATATAAGTAAGATCCAATATAATAAGAATAATAATGGTGAGGTATTTTTTCTTGAATAATGGTGAGGTATTGAATTCCCATGTAGATGTAATAAACGATTCGTTTAATATATGCCAATATCATAGTTCATCATGATTCATAAATACAACAAATACGAAACACCCGATATATGTTGATGAATAAAAGCAAGAATAGTCGTATGATGATCATCAGATTAATACAATATATTCTTCACATGGTTTGAACCATTATCAGATCATACCCGGATCTTGGCATCACATTGAATTGGCTAATATGTGGACTAATATTTTTAGACCAAAACCACTTAGTAGAAGTTAGTTTGGAAACGTTCTACGGGTCATCTAATCTTTTAGATAGTACATCAAATCGAACTTCAAAATAAGGACTAAAATTTTTAGTCAGTTAAAGTTGGTTTGGAAACATTCTATGGATCCGATAATCCTTTAAGAAGGTGCATCAAACTGACTTTCAACATCGAATGAATAAAAGCAATAAAATCCGACTTTCATATCTGCAAATAATGCAAAAACTTGAAATAATTTGGCCCAAAATTCTCAATATTGAGTCATCAAGTTATGTGATACTTGAATGAATTAGTCTTATTGGAGATAGACATAAAATATAGATTAACCACCCAAATAAAAGATCCAATACCATATAGGAAGTTTCCACTAATTATCTTGATCATAAATAATAGCCACTTTATACCATAATTAAAATAACCGATTCTTAGCATTTAGTATTGATCGCCATAAAAGTAATTTCGAATAGCTTCGTGTTGCCTTGACATTGGGAATAAAAATGGCTCTCATAACATTAATAACACTGGAAATAAGTGTAATATTATAATATTATATTGGATGTCACTTTTTCCTTACTTGGAACATAGTGTACAATTTGGCAGAAATTACGAAATGCATTATGATATAAATTATCAAGCATATAACTAACAGGGACTTGAAAGATATGCAATAAAAGTAGCTATAAGGAATAATCAATAATCAACCATCGGAAAACGTTTTAAATACTATTAGCCACAAACTTTCAATATTTACTTGCAGTGATTCCAGACACTAATGTTTGACGTTGTTGAGCACTATTACCATAATATAACCGACATCATTATAACCGACATTAGTTATCTAATAATCAAAATTTTAAGGAGTAGAACATACGGATGAAAAAGAATTGCATACCCACGAATCTTTCACCACAATATTTTTTAAACAATGACTTTTATGTATCTCTCCCCACAGACGGCGCCAAACTGTTTCGGTTAAGAAACGGTCAAATTTGTAAAGGGAAAGTTCAAGAGAAGTACCTTTAGTTGTAAGGAAGTGAGAAGATCTGACCTCCGCGTATGGTGTTCCTGCAACCACAAGGAAAGCTAACCCGGGGGCCTATGTCCCAGAAGGGCACTCCGATGCTTAAGTCAGACCGGGAATCATAGATGTAATTAGTATAAGTTTTTGTATGAGAGTAGAATTGTGTACCTTTATCATGTAAATGAATGATATATTTATAGAAATATTATGGAGGTTATTTCTAGAGAGGTTGGAAGTTAGTGAGCGGTTACCATCGGTTACTTTAATAAATGGAAGTTACGTGGCGGTTATGATTTGACTAAATAAATTACGGGATAATAATTTGACCCCGTAACACTATTCTTAATCATATAATTGATGGTAATTTTCACAAAAGTAAAATGGTTTAAAAAATTATAAAATTTATATTAATTTCATCATGTAGCTTATTATGTTAGTGTAATATTCATATATTTTGTTTTTTGAAAACATAATTTTTTAAAGAGTGATAATTATACTAATAAATAAAAAAATAAATATAATTAACGTCAAAATTAGAATTTTTTTAAAAGAAAACTAAATGAATTGTATTTTAACTTTCTAATTTAAAATAAAATAAAAAATGAAAAAAATAAAAAATAAAAAATAAAAAAAATGAGAAAATAAGTAATAAATTAATTATGGAGTGTCTATAAATTTTTCCAACCTCCCACCCCTATTTATCTGTAATTCCAATTTTTATTCCAAGTTTCATTCAATTTGTGTTTAGTTTTCATTTTTTATAAGTTTTACTCTCATCATTATTATTATTATCATATTCATTCTTTAAGATGAATAAAAGTGCTCCATAAATCACTAATGCAGTGTTTGGAATATTCAAGGTATGAAATTATAAATGAAGAATCTGAAAATGAATGATAAGATTTGAGAAGTCATTCTCAACATGTCAATTTTAACCCATTTAAAAACAAGGATAGAATTTGATTCATATCCAAATTTGAAAATTTTTGATTTTGCCAACAATAAATTTATGTCAATTCACAATTTTTAAAATAAAATCATTATTTTCAAACGTAACATAATATAAATGCTTTAAAGTTTTAAATTAAGGAAAATATTGATATTTAATTTAAGATTAGAGTAATAATTATTTATAACTTAGTTATTTTAATTTGTTTTTAATTTTCATTTTTTATAAGTTTTATTCTCATTATCTAACGTAAGACCGTAAGTCTATAATAATCTAATCGATTATTTTGATAAGTTTTAATCATTCAACTTGATTAAATTTACAATATTCAATCTTTCTTACAATGTAATTAGCGCTCATGAGTCATGACTCTATGGTCAGATGTCAGATTTGCAATTTTGATTAGAATAAACTTATTTTCATATAAAATTTAAATTTTACAAAATATAAAATTGCCTTAAATTAAAATTTGAGTTGGATGTCGGGTCGAATCGGAGTCGAGTCGAGTCGGAGTCGGTCGGATTATCGGATTTATTTTGCGGTCCAGCTCCGATCCGGCTTTAGGAGTCGGATTGTATAAAAAAAACTCGAAACGAGTCCAATCAGGGGCGGATTCGGACTGAATTGTCATCCCTAATTATCATTATATTCTTCTCTCGGGATGAATGAAGGTGCTCCACAAATCACTAATTAGTGTTTGAAATTAAGTATTGAATTTTAAATTATACTCCCTCCGTTCTAGTTTACTAGTCCCATTTGACCAAACACGGATTTTAAGATAGTAGTGGAGTCCATTGCAAAAGGTGGTAGTTGGGTATTTTAATTGATTAAATTAATTGTAAAGGTGGTAGTGGAGTATTGAGAATTGGAAAAGTGGGGGTATTTAGGTAAAAAAAGGATAGCCAAAAAAGGAAATGGGACAAGTAATTAAGAATTGCCAAAAAAGGAAACGGGACAAGTAAACTGGAACGGAGGGAGTACATTTTAAGTATGAAATTATAAATGATGAATTTGAGAATGATAAGATTTGAGAAGTCATTCTCAACAGCAGTTTGAACCCATTTAAAAACAAGAGGCTTTTCGTGATGCGCTTGATAGTCATAACCTATGAGCTCTTGTCCGGTCAGAAGATAAATTTTGAGAAATGTGAGATCTCCTTCAGTAAAGGTTTGGGTCGCCAACATCGTGATAGCATTCGTAGTCTCCTGGCCATGAACGAGGTCCTTCGGCACGACAAATATTTGGGTCTCCCTACTATCTTTGATCAGTCTAAGAAAATCTCCTTCACCGGTATTCGTGACCGCGTAAGGAAGAATCTTCAGGGTTGGAAAGAAAAATTGTTGTCTCGGGCCGGGAAAGAAGTGTTGATCAAGTCCATCATTAACTTGATTCCTAGCTACGCCATAAGTTGTTTCAAGCTCCCCTCGACTTTCTTTTCGGAGGTTAAGAGTATCACCAGGAGCTTTTGGTGGGGTTCTAATCATTCCAAGGGAATTCCTTGGAAAGCTTGGAGCTCTCTTTGCCGCCTCAAAGAAGAAGGGGGAATGGGGTTTTGTGACCTTGAGGCTTTCAATTTGGCTTTACTCGCGAGCAGTTATGGAGGATTCACTCTAACTCAACGTCTCCCCTGTCTAAGATCTTGAAGTCCAAATACTTCCCCGATGGCGACGTTTGGAACACTCAGCTGGGCCACAATCCCAGTTTCGTTTGGCGGAGCATTTGGGGTGCTAGAGCCGTGTTAGACAAGGGCGTTCGATGGCGTATTGGGAATGATTCTTCAATCATGATTTGGTTAGATTCTTGGCTGGGTGGGGAAGGCTCGGGCAGGATTTTCTCTCCTCCATCTAAGTTGCCTATTGAGGCTACCGTTCGCGAGCTGTTCGACCCAAATAGTAAGAGTTGGAAGAAGGAGGTCCTCCATGAGATCTTTCTTCCTATCGATGTCGACCGTATTTTGAGTGTCCCTATAAGCCTAGAGGACAAGGACGATGAACATGTCTGGATGGGAAACAAAGATGGCATATTCAAGGTCAAAGACGCCTATAGAATGACTCTCTCTTCCCAGTTCTTCGCGTCTAGTTCTATTGGTTTGGACCCGGTTTGGAAAAAGCTGTGGAAATTAAATATTCCTCTGAAAGCCAAAATCTTTCTTTGGAGAGCGGTTTGGGACATTATTCCGCACAACGGAAACCTTAAAAAGAAAAGGATTTTAATTCGTCAAACTGTCCCCGTTGCGGTGATCATGAATCCTCATTGCACGTTTTTCAAGACTATAGTTGGGCGCGTAGTCTGTGGAAGCTTGCCCCAGCCAGCTTTCGCATTCAAGAGGCCTTGAGCATCCGCGATTGGATCTCGGACTTTATCCTTGATTCTTCGTCGTCCGAGGATGATTTTTTGCTACTTTGTTATAGCAAATGTGGTACTCCTGAAGCGAGTACTGCTTTGATCATATTCACACTTCCCCGGAAGCTTGCTTTCAAAGGTCGAAAGACACCTTACATGACTATCACTAGTGGAATGATTCCTCCCATCCGGATAAACCTCATCGTGAAGTCTCTAAATGGTGCAAGCCACGACGGGGTAGTATTAAGATTAATTTTGATGCTGCTTTGAATTGTTCTCAGGATTGTACGGGCCTTGGTGTGGTGGCTCGAGATGATGAAGGAAACATTCTGCTTGCTGCAGCTCGAACAGTGGCGGCCAAGGCTGATGCGGAGCTGGCGGAATTAGAGGCGGTTGGCTGGGCTGTGCGGGTGGCAGTGGATAAAGGCTGGAACAACATCACCATTGAAGGATATGTTCATCTAGTCATTGAAGCTCTCAATCAAAACAATGCTAGGGGCTTTTATGCCCAAACTCTCATTAACAATATCCTATTCATGTCTAGTGCTATTAGCTCTATTGCTTTTTCCTTTTGTTTTAGAGAGTCAAATGAAGTCGCCCACAGGCTCGCCCATTGGGCCTTGAGGCGCAATTGTAATAATGTCTGGACTCGTTCGTTACCGCTTTGGATTAGCGATCTTGTTTTTTCGGATTGTCTTCCTTATAAAAGTCGAGGTATTTTTTAGAAAAAGATAAATTAATAAATAAATTATTTATAGTATTCTAATAAATTATTCCTTAAATTAAGCAAGCATTAATGTAGATTGAAACAGCAATGCAGATTAGGCAATATTAATTGAAGAAAGAAATCTGTTAGCTTTTAACCAATAGAAAAATTACAAATGGCACACTTTTTCTTACATTGACATTTGTCATCTCCTAAGAATTTCATTAAAATGTATGATGATTGTTATACATATGAAACTTCACTTATTTTTTTAAATTAAAATAATTTTCTAATCAAAAAATGTAATAGTTTTGAGTTTTACATTCTTTACTATCATAATTTTTTTTTTCAAATATACTTTTATTAATGATAAAGATTGAGCAACATTAATGTAATTACCCGACATTATGGGTGTGGAGGAAATTATTGCATTTTATATCAACTTTTACAATTGTTATACTAATGATGGGGTAATTATAAGTATGAAATGCATATATATTTTCCAGAAAATTTATGACATTATAATTAAGTTCTACACTCATCGATTTAACTTATATTTTGTTTATTGAAGTTTTTTTCTTAATATTCTCCCATCAATGATAATGTTGGTACTTGGTAGCGTTATGGAATTATTAAATGTGTTCATTCGGGTGATCGGGTTGGTTTCGGACGGGTTTCATTCGGTTCGGTTGTGTTTCTGTTGTTTGTTATGACAGGTCGCACTCGGGTCGGGTCGATTAGTCACGGTTCGGTTAAAGATCGATTATTCGAGCTATCGGGTTAGCATCGGTTCGGTGCCGGTTGACATTCAGGTCGAGTGTTAATCGGTGTCAGGTTATCGTCGGTTAATAATGGGTTCGATTTTTTAGAAAACAACATTCGGCTACGTATTACTAATTACTATCGATCGAAAACAAAATAATTAAAATGCAAATCAATTAATGATCATTATTACTTTGTTACTTTTACATGTTTGACCGAAAATTTAAAATATAAAGTTCTATTAATTTTCATATAATATGATTAAAAGTAGTTAAATAAACATTGATTAGCTCTAAATATATGAAATCATGTATTTATCAGATTCACTAATAAAATGATTGAATATAAGTATATCATACTTCTATGTTAAAAATCGGTTCAAATTTAAAGCAATTCGATCTAAAATTCATTCGGGTTAAGTCAGTTTTAGCCGGATCAAATTCGGTTTCGAGCATGATTCGGGTCGGATATGACTCGGGTCGGTCATGTTTAGGTTCGAGTAAACTCGGTTAACGGACATGTGTCAGTTACAGTTCCGGTTCAACTTTTCCATTTTCGGTTGTCAACCGGTTCGGGTACAACATCGGTTCGTGTATCGTCGGTTCGATAAACCTAAAAACGAAAGATATTTTCGAGTCGGTTTACTTTCGGTTTCGGTCCGGGTTTTCGGGTCGGGTCACTTTTGAACAGCTCTAGGAATTATCCAATGTTATGATAGGAAAATAAAGGTTTTATTTGATTTCAACATTTATAATTATTATGTTAATGGTGAATTGATAAAACAGCCGGTCTTGGCCGAGACCGTCTCAAGGTGAGACGGCCCAGCCCAAGCCGCGCCTATAGGGGAGAGTAAACTGCAATATGATCAGTTTCTATCTTAACACATTCATTTTCATGGTTAAAGTGTTCAGTTTCTAATATGATCAGTTATGCTTTTAGTATGTTTCAGTTATGCTTCTAATATGATGTTCTGTTTCTACAAATTATGCTTCTAGTATGTTCAATTATGCTTCTAATATGATCAATTATGCTTCTAATATGATCAGTTATGAATGAATCAATTGTCAAATTATATCATGAATTATAATAGTATACTACATTCAAGAAAACTTTAAATGACAATTGTCCATTTATATCAATCAGTTTTAAGACTAAATGGATCAATTGTCCAATAAAGTGTATCAGTTTCATTGATAATAGCCTCAATTTGATTCTTAACAACATCTGGTTTGATGGATACTTTAAGAGGCGAAATGAGCACTTTGATATATAAACTGACTATCTTAAGATGACAACTGAGTACTTTAATATATAAATTGAGTATCTTAATATGAAAATGAACTGACTATCAAGAGATAAAAAATAGATTACTTTAAGATGAAAAATGAATATCTTAAGATGACAACTGAATACTTTAAAAGGACAATTGACTATCTTAAGATGAAAACTGAAATTTAGTTTTCAATTTTGGAAGTTAAAAAGATGCCAAAAATAAAACAAAAAAAAAGGAAGTTGGAGGGAACCGGGCGCGTGCAGGCCACGCGCGTTAATCTGGGCCGCAATATTGGGCCGTCTCACCTTGAGGCCGTCTCGGCCAAGTTTTGGTGTTGATAAAAATTGTTGCCTATCTCCGTTTAGACTTTCAGTTTATTTTGTAAGTTCAAAATATTTCGGAGTTATTTATTTGATTACCAACTAGAGCCGGCTCAATAGGGGAGCACCATGAGCTATTGCTCAGGGCCCCGATTTATAGAGGGCCTCATATTTTTTCCATAAAATATTTGTTAGAGTAATACTAAGTATTCAAGAGGATTGAAAATAGAAAAACTAATTTAACGGGATGATGATGATGATTATTTCTTATTAATTGATGGACATATTAAAAATGAAGCAATGGATATTAGAAAGAGATATTGGTTCCATATAATTATAAAATTTAGAAATATTTTTATATATTATTAAACAAATTTACAAATACTAAAATGTAATTGAACAAATTTTAGTTTTTAAGGGCCCATAATTTATACTTTGCTCAGGACCTTTGGAATGCCAGAGACGGCTCTGTTACCAACCTGTTAGTGATTCTAATAGGTTAGCGATGCTGATGAGGTCAACATTTTGAGATTGATAATTTTACAGTTTTGAATCACTAGATTCTTGATATCACAATTATAAGTCGTAAAACTTAAATAGAAATGAAATATGTTAGATATGTATAAGTATTAAAATAAAATAGAAATTAACCAAAAAAAATTGTTGAAAATTGGACAAGCATACTTAAATTTTATTTTCTATTATATAATTAGTAGTAATTTTTATGGAGGTTGAATAACTTAAAAAATTATAAGATTTCTCGATTTGTAGATAGCTATAAATTTTGAATGAAGTTCTTAAAGGGGTACAGTTGGATTAAGATAAAACATAGAACAATATGTTATTGTTTTGAACAAGTTAGTTGAAGGTGGTACTCTTGATGTTGACTTGCGTTGCTAGTGTTCCATAATATGTTAGATCTTCCATAATCAATGCTAAAGTTGGGTAATATTAGTTTTACGCATTTATCCGAAATTGCAGTATGCCAGATTAAAGTTGTATTTTATGTTAAGCTTTATGATAAGTTCGTGAGAGAAAAGTTGAAAATGTTTCAAAGTTTTGTGCACTCTCAACACGTTTTTAAACTCTTAGTTTAGAAGTGCAATCCAATTAATCCTAACTAGTATAAAAACTCGTGCAATGCACGAATTTATGAGTATGAAATATATAAAAACATAACTTTAAAGGATAAAACAAGTATATATTATCATGATTAAATTTATATAAAATACATCAATTTTCATTCAATTTAATACACCAAATTCGAGGTCATTTATATATAATTGCTATAATAAATTATACTCTATACTATACCTAATTTAGCTCCAATTTTTAAAATAATCAAATTCTAAATTAGGTAAATATTGTCATGTAAATAAATATTATCCACTAAAATAATCACATTTGTCAAGACTCACTTGGAATTTTCCATTATTTTATAGTATTGTATGATTTTTAAAATAATCAAATTCTAAATTAGGTAAATATTGTCATGTAAACAAATATTATCCACTAAAATAACCACAGTTGTCAAGACTCCTTAGGAGATGACACTTGAAATTTTTCATTATTTTTATAGTATTGTATGATTTTTAGTGAGAGGATTCTTTTAACCTTTTTGTTTGATTATTTCTTTCATTATAACTTTTTTCTAACAAATACGTAGATATGTATATTTTATAGCTATCTATTATTTTTCCTGATAAATGTGTGAATCTTTTATAGTTATGCCAAATCTCTCATCTAACCGAATCTTTGATTGTTTTTTTTTTTTGAGTAAAATAGAATCTCCGATTGTATAGAATTACATATTTAATTATATTCGTGACCTTTAACTTAGATTGAAGACTAATTTGCTAAAAAACAAGGATGAAAAGAGGGAGAGCGTAATCCTTTTAAGTTAAATTTTTTTTTAAATTGTTGGGACGGTTAGGGAGACTCTTCCAAATAGATCGTCTTTTTAGAGAATTTATTTGTGCTAAATATAAGATATCCAACACATCAATATTTAGTAGTTTAAAAATCTTACAATCAATTTTGGAAAATTATACTAATCAAAATAAAACAAAAAACACTAAAATTGATAATTTTTCATACTCTACTACAATATGGACGCTTATTTTGTTATAATTTGAACACAATTTTAAAATTTATTTTTTAAAAAATAAATGAATAGTAAAAGCTCATGGTTACAAGGTAAAAGTAGGCTTCTTTTTTTTTTTCTTTTGAAAGAAAGCAAAAATAGGCGGGGGAAGAATTAAACATGATAGCAAATAATGTAAAACGAGAATTAGAGTAACGGGTATGAATCATTTTCAAACATCGAAACAAGCAAAAAAACATCACTAATTTTTACATCGTGAGACGACGTTAATTGGATAAATTTAAGCTCTTTGAAAAAACGCTTTCTGTACTATTTAAATTCAATTTTTTTTATATTTTTTACTAATGAGTTGTTTATGCCTTGTATAAGTTCGTCTCACGATAACAATATATAATTCTCCCTTTGAGTTTGCACCATAATCTTGACAAAATTCTCTCATATTTGTGTTATATGGTGCAAACACAAAATGATAGGTTGATCGTAAACAAATAAAAAAAACAATGTTAAAACTTTTATTTCATTAATATATAAGGTTGAACGTTTAAAGTCTAAATTAGAGCTATACAACGGGTTGAAGGCTCAATAAAGTCTAAATGCTACCTTTAAATACAAAATAAAACGGGCTAAAATTAGCTTAAAAATAGTGGGAAAAACAAATAGACATAATAAATAGGGGAAATTGTAAAAATAAACTAATTTTTGATCGATCTGCTGAAAATAAATCGAATTATTGTTTATTTTTAAATAAACCCACCTATCATAGATTCTATTAAGTTTATTAAATAATAGTATAAGTTACTTTGATTATGAACATGTCATTTTTCTTTTTTTATTGAACACTTGATTTTTGTGGCGGACCTAGGATTTGAAACATTGGGTTGCGAGTTTAATAAGAACATCTTATTTTTAACAATAAGTAAAGCTGGCATACCTTAAAAGATTACAACATGAATAATAAAAACTCAACACAAATTTAATACTTTATAAGTTAATTAAAATAATAATTTTTAATGTTTAAAAAAATTAATAATAATAATAATAATTTTTTTTGATGTTATTCATGAATGATAATCAATCAATCATACATAAATAAAAATACAAATGCTAATTTTGAATTGAAATTATCTAATTTAAAGCATGTTGTGAATGGGCTAATGCAATGGTGAAGAAACAACTCACAGTATGATGCAAAGTAAACACACAAAAAAAGAGCAATGCAACAAAGGAAGCAACACAACAATATAATGAAGTATCTATGGATACGTCCCCCTCATATCAACTATCTTGTCATTTATATAATCAACATTACAAAATGACTCACCTTACAATGCTCTGGAACAAGTCTCTCAAGCAAAGAATGAAGTTTGACTTCAATCTCCCACAAAATAGCCCTAATACAATGAGAAGACTCTTTTGGTAATAAACCCTAGTAATCTCTATGTATTTAGCTCTCACATAAACCCTAACACACTTCTAAGACCCCTTTATATAGTCCTAAGACATGTGGGAGAGTATTAAGACAAATGGACAAAAGCCCACTAAACCGCAAGACTTAAACAGAACATTGTTGTTCGCTTCCCGCATTGCTCGCTCGACCCGAGCTGGGTCTGCTAGACCATCCGAGCGGGTTCCCAGAAGCTACTGTCCCAATGCTGCGTTAAGGCTTGATCGAGCCAATGGTGCTCGAGTGGTCGAGCCTTTTTCAAGGCTGCTGCTTCCAGGAATATTGGCTTCATTAAGCCACTTAAAATCACCACCATCAATCACTTCATGGATTGATCCAAACCTTATGTTCTCATACTTCCTTGCACACACCACATCGCTCTCAAGCGTGCAAGCCAAAGCGTACGCTACGAGGTGATCGAATTCACCTCCATCACGGTGAGATATTGGGCTTGACTCAACAAAGCAAATTAAAATTATGATTTATAAACAAATAATACCCAAATCATACACAAATAGAATTGATTTGATCATAATTTAAAGCAAATTCACAATACAATAGTTAATTAAATTCTAAAAAATTATAATTCTAATTCAATTTTATTAATTTACTTAATATAATTATGGGGGATTGGATTGTGGGGTTGTGGACTGTGGGCAAGAACGGTGCTGTGGCGGCGGTTGTGTTGATAGGAGTGGCTGTGGGCCGGCTACGAGTAAGCGACAATTATTTCAATTACCCTATTATTTATAAATGTATTGTTTAAAAAATTTGTATTTTTTGAAAATTTTTTACATTAATGGATGCAATAAATTATAATTATTCAAGTTACACTATTATTTATAAATGTATTGTTTAAAAAATTTGTATTTTTTGAAAATTTTTTACATTAATGGATGCAATAAATTATAATTATTTTAATTACACAATTTTTTATTTCAATTACACTATTATTTATAAATGTATTGTTTAAAAAATTATTCTAGGAAATATATGATGAACTGTATAAAAAATTATATGTTGTCTGATAAATTATTGGAATTACACAGTAATATATATGATGGATTGTTTAAATATGTATATGATGTACTATGTAGAAAATTATACTGCATAATAACTTACATTTATTCTAATTATAGTGCAATTTAAGAAATTTTTGGAAGTACATAATTGCCCTTTTCCAACAATTGTTCTTTAAAATTAAAATGACATAAAATTTATTTAATAGATTATTCAAATCAATCATTTACATTGTTAGACTACCATAATTACAAGTTTACATTTTGGGAAAAATGTCAAGAATACTGATTTGAATGTCGATTTGACAACAAATAAACTAATGCAAAAAAGCAACCAGCTCTAATCAGTTTGTACGCAATCAGACTATCTCAGCTATCACATATAGTGCAATAATTAAAAATCAATCAACTGAAAATATTGTCGAATTTTCAGTAGTTATTCCTTTTCAAAAATGTATTAACACTCTAATGGCAGAAATTATACAATATAAATAGTCTAAAATTTAATAATTTTATTAGTCTAAAATTATATTAAAATACTAACGTATTTAAAAATTCGTGTATCGCATGTGTTCCTATCCATTCCTAGTTCGATATAATTGCTGAAAATAAATTCAACTATAGTTTATTCTTGATTCTTGACTTATAAAGGCTTTTTAAAGGTTGTAATAAACAATAGGTCGTTTATTTTTAACAAGTACCTAAAAAATGAATTTATTTTAAAACTAAATAATAAATATATTTATTTCTAGCAGATGAAACATAATTTGAATGTTTTTTTTGAGAGTAAACATAATTTGATTTATTATTAACAATCTATCCTAATATTAGGCTCAAAAATTTTATCCCAAAATTTAGTTAAGTTATTACACATTATCCTTGCTAGATTTTACTTTTTACGCATTTCAATACTCATTTTATTTATTCATATCTTGAAGTATACAAATCAAAAATTATAAAAAATTAATATTATGAAAGTACGCGATTAGACAATTCAAACAATATCTCACATCACTATATTATTACTTACATATTAGTCGCAATGTATATAATAAGCTTGAACGACAAATAGTGCACATAATCAATATGTAAGCTTGAACGACGAATATTGCACATAATCAAAATGTAGCGAGTATTTTGGAACGGAGAAATTATATTTATATTAATTTTAAAATAAAAAAATTGGCAAAAACAATGTCGCAAGTCCAAAGTTACTACAGTTTGAGCTTCCAATTGAGCTCACTGGTTTCCCGTAACCCTAGAAACCATTATCTTCCATTATCGTCTTCATGCTTCTTCTCTCACACTTCCTCTCTTTCTCTTCCAAATTTTGTGACGATTTCCAGAAGAACGAATGGAGTTATTCATGCCTCGACGGAAAATTCACCGCCTGCCAATACCATATCAGTTGATGAGGATAATACGCTTCAATCTGGGTCGCAACTCATTTCTGCTTCGGAAATTGTTAGAAACTTTTATGCAGGAATCAATCGTCATGATATTTCTGCTGTTGAGCCCCTTATTGCTGATAATTGTGTCTATGAAGACCTTATTTTTCCTCGTCCCTTTGTTGGCCGTAAGGTAACAGTTCATTACAAGGGGTTAATATAATCTAAGCTTAATTTTTTTAGTTATTGCAGCTTTAGATATAATTGATTTGGTGTTTGGGATTATATTAGCTTTTTCTGACTCATTCCGTTTGATACATTTGATTTTCGATAGAGTATAATTAGTTATAATTAAAGAATGATACTCCCCCTTATTAGAGTCCATAAGACTAATGACAATACAAGACATAGTTTCCTTTGTTAAAAAATTATCTTAATTACCTAATGGAAATTCCTAGTATTAAACTTGAAGTTCTTTCAGAATGCGAATGAACATTCCAAAAGTAAATCTTATATAGGGCAGCAATTTGATTGATATGGTTGATGTGTATTTTGCTGATGATATACTGATCTATGTTATAGATACTTCAAGGTTGTTACCATAAAAATAGGATAAAAAGAAGTCCATGCCTTATAATTCTGTTCTTGATAATACTCCCTTTTTCTATCCATAATACATATGCTCATTCTCTAAGATTCCTCATATTTTGCGTCTGGTTATCCACAGTCTATCCTGGAATTCTTCGGAAAGTTTATTGATTATGTCAGCACAGATTTGCAATTTGTGATTGATGCTATTTCTGAGGAAGATTCATCAGCTATTGGTGTCACATGGCATTTGGGTATGGAAAAAAAATCTAACTATTTGTTCTTGCTTTTCTTCGGTTCCTACTTTTAGATGATCTAACAGTAACTGACTACTAATGTTTTACCCAGAATGGAAGGGAAAGCCTTTTCCATTCAGCAAAGGTTGCAGCTTTTACCAAGTGGGAGTGTTTAATGGCATGCGACAAATAGTGTAAGTATGCTTTGTCCCTGTTCATGAGTAATTTGACAGATTTAACTTATTGTCTAAAACATGAATTTGAGACAGTAATTGTTTGCTTACTATAACTTCTTTTTTTTTCATTCATTAATCTCTCTCGACCCGTGTTTGTATCATCATGTTGGTAATCATCCTCAATAGAACCTGAAAATTTCCTCTAGTTTTAAAAAGTAAAAGAAGAAATGAGAGATGCTCTTCTATCGAGTATGAAAAGCTCATTTTAAATTTAAATTAGGTAGTCTATTTCCTCAGTTTGGATGTAGTTGTCTTATTTGGAGCACTGGAGTTCACATGAAGGTCATCCTTTCCGTTTTTTAAACACTTTGAAAGACAGAAACTCAATTGAAGTTGAGAAGCTTTATCTATGATTGGTCAGTAAGTTGTTTCCTTTAATATGGCAAAATGACCTTTTCTTTCTAAAATTAAAAGGAAACAAAAAAAAAAATTGATACGTGCACTTTGTGATAGTTGTGCAATTTGATATCTCTCACCATTTTACCAAACAAAGGAATAACCATTATAATATTTGTTAGTTGATTAGTTTGGGAAGGTGTGGGAGGCTGGAAAAGGGATCATTTAATTAGCTGGGATAAAATGCCCAAGTAAAATAGGGCGTTATCAAGGAAGTGGCCGGAGATATCCATGAGAATCAAACTCTTTGTGGCATAGGATTATACGAATCAAATATGGTTCTTCTGCATCCTCTAGGGAAGTGAAAGTTAGTCCAATATCCACTTATCTAGTCCTCAGAAGGCAATTTCACAAAGACATTCGTCTTTTTTTATCCCTTCATTAGAAGCAAGAAGGGTAAATTATTAACTTTTAGGAGGACATTTGGATGGGGTGCCATTCTTTCAAAGAACTATTCCCTAGATTATATAATGAGTGGTTCCTAGGGTCGTTGAAACCTCAAACCTCCTAATCAAAATAATTTATAATTATTAATAACTAATAACTAGTATAAGAAGCCAATACGAGATCGTATCCATTGGATGGCGAGCAAAGTTGCACAATAGCTAAAGTAGCAAAGTATTTATAGTTTTATGGTTTTGGCGATAAGATAGCAACTAAGACAACAAACAAAAATGAAATAAAAACAAGGCAAATAAACAAGGGATTGGGAATCGACAAATTGATAGCAAAGGGAATGCTAAGCAAGCTAGCATGAGTAATTCAATAGGATTGTCTTGCGATAAACCAAACTAAGGTATTGTCTCGACTTCTAAGCCTAAACATTCAACCAAGATAAGGCTCAAGCATACATATATGACGTGAGGACATGCAATTCTACACAAACCATAATCTTGTAGATCTTTCAAAAAAAATCGAGATCCTTAACAAAGCATCCAAGCAAGACAATGCCAACATGACTTCCTAGACAAAACAATCAACTCAACAAAAAAACATGTAAACAACCAAGGATGTGAAAAACAAAGAACTAGTGCATACTTTCTAGAGTAGCCTACATTCCTCCATTCACTAATCTTCTAAACTTAGATATAGAACACTAGAGTACCATATACATCCAAAATTAAGCCACTAAACCCCCTACTTATCAATGGCTGAAATCCCAAACCTCAGGGTCAACTACTCATGATACTGTAATTATTATGATTTTTATTTTGGTATCCCTCATCTGGATGTATGAAAGTTTTTCTTTGTTAATTAAAAAATTCTTTACCAAAATAAAACTTCTATTATACCAAAATGAATATTTCATAATATAACTTCTTTTAAGAGGCATATCTAAAAGAATCTATTTCTTGTTGCTGTTACAAATTAGTGTTAGATACTTATATATATTGGTATTGCCTGCCATTCAGAACTTAATGCATATATACTCAATTGACCTGTTCCGTTTAAGATAGAATATGATTTTTACAAGGCAAGAAAGCTCTTCATGGTGTTTTACTATTTTATTTATCCCCATTACCTAATTTAACTAGTGGCGCTATACAATATCCAATAGTGAACCATCATTGTTTTAAATATGTCACTAATTTTTGTGGATGCCCTTAGTAGATTCTTATGTAATGGTTACATTTTTAACAACCTTCCGTTATTCCAATCCCACTAAGTGGCTCCCACTAGAAGGGTTTGGAGAGATCAAATGTAACCAATGTTAACCTTGTAAGTTGTTATAATAAAGAGGTTGATTCTAATTGACCTTTTGTAATACTCTGACATCACCTGCTGTTGCATTGCTCGGTCAGGCTTTTTGTCCATTGTGGAAGATTTCTCACTTGTAACTGGTCATCCTCTAAAACACTTTACATTAGAAGCACACGTCACTTAAGGAGCCATTTTTCTATATTCCATTATAACGGAACCTTAAACTATAAGTCTTTTGACTCTTTCAAGACTGGTCAGAATGATTGTATTTTAGTGATTTCAATATTTTTTTCGATACTTGATCATAGTGCATGGTATTTACATAGCTTTTCTTCTTATGACCTTCGGGAAGCCCTTCTCCCTTTTTCGCACTACATTTTGTTTTACAAATTTTGATTTGGTGCATCTCATATGTTTAACATGAACATTCTGGTTTTCAAAAACAGCTATGCTCGAGATAGTGTGGAACCTGCAATTAAACCAGGAGAATCGGCTTTGGTGAGTTGACGCATATTTTTAAAGATCTTTGTTAAGTTTGTTTTATGTGTTAGCATGGAAAATTACATAAGGGGCACAAGAGACATTGATTATAAAAAGGAAAAACCGGCATTTGCACAATTATGAAAAAGTAATTAAAGAAAATTAGGAAAATAGAATTTTCAAAAAGCCTAACACTAAGAGAAAGACCATTGAGGTGACTTTATATTTCAGCACCACAAAGAACTTTCGGATTCCTATCTTCTGATTCCGAAAAGATAAAATAGGGAAAACAAAGCCTTCGGACGAACTTAGAAAATCATAAGGAATATGTTATGTTATCTGATCCTCCCTCTGAAATTCATTTCTATATTTTCCTGTTGCCTCTATGATGAAGGATTCATCGCAATTTCAATTTCTTATCCTGCATAACAATTGCATATAAAATTTTATGACAAATAATTTTTGAAGACTACAGAGAGAGAACTAAATGTAGATTTATTCCATGACAAGCATAATCAAGCATCTTTAGTATTCCTCGACTATGCTACCTTTACTTGCCAGTAGAACCGACCACTGGGGTGGATTACCCGTCCAACTCAGTGTGTCCGACACTCCGACTCACATTCAACCGAGCCTGATTCAGTTCTAGTATGTTGGTTTTTGTGTTTACCAAGAAGCATTCTGGGATTTAAACCTATAGATATTAGTATCATATACCTTTATGACTAAATATAAGAATTAAATAATTTTTAGTTGATTTTCTATATCAGAGTCCTTCCAACCGAAAACACCTGCATCCAGTCCTGAATACAGTATGATATCATGATCATTCCATATTCCTCCTAAAGACATGAAAAAACACTTTTAATCAAGCAAATGCTGGATTCTATTGGAATGCAACTATATTATCTTATTCCCATGTGGGCATAATCTACAGGTTGCTATCAGAGGAGTTGTATGGCTTCTGCAGCGCTTCCCAAACCTCATAGAACGACTGTAATCTAATGGTCCCGGATGCGCAATCATTCACATTCATCTTGATTCCGAATGATTTCTGTTAATATTTGCTGCATTTTGACAGTAGAAGACTGCAAACACACTGATACATATGCTCAATTATTTTTTCCTACTAGGTTCGTGATGGGGCATAGATTTACCGCCTTGGTGTATATTTAGAATGTGAAACGGGAAATAATAGCAAATTAGAACCCCTTAGATTTGCTATTATATCTGCTTACTGTAAATCATGGTGTAAACTGTAAGCTATTGAAATATATGTACAAACTGGTTTTTTTTTATTTTGACTTTATTTTATTTATTTATTATTATTATTATTATTATTATTATTATTATTATTATTGTTATTATTATTATTATTATTATTATTATTATTATTATTATTATTATTATTATTATTATTATTATTATTTATTATTATTATTATTATTATTATTATTATTATTATTATTATTATTATTATTTTTTTATTATTATTATTATTAATATTATTATTATTATTATTATTATTATTATTATTATTATTATTATTATTATTATTATTATTCATGTATAGATATCAGTTTCTCTTGATATTACCAATCATCCAACTACTTGAAATTTTCCATAATTCATCATCTAATGTCACTATTGGTTTCCTCACAGATAGTTTAAAGGAAATTTATGCAATATTATTCTTATAAAAAAAAATTTTTAAAAAATCATTTCTAATTGACCGGTCATTAAATGTTGCAAATATAAATAATTAAATTAAATTAAGTCTTGAAATAATAGTGTCTACCCTTAACGATTTTTCTGGAAGTTCTCACAGAGATTTCTTCTTGATAGTCGACCAAACTTTCACCATTTCCTCCAGCACATCCCCTATGTAATATCATGACGGATATGAATCTGAACCAATTATATTCATCCACTAAAAAATCTTGATATCATTTTGACAAAGAGTATCACGCACTTTAAGAGGCATTTTCTATGTTACCATTATGCCTGATATTATACCATTGTTAAGAGAATTAATTAGATTAGATTACATGAATCAAAGAGTTCTCTACAAGGCTATATGCACATAATGAGCTACTGTGAACTTAAAATTGCAAATTGAAGTGAGCAGCAAAAAAAAAGAACATCACAAACTGAAGAGTATTTCCAAGTTAGGTACTAAAGCCTTCAAATGAAGATGAAAGAATTTTGAAGAGTCCATCTGGGTTATCAGTTTGTACCTGTCAAAATAGAGAAACCAAGAAATTTAAATAAAAATAAAGATAAAAATAATGAAATAAAAATTTCACGAACAATACACTCCCACAATACACATTTGAGTTGACATGCCCAAAATATTGTGAAAAAACACTGTTAGAAAAATCAAAGGTTTATAGCGAGCTAAAGATTCATTCAAATCAGCAGAAACTACAATTGACCCATTAGTTATTAGCAGAAACTACAATCGACCCATTAGTTATCAGCAGATAACCAAAGACATTAATGACCCGTTTGGTAGGTGGTAATATGAATAATAAATTTGAAATTGATTTGTTGTGTTGCAATATAATTATTAAATTTTAAGTTTACAATCATGGTGACCCCTACCGTGATACAATGTTAACTCTTTTGTTTGAAAAAGTTGCCCTATACAACATCAAATTGGAAAAAAAAATTGAAAAGAAAAATGGTCATGTGGTTTTAACTTTTTTTTTAATTTTTTAAATTATTTTTAAAATTTTATAAGAGTAGAGTGGAGTGTACGAGTGTGAGAATGTAAGAGTATAAGAATGAAGTGAAGTGGAGTGTACGAGGATAAGAGTAAAGTGGAGTGGAATAAAGTGTAAGAGTATAAGAGTGGAGTAAAATGAAGTGGAATACTGGAGTGAAGTGAAGTGTTAAGAGTTGGTCCACACGAATATTAGCGTGGACTAAATCCATACTAGACTTTTTCCTCCTCCTATCCCTCTCCATAGCATATAAAACAAGTCATGCAATCAGCAGTTTGGGACACTTGACATTGTATGCAGCCTGCAGGTAACCAAGTTGCTCAATAACATATAAACTCACCCAATGTCCCGCATCTTCAAGGACATGCATTTGCACACCAGCTCCCTCGTCAGCAGCAACCTCCTCGGCAGCATGAATTCGTTGAATATCCTCAAGAGCCCACCTATGCAAGCTCCTCTCAGCTTTCAGAAAATTTACATGCACACCTTGAGGTACATCTTCGACAACTTTCCTGTAATAGAACCACATCAATGAAGTAAGTTTCCCTTTTTTGCATCTGACAATTTGGATTCAAAACAATGTTGCAGTAGATAGGTATCATCAGTTTCAGTTTCGTGCTCAATTTACGGTTCTATTAAACTAGAATCAGAAGGTACTGATCTTGATGTTCACTTTGTTGAACAATATCCAAATAATTATATATGTTTAATTACCAAGTTTACAGGAAGGACGGTAAATGCAACAGAGCAGAGTTTTTTCCAAATAGATGGGCTGTACATACCATAAGTTTGTTTCTTCAAAAGAGTGATACATTTCAGCAATTCCCTCAAGATCAAATGCCCATGAAAAGGATAATCCTGAGTTAACCGAGCTGCTGCGTTGGAGATTAGTTGCTACCCACTAGTGACAAAAGACAATGGAAAGGAACATAAATAAATACATACAAAAAACTTG
Organism: Amaranthus palmeri; assembly: GCA_019776075.1. Taxonomy (NCBI): domain Eukaryota; kingdom Viridiplantae; phylum Streptophyta; class Magnoliopsida; order Caryophyllales; family Amaranthaceae; genus Amaranthus; species Amaranthus palmeri. The sequence continues at coordinate 965,664 of JAAKBH010001509.1, read as the reverse complement.
GTTAAAGTATTAAAGAATACTTTAGTTAACAGTAAATGCAAAATTTGGTCCTTCAAATTTCATGAAAGCCTATTGTGATCATTTCATGCACGGATACATAGACCAGCAATTTTGCAGAAAAGCAGGGAATATAAGTGCAAAATAGATTAAATAATTCATTTCTACTGAAATCTTGCTGTCTGAGAAAAGATTCAGCTATGCCTATGAGAGATCCAAGGTAATGTGAAGCACAACATTGGTTACAACATAAGAAGCTGAGGTATTATGATCATATCATTAAACTACAAAAAAACACGTACACACACAAACACAGAACACTGAAAAAACTATTACTTTCTGCGCCACCGTGCTGTCTATTTCTCTCTAACCCCCACCTCATTAATTACACATTCTTAAACATGGAAAAATGGATCTTAGGAGCTTAGTGCCAATTCAGTATCATATTCAGTTTTTGTGTCCAAAAATTGAAACACAATATCAATTTTAGCTTTTTAAGTTATCTAGAATAGTACATGAGGTATGTGTCATGGTATCAAAATTTTGAGTTATCTCTAGTTCTTTTATGTCATACTTTTCCTTTTATGTTTATGTATTCAACATCATCATGCAGCTTCTTCATACTGAAAACTCTATCCTTTGCTTTAAGCTCAATTTTTCCTAGGAATGATAGTGTAAGGCAACAACAATACTTGAGCCTTAATTCCAAAATATTAGGGTCAACTACATGAACAAATATATCAATTCTAATGGTCGTCTACATGGATTCTTCATCTTCATTCTGAAAACACTGGTTGAATCCATACAAGCTTCAAAAAGAGCTCCACCAATGACTACATAATGAGATTACTTGTAGACAAAAATCCTTCTGAGGAAGTTGAAACTCCATTGTAGCATATTAGAGCTTAATAGCTAATGATAGAGAAATTATATGAAAACCGTAGTGTATATTGAAATGTTAATATAACTTGAACAAAACCAATTCAAGAACTGCAATAATGGATAGATACAAGCATTCGTAAGGCTTACAACTCTCCCAAAATGAGCAAAAGAGTAACATAAATTGAATAATTCTGATGGCTTTCTCATTTTCCCTCATCCTTATTTATACTAGTTTTTCTTTCTCAAGAATAATTCTCTTCTAGAATATATACTCCATAACTAATACTAAAATACTCATAGCACCCCCATATGCAATATATGATAGAAGCTTGACATACCAATGCTTACAATGGCAAAGAGCATAGTGGTCATGGTTCTATAGAAGTTCAGTTTCCCATCAATATGAGCATTACTCAAGGTGCTAAACAATAGACAAGTTTCCACCAACTTCCACAATGTTCTCCACAAATAAATTAAGAACTTAGGATCCCTTTATAACACAACGCTCTTGATAAATCCATGTAGCCTCACAATATATCAAAGGTTAAGGTAACGACTTGAGATACATCATTGGTTTAAGTTGCATGGAACAAAAAGAGTCATCTTGCTAGTTTAGTCGACCTTAACAATTGCACCTCTTTGCATTTTTGTGCGAGGTCAAGCCACCACAAGGTCCATAACAAGATCATCAAATCGCAAACTAGGAATTGGAAGAGGGGGATAAAGAATCCTCCTTGAATTCGCTCTGGGCCGTTAAATCAGTACCACATCGAACAAACACATCACAAATATCACCATACAATTTCAGCCAAAAGAAATGTTTCTTACGGAGATCGTATGCCTTAGGGAAGCTACCCACTTAGATGTGCTTCCTTAACAAATGTAGTGAGGACCCTTCTAAACACAACTCTTGTTATACTTGAAAAGAAACTCATTGAAATTAGAATGATCCCTAGATAACTTTTTCACATTCTTGGCAATCATATAAAAATCATAATCATCTACGTATAGTTTTTTTAGGAATTCAATACCTAAAATCTTTGTGTCATGACAATGAGCATAAAATGCCTTTTGCGAGAGCATGAACAAGTACCCATGCAGACGTAGAAAATTAATACAAGTCTTTTTTTCCACATTTTGACCTAACTCAAACGTACCCCTGAAATTTCTAAAGTCAAAAGTTCCAAATGGTTGTAAAGCTCATCGGATTACAAAGGATTAAATTAAAAGTATCACCTTAATGCTTTGTTTCTTCCGCTCCTCATTATGTTCGGCGTGTGGAACTTAGGATTTGTGAAATAGAAAACGTGTAGCTACCATAAACCAAATTTGTTGTTACTTAACTACCGAGAAAATATTATTCACTTAGGTAACACACTACATTGGAGTATCACAATAAACAAGGCATAGACTCGCCATAGAGCCAATTGTGTAGCATAGCTAATACCACATCATATTATGAACATGAAGATTAACTTCCCTAAGCAAACTAATGTATCAATGAAATTAGTAGGAAAAAGTAAAAGATTTTTTAGGATTATGCCAACAAGAAACACGAATTAAGAAGTGAGAATATTAAATTTGCACAAAATGTATTAAGTTAACATAGGTGGAAAGATACCTGTGCCACATCTTTAGAGAACCCTTCTTGCTCAAGGGCATCTATAACATATTGCTTAGACGGAACCTTCCTCAACAACAAAAAAAGAGTCAATAAATATTATTTATTTGACGCATTATTAAGATAAGAACATATGACAGCATAATTTAACAAGCAACTGCAACCAGAATTAGGCGTTAACTAACCCAACAATGGAGGAAAATTTCGTAGTAGACTTCAAGTCGGTTTAAGAAATAGAGTTACAGAAGAAAATCACTAATTTTCACAACATTGTCGTGGAAGCTCATAATATGTTGGGTATCTCAAGCATGCTACTTGCACAAAGTTTACGTGAAGGAATATATAGAGTAGTATTCCTTTATATACTCCTCTCCCCCTTTACAACTACCCCTAAAAATGACATTTTGTGAGGTCTTTTTGGAAACATTCGGGGCAATCTCATGGGGACAGAGTGAGTAGGAAATAAGTCAATCATATTGATGATCATAAAGCCAGTAGAGACAATATAGACATACAAAAATCTAATCGGTGCAGCTAAATGCTATGAAATCAAAGCTAATTAGTTACGAACTTTTAAGTGTTCTATGAAGAGACATAAAGATCTTCGCAAGTTCTTTAAGGTTTTTGGAGTTAATTTACAACTTGGTTTTTTAGAATTTAAATTAGCAAAATGTCTCCAATCTTCATATCAGGAATTGGTGAATGATAATACTTCACCAATAACCAAAAAACAATCAAGGTGAGTGGGATTGATAGGAAACATAAACTTGCTTGGGATGTCATGTAAGGATTGTGTATTTGTGCGAAAAGTCATCTTCTAATACTAACTGCAACTGTTTTTCATGACTTGCAAACTTCTAGCTTGGGTTTTTCTATAACTTTTTTTAGTCAGATAGAAGATCTAATTTTAAGAGACTTTGTTAAGTTCATATGGATTTGCATAGTCTTTACCTTATTTTTCTTTGTTAACGCAATTAAGAACAGGACCAAAAGTTTAATATAGTTCCAATGTATTTATATTGAGTTAGACATACGTCCAAACAATATTAGATTTCTCTCCAAACAAATAGCATAAGGTAACAAGCTGTTTAGATTTATAAATATGTTACTTGAATCAAAGGTTTAAACACTACAATTATTTTAATCAGTGTATCAACTATCAAGATTCAAGACTTAGACTAATTGAATGACCCTTAGAATAGAAAACTCCAACTGGTTTTGAACTTAGAATATTATGAATAAAGCCACAATTATCAATCCTAACCCTTCCTAATTCAATCCTAGGTGAGTGAAACCTTTGAATTCATTTTAGAACCCTTATTAACACGATAAATAAAAAATTCAAAAAACAATAAGATTTTTAGATATAAGACTATCCTTTTAAGTGATTACCGTAGCACATTGATCACTGAAACATACAAAAGCTAGATAAATTTTTGTTCATTGGGTATTGGTCTCAATGTCTCAGTATAGGGTTTTTTAATTGATTTTGACAAGTTTCGCTTGAGAAAAGTCCATGTATCATTGTGTTCTCAAGTTGGATTTTGTTTCATTGTTTCATTTAAAAAAAAAGTTGGATTTTGTTTGAAAAGCTCCACCAAACTAAGAATCATATCTTTATCACTAATTTTTTAAGTAAAGCATGGACATAGTGTATCAATTCAAAAGGGAAACTTCCTGATATACTTGGCCAGGATGCACTATTCTACATGGTCTTACACAAAAGACAGAAGCACCAATAGCTAGGAAAGGGAAGGAGGGATAAACCTTTATTCTGTCATAAGTATCAATTAAACAAATTCCTACACTTAATGGGACTAAGGAGTACCAATTTTTCTTCCAATGAATCAGATTTACAACCACCGAAGTTGATGTACATTGTTAACTAGCTCACAAGAACTAAAGCACAGAATCGAAAGAGGTAACAATTTCACTTCAAAAACAACAAACCTTTTCAGGCATTCTCTTGAGAAAAGAAATCAATTCTGCTGGGTGATCCTCCCCGTGTCCACCAGGTCTTACTTTTCCTGGAGTAGCATCCAGTACCCAAACCTGAGAACCAAAAGGTACAGCACATAGAAAACATAGTGAATTAAAATACAGTTAAAATTTTCAATGTAGTAAGTCATTAGATTCAGATTTTCAACTACAGTTACACGACATAAAATTACAAATTGTGAGATTTCCCAATAAACAGTACATAAATTATTCAAGAGAGAAATGTTGAGGATAATGTCAAAGATAACAGCCCGGGGAAAATCAATGCAATATTCACTAGCGAGTTGTAAGCAAAGAACAGCAATTAGTTTCTGAGAACTCCATCCTTACCCTCACAGGTCTTGCTAGAGGTTTTGCAGCTTGCTCCACCATGCTCAATACAACTGCAAAGCTTTTCCAAAAAAAACATCAATAACTTAATCATACAAATATTATAAGGTAGGCATCAAGCACCATTTTAATATACAATTCCATGCAGTCAAACAATGTACATACCTTTTCCCCCGAAGCTGTGACCAACTAAAACTCGAGGTACAATTCGAAGCTGAGCAACCTATGAGTGGAAATGAAGGGTACATATATGGTGAGTGGAAAAGGAAAAAATATGCATTACTGGTTATTGGTTAATGATGAGAAATATTAGTACTTGAAGTATAAGGTGACATGACTGATTCAAAAAAATAAACCCATAAGAAATCAAACACAGACAGTGACCATAATAAATACAATATTCCATTACATTATCATTACCCCAATGCAATTTGCTCACACCTAGGCAAGGTTGGGTTCCGATGTACAGAACCTTACCCTTGTTTGTAAGAGATGACAAGAGGTTGCATTCGATTAAGCCTTGATAGATAAATAACAAGTACACATGATAGATAAATCACAAGTACGCATGATTTGATGAATCATTTTAATGAATAAGAATTGATAATTGGTAAACTATAGAGCATGTTAGCGAATGCAAAAGGAAAGTTACGCAAAGAACTCAAAATTATAACCGAGTTGGCTAATCCAATATGATTTCGGAACATAGTGCAAAAATGCGATAACGGTCACGGTTGCAGTAAAGGACATGGTGATGCATAACGACCTAACAGGGATGATGCGGATGCAGTACCGCCATATATACCCACAAATTTATACTTATAAAAAACTATACCCACCAAATTCAAAACATCGCGAGCAGCAGCAGCAACAGTATGGGGCAATCCTTTCTGAACTGATGCTGACTCACCATGGCATCGCAAATCTACTAGTAGAAACTGCACCAACATAAGAAAATAATATTCTTTAATGTTATGGACAAAAACAAAAAGCTTACAGAATAGGAAAAAAAATCCCAAAATCTTAAATTTCTCAAGTGTAACAGCAGTTCAAAACTTCAAATCGTCAAGTAACCAAACCTCCAAAAGCAGTAAAACTCGACATCAAAAAATAAATTATATACTGTTGCAACTTTGTTCAGAAGCTAGTTTCGAAACTAATCCAATCAAAAGGTGAATTAATCTTCTAATTCTAACAACACTTCCAAATCTATTGAACTATTTTAGAAAAGAATAAGCTGGCTAAACTATTACAAGGTCAGTTTTGACAATGTCCCTCACTCCCTCTTCCCCAACTCCCACACCCCATAAATGAAAAAAACCACCCACAAACCTATGTTATTATTTTCAGAGCATTTTGAAGTGCAAAGTTACTCTTACAATTGGAATTTTTTTCCTGAACTCACAGTACGCACATCCTTATGTTCAAAAAAAAAAATCACATTCATTTTTTTGTATCAACAATTTCCAGCTTCTCTATTTGCGTACCTGCCTGAGCTAAGACTCAATCTACAAGCTCAAGGAAGAAGACATTCAGTATTCAACATGACAATGAACCTATGTTTCCAAGACATAGGTACGATGATCGATTGATCGTGTGGATCCGAGTACCGTCAGTTTTTTTAAATTCCAGGATATGGGGCCAACATCCTAAATTTAGGCACAAGTACAACTATACGAGCCACGAGGATACATCGACCAATTAAAAATATATTCCAAAAGAAAAAATGAATAAGACGAACATAGAAAATAGAAAATTTATTGCAATGTTGAAGAACTATAACATGTAAATCCAATAGTACTTCGTTTTGAATTTTGTCTTCCAAGATCCACCCATGTGAAACGAATAAAATAACATTTTCATTACCCCAACGCCATAAGTGGCTTGCAGGATTTGGGTTGAATGTATGGAACCTTATCCTTATAAAAACAAAGAGGTTGTTTCTAATTGATCATTAATAGGAAACATCTTATCCTCATAAAAACAAAAAGATAGTTTCTAATTAATCATTAATAGAAATCACCTCATCTAGACAACATATAGATAAAATGTCCACATAATATGATTAGCAAATATACCAAAAAAATCATTATATCTGAAATCAAACAATGAGCTTTTTTAGCTTCAAGGAGAAAAAAGTGGATAAAAGCACAAAAAAAGAAAATAGAAAGGATAAAAACTTCGAACTCTTGCCAATTCCAGTGACCAACTTAGGCCATCATGTTATTACCGCCTTCGACCTTTTTTGTCACAACTGCCTCCATAGTTTTGAAGTTGTTGTCAATACTGCCACTTCATCAGACTGTCAATTAAGTCTTAGTTACCTGATTAAGTTGCTAATTACCATTTGACTATCACTAATCACATTTAAACCTAATTTTCCAATTAAATCTATTTTAAAAAAATATTATTATTTTCTCATTACTTTTTTTTGAGTAGATTATTTTCTCATTACTAATACTTCATAATCTTATTAATTCATTTACTACTTGTTTAGAATCGTTTTTGTAATCGTAATTTGATTTCTGACTTGATTCGAACATTAGCTCATAAATAGGTTGTTTATGTAAGAGGGATTTTGTTTTGAATTGATTAGCTGGTATGTTACACTTTGTTAAAAGTGACAAATTAAGATTACATGAAAGAAGCATAGTAACACTAAGGACAGCTCTAAATTTTAGCAGCTGGTAGTATTGACTAAATTGGACGTGGAAGGAAGGAAAGACATAAAAGGGACAGCTCATAGAGAAGGTGAAAGAGGAGGCCTTGGACCTCTTAGGTTGAACAATGGAAGAAGAAGAAGTGTAAAATAATGAAAGAAAAACAGAGTATAAACAAAGATGCAAGAAAACACAAGTATATGAGGTATCTTATGATACCTCCCCCTCAAAAATGGTTTCTTATCATTAGCTTAATCAACATTACAACCAATGACTCAACCCTAATGCTTGAGAACAACCTCTCAAGCTTGTGTTTTCATTCAACAATGGAAGACACCACAAACTAGTACAAGAAGACAAGACTCTCTTGGTTACTCTTAAACCCTAGTCTATCTTAGTGTATTAGCTCTCTCTTGAACCCTAAGACACTCTCTAATACCCCTTATATAGAGCTAAGGATGTATTATAAGACTTGGGGACAAATGGGCTAAAGCCCATAAAACCGCATGAATAAATCAGAAACACGCAGCAGCCCTTCGCTGAAACCGCTCGACCGAGCAAGAAGTGCTCGACCAGGTCGAGCCTTGAGACAGATCCTACTGGAACATCCTCCCCCTTGCGCTCGACCACACGCTCGACCAGGCCCTTACCGCTCGACCTGGTCGAGCCAACACCCACTGCTCACTGATTTAGTCGAGCCTCATTGCTCGACTTGGTCTTCAATGCTTGGCAGCTCGAGCTCTTCTCACACGACTGCAGCTGCTGCCTCCTTAGAGTCATATGGTCATCAACATGCACCATCCTTCTCATCTCATCATCATCGATCGTAACGTGATCAATAAGCTCGTTCTTCGTCGCACCGTCATCACGACACTCCGAAGACCCCACACGTGAGTGAGATTTGGGTCTTGCTCTAACAATCTCCCCCTCAAGCCCAAATCTCACACCATCAACTTGTGACACCACTCTTGGTGCCCCAATCAACACATCAACATATGATTTTGGTCTTGGCTCCCCCTCAAGACCAAACCCATCACCAATCAACTTTGTGCACCACCTATCCTTGTGAGCACCTTCAACAAAAGTCACTCTCCTTAGTGACTTAGGACTTGCACCCCCTCTCCACATGATGCAATCCTCCACTCTTTAGCAACACATGGCCATTGTTGTTGCCCATCACACCCATCAAGTGCACCAAGCACCCCTTTGTCACCTTTAAGACTCCATTACCTTGAGTCTTAATGGTGTACCCAATCTTCTCTAATCTCCTCATTGAGATTATATTACTCACCATCTTGGGAATGTATCTCACACCCCTAAGCATCCTCAAAAGCCCATTGTGCATCCTCAAATGCACCTCTCCAATGGCTTCAACCACAACTTGCTCACCACTAGGCAAGTTTAACCTCTCATGCTCACAAGCCATCATCCTTGTAAACAAGTTCTTGTCTCTACAAATATGATATGAGTGTACGGAGTCAAATACCCAATCATCTTCATCACCTTTGGCCAATAGCACATGACCACCATCATCAACCTTAGTCTTCTTCTCAAGACTCTCATCAAGGTTTGGGAGCACCTTCTTCTTTACAACCCCTTTCAACAAAGGTGTTGCCTTTTTCACCTTCTCAATTGGAAGAACTCTTTTCTTCCCCTTGAGCTTCTCACCATCACCAACCTCCATTGTTGGCTTCTCCATTTCCTTCAAAAGCTTCAAGCTTTTAAGGTCTTTCTTCTTCTTCAACCTATTGCAAGTGTATTGAATATGGCCTCTCTTGTGGCAATGGTAGCACACCTTATCCCCATAATCAACCCTTGCCTTCTTGACCCCGGTTTTCCCCTTTGATGGATTTCCCTTGATGACCTTCCCATCTCTCATAGATGAAGCATCATCAACCTTCATATCAACCCCCAAGGATGATACTTTCTCAACAAAGCTACTACCTTTAGTAGCTCCCTCAAGTTTTTCCACTCTCAATGACAAAGACTCAATCATTAGCCTTTGCTCTACCACCATTGTTAATAAGCTTTTCTTCTCTCTTGAAAACTCTATTAACAACCTCTCCATCTCTTGAATACCCACTGTTTTTCTCTCACCCAAAGTTTCAACAAACCCTAATGGCTTCAACAAACCATCCAAACACTTCTCTACTTCTACCATCCTTTTTCTACCTATCTCCAAGCCTTCTCCCACTCAATACCCCAAGAAAATAACACCAAGCTCTGATACCAATTGAAAGAGGAGGCCTTGTTTAAATTTATTACTTCTAATTGAAAATAACACCCATATAATCTACTATGGTTTTGGTTATGGCGATTTTCAGGGTTTGTTTTGATTTCAGTTAAGGAAGAATCGATTTCGATTTCAAAGTAGTTGCAGAAACTAGGGACGGGGGAGAAATCCCAAAGTTAGAGATGAAGATAGGGGAGAGGTTTAAATTTATTACTTCTAATTTATTATTTTGTTGGTTTTATTTTTAAAATGGATGTCATTGGAAAATAAATTTAATCGGTCGTAGTCAAATGGTAATTTGCGACTTAATTGGATAGTTTTAATCAACAGGAGTCCAGCCAAGCAGCAATAACAAGTATTTTGAACATATGAGGCAGCAAATGGCCAAAAAAAGGTTGAAGGCTATAAAATGAAAAGCCTAATGTTGGTAACTAAAATAAATAAAAAAAATTCAAAACATAAAAGTAGATCAGAAAGGATAAAAACTTAAAAGTGGATTACAACTCCCCCTAATAATCCTCTCATATACTCAATTGATTTTTTTAAGAGTCGTTATAATTTTAAAGTAGCAGCACACGTTTTACTATATTATATCTAAATTCTTAAAATTTGAGTCTTTTACCCTTTGAATCTCTCTTTCCTTAAATATCTTTGATAAAATCCTGACGAGAATGACTGCCAGGTACGACACCATCATAATCATCTCATCTTCGCAATCAAATTCCCTAATTTTTTTAAAAAAAATTCTTAACTACTTAGTTCGTTTTTCTTTGGCTTCTTTCCTTTCGTAAATGGTCTTTCCGTAAAGGACACGTATTCCACAGTGATACACGTGTCGCACCTGCCGTACACTAGTACGCCAAGGGAAATGCAATGCACGAGCAACACAGCATTATATAACAATACTTTCTAAAATTAGAGTGTAGATATGATCTCACTCCTTAAGGCCTTATACGGTGTATAAACTAGTCAATCAACCAAGATAAACGAAAAAGTAGATTACCTGCCACATTGGGAAACTTTTGGCCAACCTGCGAGCAAAGGATCCTAATATTCAAGAATACCAATGAGAAATGAGATCAGAACTTCCAAAAAATCCACGGTAAAAATAAAATCACAAATGTTAATTAAGATAGTAGAGTAAATGAGCACCAAATAAAAGATATAGAACTTCAAAAAGCTAAAATTTAATGTTGGTTTGTACTTGGTACAAAAATAGAGCATAAAAGCTTGAAAAATAGTTACATGGAAAACAGTGCCAAAATTTTAAGTGCCTTAACAAGTGAGTAATGAGTTATGAAAAATGCACAGAAGCAAACTTCTACCAAGACTCAAGATCCTTGGAACAGGAAGAACTTGTGCAGTTTACCATCAATGAAGAACAAAAGAAAGATATGACCTCGACAGACACCTGTATTTTCATTCAAGTTTCATCTCGCCTATTAATTAACCAAAGAACCCAGGTCTAGGTCTCTAGCAAATACAAGTGTATAACAGCAAACCAGAGGTTCAAAACTAAAGAGTATACACTTCTATTCTTAGATTTTATAAGAATTCAATGAAAAGCAAACCGACACAGCCAACATCTGGGATAAAATTTGAATGGTGGGCTTTGTTACCAGATAAATGTTTCTACATGCTAAGAAGAGACATGCAAACATAAACTACATGAAAAAGAATGTCAATATGTCGATATTTACACAAACTGTATTTTGAATTGATAGCCAGGAAAGAGTACGAAGTTATCAAAACAGATACATAAATTAATGCATTTCTGATGGGAAAGGAGTATCTAAAATTCTCAGTAAAAGCACCATTACATTTAGAAGCATCACCCATCTTAGCAACTAAGACATTATACGTACCCCAATTCTTTCGACAACCTAAAATCCCATGAACCAGAACTGCAGTAGGCGGTTCAGGTACTGACTTATCCATAAGAGAGTTCCATCTGACCTGAAAATAATGCATGTCAACTCCAAGCTTGATAGAAACTTCATAAATAACAAAAATGACCAGAAAGTTTAAGGTTTGGGAGCACGAGCATGTGTCACACAGTCACAAAAACGGCTCAACTTATATCTTTCAGAGAATGCAAAGATTACAGAAACAAGATGCAAAATATCTTGGAGCATCTTCAAAGACTTAGTTCCCAACAATGCTCTGAAACTGAAATTTTTGGTCACGGCCATAGATTGGCACACTGCAATCTTTTTTCATAACAAATACATTCAAATGTACAATGTCCAGAATAAGCACCTAATTCTTATAAAAGAAAGGTACAAATGAAATAAGAATTTACTGTGAGATAGTGGCAATGGAAACCGTCAAGTCTCAACTGTTGAAAAAACATGAATGCAATAGTGATAAAGGCTCCCCAGCCACATTTTATTTTTCAGTTTTCGAGCTAATGAAAAACATGCAACGTGAAAAGAAGAGTGAAAGGGAAAGAGATGGTAATATACATTGAGAAACTATTATTAAGTTCAAAAAAAGTACATATAGCATTAGTTTCTATAACTTTTTTTAAGAAAATGGCCATGTAGCAAGTCATGACACTTTCCTAAAAAAAATTTTTTATTACTTGCACAGTGCTCCTCTCATATTCTATAAAACATGCCCTGTGAATAACCTATAAAGAAGAGTGATAATTAAATTATACGAGCACATAATCTTAAATTAACTAAAAGAGAAAGCAGATAGAAAGATGGAAAGTTTAATTTTCAAATGAATAGTCTAGGAACTTCTAATTTCAGTCCTCCATTATAACAGATGGTAAAAATCACTTGCAATATCATCTAATAATTGATCAATTATAACGAAAACACAAGTAGTATGAGACCTTCACTTAAAATTACAAGTAAGCTAAACAGGTACAACTTTAGGTTACATTGGCCCAATGCAACAAAAGCGGTACCTGCCAAGGTGGGGGTGTTGTAGGGGAGGGGGGATTATGAGGTGATATACAGCATGACTAACACACCATATTGGTTTATTTAACTCACTAAAACATGATTTGAAAAACTAAGAACTTAAAGTGACATATCAGGTTAAGCAGTATTATACGAATGGTTTTTCAAAAGTGAATGGTTTCAGAAAAATAAATTCAAAAATAATGCCAAAATTTTGTAAGAAAATAGTAAGGAGCAACAAACCAATGTTTCCTCGCCTTAAGGCAGTAACAATATGAACAGAAAATTTTTTGGTTTTCACACTCACGAGTCACGACTAGTCTTCTTTCTTTTCCCAACTCTTTCCGCTCAAACCCCTCACCAAAAGTTCATTTGTCTCTTTTACCTAACACCAGCTTATGATCATACCTGCAACATTAAAGTCATAAATCCTGAATCTCACCTCCCTAGTCCCTAATCTCCCTTACACACCCATATATTACTTCGTCTCCTCCCTAATCTGCTTGCAACCCTGTTTTCTTGGCTCTTGCATATCACATTGTGCTCGTACAACTAAACCAAAGACTAATCATTAAGGTTTTATTTCTTTCCTTGCAATGTCTCTACCTATATCAAACTCTTGTGTAAGAGGGAGACAACTCTAAACAGGCAACATCAACAACATATCAATTTCCAGATGACCCCTCGCCCCACCATTACTCCAAGGAAAATATAGGGAGGAATCTGGAAAGATTCTTTGATACATCAATGATATGTCATAAAGAGTTGATCCCATAATAATAAAGTTGCAATATCCACAAACATGCTTCTTTAAATCGTAACCTTACAAATAAGTTGATATACATCAACTTTTTGACCTTGCCAAATTACATTTTTCAAGTGTGGAAGGTTCTTGGACAGTTTTACACCACATGTTATTGATAGTAGACAGACGGATTCAAAAGTGCAGTGTGATCCCATTTGCAGTGTTTGTTTTACTCATTTTTTATGTGTTGTTAGTGGCAAATGATAAGAATGTTATTTTGCTTCTACTTGAATGTTCTAGGATCGGAAACACCTGACGGGAGAAATCTAGATTGCAGGTAAAATATATATATATATATATATATATATATATATATATATATATATATATATATATATATATATATATATATATATATATATATATATATATATATATATATATATATATATATATATATATATATATATAAATTGCTCTAACCTGGTTGCTACAAATCAGCCATATAAGACAGATTAATTGGGAATAACAACATAACGTTGTCAGAAACAGTATTTTACATCTAGTGGTAAATAGAGATAAATCAGCTAACAGGAGGCATGTTCAACAAGGCAGGAATAGAAAGCTTGTAGAATTGCTACATTTGTGAGTGTTATAATCAGAGGAAATAGAGAAAAAGGAGATATGACTAAATAAGTTTATCTTCTTTTGACCTACATTGTTGGGTTTATCATTGATGGAGTACCTAGTCTCTCAAAAGCTTGGGTCTACCCGTATTTCAAAGAGAGCTTTATAGTAATCAATAAAATTTGCTTTCACATAATTTCTTCTTTGAGCATCCAGTTCATAGCACGAGTACATGCTGTCTTGTTTTTAAAAATATCTTTGAAGACGATTAGGTAGAAACGCCAATAGATCTAATGGAGTATTGAAGCCACATAGCCCTAGAGAAGTTTTTCCAAAGTAGCATATGAAGTTATTTTATTGCCACGCCTGCAAGGCTTACAAATCAGTAAATTTAGTGAGGAAAATTATATGGGTGGATTAATCAGAGAGAATACTTCTCGAGTTTGGCATGAGTCATGCCCTTTTCTCTCTCTTGCCCCAGCATCCCAAATATAGTGTAAAATAAGGTTGCATCGCATTGTTTGCGTTGTAAAGGTTTTCAAAAACAACAAATCAAAATTTCCCGCGTTGCAAAGGTGTAAAGAAACCACGTTTTGGCCTTTTAAGCGACATCTTATGGTTTTGACCGATATTTAGGTGTATGATAAACGCATCACTCCATTGCCGCATCGTCGTTCCGTTATTGTGATCACGACTTTTACTGGATTTTTACACTATGTTCTAATTTAATTCCAACCTGAACTCCTTAATCAGCTCTCTTCAACATCTCCAATTTTCCAAAACTCTCCCTTCAACTACGGTTGCCATAAAAAGAAGAGTGTGCTTGGTCGATGGTGAGGATAATGATCATCTCTTTTTACATTGTAGCTTCACAATAGAACTATGGGCAAACTTTTTATGAAAAGTTGAGATCATTGGGTAGCTCCAAGAAAGACGGGGCATCATTAGGGATTTTCTATTCTTCAATTACTAAGGCTTTGGAAATCAGAGGGAGCTGAAATGGTTGTGGAGATGTAGCTATGCAATTCTTTGGATTGTATGATTGGATGGAGAGGAATAGACGAATATTTAATGATTGTTTCCTTCCTTTGGAAATTCTATGGGAGAAAGCTTAATTCTTAGCGTTCCAATGGGCTAAAGGCGCAAATGGTCTTATACGCTACTATTAATGATCTTTGTAGGAGTAATTGGAAAATTGTAATGTAGATTTTAGATGTTCTCATTTAGGACTTCTCATCCCTAATTTGCAAATTTGTCTGGTTTTTTCCCAATAATATAAATTTTCTTTATCAAAAAATAAAAGACTCTTAAGAAATCAACTACCCAATAAAGTAGTTAAAGATGTCAAGATGCCCCCAAATGAGATGATTAACTTTCTCCCTCAAACTGAAGAAAAATAATCAAGAAATGAAATTTTTGTTCAATCAAAATTCAAACGCAAGATAAAGGAAAAAAAGATAACATTGAAGAAATGGATAGATTGATAAAAAAAATAAAAAAAGGGAAATAATTATCAATGTGTATATTTGTTTATTGGTAAGAACAAATTCGATGAGTATTAAAAACTTTGTCGTCTTGCCACAGAAGGACGACAATAGGAAGATGATTGTGAAATCTTGAAAGAAGAGCAAGTCATTTTTTTGGCAGGCTAAATTTACCCTAATATACCCTAGAGTAAATATTTACCCTTGATTAGGGGTGATAGAGTACCTTTGTAAACATTTGCTGACATCCCAACCTTGCTAGTAGCCTAACACCCCTTACTTTTTTCTCCTTAATTTTCCCTCCCTATTTACAAGGTATCCAGTGTCCCCCCCTAATAGGCAAAGATGTTATTGCTATAACAATCTAGAAGTTAGTTTTGTCGTTGTTGGTAATCCTAGCATATGAAGTCTTATTTCCAAAACCTTCCTGGGAAAGATATTGATGCTAGTCGAGAATTACTTTTATAATAACTCTACTTTCAAACTGCAAATAGATTCTTTAGAATTTTAATAAAATTTGAATTTTTGAAAAATAAAAGTGTCCAAGTGCCATACCAATAGATTCTTCAGAATTTTAATAAAATGTCCGAGCATCAAGGATCGGACACAAGTACATGAAGCAAAATGAAGAGTCCAAGCAAATAGATTCTTCAGAATTTTAATAAAATTTGAATTTATGAAAAATAAAAAGAACAATTACACATAAGCCAATACCCTTTATATAAAGCCAAGACAGATTGCAAATTTCAATTACATAAAGCCAAGACAAATGCTATAAGGTCGAAAAAGGACAACATTTCATTTCATGTCAAATGAAATGCTCAAATCTTAAAGTATGCAAATAGACTTTTGGCACAACCTGGTTTGGTAAATAGCCAAGAAACTCTTAGTTCACTCTGGTTTAGTTGCACTTCACACATAGCAAAGGATTTCAAACTTAAAGGAGCAAAGGATATGGTATGCTAAAAATGAAGTTGTTTCCAAAACAAAGAAAACTGGTAACTTACAAGAGCTCCCTGCACAAGATCGTAAGCCTGCACACATGTCACCTATTTTAGTCAATAGAAGTACGCAATAATACATGTATAGGATACAAAAGGCGTGAAAAGATCAATTTTTAAGAGTTTCGGAAATTTTAACATTAATGATGAGGAAGTAACATTATACCAATGTTCCAAACTGCTTGCCCACATATACATTCCGTGTAATCCTCTCATCCACAAGTGCCATTTGAAGATTCAAACAATTACCAACTCTTGCTGATGAGCATGACATCCGAAGTAGTTCACTCTGTAGAAAGGACAAAAAATTATATATAAATACACCAAGGAAAAACAAAAGGTTGTCTTTCTTAGAAGTTCTTCTACTTCCATATTAATTTTTTATTTTCTTTTACGTTGAACATTATATTATATATATTATATTAGTTATTTATGCATATGTTATTGGCCTGCAACACTGTTGAAAATTGAAATACAAAAATGAGTATTAAAAGAACAATATGATATGAAACCTCACCCTGTATTAGGCCCATACATATGAATGAATACTAAAAATATTAGGCCCATATAGAAGATGTAATTCTAATCTTCGATCTAAAATATGCATGAATACTAAAATTCGATATAAAATATTAAAGCAATTCGATCTAAAATTCGTTCGGGTTAAATTGGTTTTAGCTGGATCGAGTTCGGCTTCGAGCATGATTGGGTCGGATATGACTCGAGTCGGTTATTTTAGGTTCGGGTGATTTCGGTTAACGGTTGTGTGTCAGTTGCAAAAATCGGTTACAGTTCGGGTTCAGTTTTTCCATATCGGTTGTCAACCGGTTCGGTACAACTTCAGTTCGGGTATTGTCGATTCGATAAACCTAAAAATTCGCATTTTCAAGTCGTTTTACTTCGGTTTCGGTTCGAGTTTACGTATCGAGTCGCTTTCAGTTCGGGTGGTTACATTAAACACCTCCATAAGTTTAGGCGTTGCGCGATACAAGAAGCTCTTCAAAGGCACGCCTTTTGCGCCTTGCGCACTCGTGTATGCAAGATGTGATTTTTAATAAATAACATTTCTTTGCCTAATATTATTGCAATAACCTTCAATTCATAGTTTATAGAACGGAAAGCAAAAATATACCCCATTTCTTGCTCTAAAGCAAAAATATGAAGTGAAAAACGAAAGAGAAAAAGTAACCTTGAAGTGTCATCATCTTCACTAGTCGATATATGATTCTGATTTAGATTTTAAGTGTTTGTTTAAGTGTCACAAAACATTTCAAGCATCAAGAACCATTGTCTTCTTTCTTTACATCTGTCTTTGTTTTAGTTTTTATTTCATTGGTTAACTCACTACTATATTAAATATATATATATATATATATATATATATATATATATATATATATATATGGTCAAGTTCCAGTGAGAACCAAGCTTATATGAGAACCGTGAGAACCAAACTCTCTTATAAAAATAAGTTACTTTTTTACAAAAAAGTGTTACTTTTGGACAAAATAATGTTACTTATGTTTCAAAAAAAAAAATTGGTACTTTTTAGCAAAAAAAAGTATTACTTTCAGAAAAAAAAAAATCAACAAAATAATATTAAAAAGTAATACGTTTCTTCCGAAAAGTAACATATTTTTATGTAAAAAGTAACACCTTTTTATGAGTTTTTTTCAGAATTTTTTTCTAAAAGTAACACTTTTTTGTATAATAGTATCATAAAAAACAATAACACCTTTTGTGCCTAAAAGTAACACATTTTTAGGAAACAGTAACAGTTTTTTGTAAGACAATTTGGTTCTCACGGTTCCCATATAAGGATGGTTCTCACTGAAACTTCTTCATATATATATATATATATATATATATATATATATATATATATATATATATATATATATATATATATATATATATATATAGGATCAAATGAGAAGGGGTCTCAAAATGAGAAGGGTGAGAAGGAATCTCATCCATCTAGATCAAATATCAATGGTCTGGATTAGTTAGCTCCTTGCACGCGGTTTATTAGCTCCTTGCACGCGGTTCAGCATATTTTTTACCCAAATTTTTACATTTTATAAAGATACTATGTTTTTAGAAAAAGATACTATGTTATAAATAAGGGTTACTATGATTATGTATAGTTACTGTCTTCTCTTAATCTATACAGAACATCGTAACTTTTTAAAATAAACATAGTAACCTTTAATCATAACATAGTATCATTTTCTAAAAACATAGTAACCTTAAATGATAACATAAAATGGAGAAGAAAATTGACGTGAAAGATGATTTTCACCCGTTAGATTTTCATAAGATCAATGGCTATAAATCCTTCTCATCCTTCTCATTTTGAGACCCCTTCTCAATGGATCACTCCCCTGTATATATATATATATATATATATATATATATATATATATATATATATATATATATATATATATATATATATATATATATATATATATATGATAATTTTTTAAAATGTCTTAAAGGGAATGGGATTTGGGAGATTTTAGTATGAGACTTTTAAGATAAAAAAGCCTTACCTCTTGTTTGTTATGTTAGGTACTTGGATGAGACTTAGATGAAAAATATAAAAATCAAAGTCTCAAGTCAAATACCACCGTCCCCAAAACATTTTTATTGGGGACTTTCTCATGTTTTAATCCCATTCCCTTTAAACAAACAAAGTCTTGGACATTTTTTAAGGCTAAAGTCCCATTCCATCCTAAAAATCCCATGTGCCAAACATCCCCTACGAGTAATTATGAAAAAAAAAAACCTTCATGACTCCTCAGCCTGTCTTTAAAGTATAAGCATATTGCATGATAATATTGATTCTGGCGATGCCAAATTATATTTTTTGTCTAAAATATCTGCATTATATTGCTTGTCTAAAGTATCGTTGATTTCTGTTTTTTTTTTCATTTAATGTTTAATAATGTTGTTGCACATAACTTTAAACTATGGATTATGGAATTTGGTTATGGTTTGAGAAATGAGCAAAAGCATTTTTAAGTTGACAATATCAATTTATTCGTCTTTAAGCTGTAATCTAAAAATAAAAACCTTAAAAAATAGTAGTTTATTACAATGCTCTGTGCTTATAGAAACTCCCTATCATGCAAGCGAACTATATCGCAATTCACAACTCAATTTTACAAAGAAAAATTTGAATTCTACATAATAGGGAAATAGGTCCCAAATTCATCAATCAAAAAGAGTAATCCCTAAATTATACACTAATTTCGGTAACAAAATCAACAAAATACCGAGCTACCACAGTACAATGAACAACAAATCAAACACAACAATACACTACGCAATTACTCAAAATTAGAAAGTACCATCACTCAAAACACAATAAGGATGATTACATATAGTACCTGGACAGATTTGGTAGGCAAATGAAGTCCGAACACAATAATACACTACGCAATTACTCAAAATTAAAAAGAATCATCACTCAAAACACAATAAGGATGATTACATATAGTACCTGGACAGATTTGGTAGGCAAATGAAGTCCGAACCAATTAGACCTAAACGATGATGCTCTCTCGTGAGAAACCGCCGGCAGCTCGGCACATCGCACGGTGGTGAAGTTGGAGATGGCCGACATTGTCGATGGATGAGATTAACGAGAAGCAGGGGAAAAGGAACAGGGAGAAGTCGGCGAAAAGGCGGAGATGCCGAAGCGCGCTCTTTTTTATTTATTTTTTTTTTTAAGAATGAAAATAAATCGCTTTATGCGGACGTATTGAATACGTGTTCTGCTTTGTTTTACTTCCTTAATGCGATTACTCCCACTTTCCCACTTGATGGACTTCCTTTGTCAGTTCTTATGACTTCGGACTTCCGACCTAAAACATGTGAAAAAAAAAAGCCTTTTATATTTAAAAAATTTATATATAATATTTCAACCTACTCCTGATTTTCCTATAATAATTTTATTTAATAATTAATAATGAATAATTTTAACTTTAAGGGGCATTTGCCTAGAGTAAGATTGGGCGACCCGATGACTTGCTATAGTAGGTCATTTATCGAAAAAGTAACTTGAAAATTAATTTAAAATTTGAGAAAAATTTTATAATTTTACATAAAATATTTTAAATAAGTGAAAAATTCATAAATTTGTTTGATCATTTTTTTTCGATATTTTTTTAATTTATCTTATTTTTAAAAAAAATAAAAATGTTATAGCAAGCCATCCGGTCACCAGGTTTAGTCTAGAAAAATACCCCTCAAAATTGGGATTATTCATGATTAATCAATCTATGGAATTATTGTAGGGAAATCACGAATAGATTGGATTATTCTTAGTAATTTTTCCTTTATATCCTTAACGGCCCGTTTGGTTAGTAGTAGTACTAAATGATAGTAATGAGAATGATTTATAATGTAAAATTTCATTAAAAGATCCATATCATTCTCATGGTAATGAAACTTTGATTACAAAAAAAAATTGTATACAAATTTTCATTATCACCTCTCCCAATGGTAATGCATTAGAATGAATTTTATGAAAAAATAAGATGATTGAAGTAGGACAAGCATGGCCATCAAGGTAGACAAGAGATTTTTCAACTAAAATTACACTAATTTTTTATTTCCATTTCCATCGTTTATAGCCACCTACCAACAAGCCGTAAGTGGTATGAGTTTTTAAGGAGGGGAATGGGACTTTGTCTCAAAAGTAAGTCCAAGTCTTTGTTTGATAAATAAGAATGGGAATAGGGAGTGGGACTTAAATGGAAGAAAGTCCCTAAGGAAAATGTCTTGGGGAATGGTGAGTATTTGAGTTGAGACTTTCATTTTAACTCTTTCTTCTAACTCCCTACCATAACAAACAAGGGACGAGACTTTTTTATCTTTAAAGTCTGATCTTAAAGTCTTACAAGTATCATTTCCTTGTGTCAAACACCCCCTAAAAGAAGTTGAATTCTCACAAAAAAATATTTACAGAAATTAAAAAAATAAAACGTTTTAGATAGTCTATATTTATTTTACTGATTGATAATTTTGAAAGAGAAAAAAGTGAGGCCCTAAATATTTAAAAAATAGGAAAATTCTACATGGTAAGTACCAGGTTGAGAGAAACGTCAATGATAACTAATCTTATCTTCTTTTCTACATGGTAAACACCAACTATTTCAAAACTAGTTGTCGTAATTATATTGCACAAAAAACGTTTAAAACCGTTAAGTATGGAAATGACCATTTTGCCCTTGTTTAATTCTTATAAAAGTCATCTTCATCTTCCTCATTAAAGTCTAACTTCTTCTTTCATTTTACTCCTCATTTGTTGAAGGATCAAAAAACATTTGTTAATTACGATCCTTAATGAAAATTTTCTAGTTTACATCGGTATAAAGCATGTGCACACACTGGCAAATGTGGAATATGAAAGTTTATCGCACTAAAGCATTTTAATGCTCGATTTCTGCAGTTAAAGTGAGTCATCAAACCCACCATCCACTCTCAGCACTATCACAAGGTCTTCCAGATAAAAAGTGGCACACGGAAATACTCTTGGATTCTACCACTACTTTCAATTCCAATACCCTGATTTTAGATAACATATTATATTTGACTTTCAAGTTTTGCATATTTTAGGTGCATTTGAACTATAATTTATTGGGCACAAATTTCCTCTTTTCCCCTCCCAGCTAAATGAAGCCCTTTTCTAACATTGCTAGCTAACAAGTGGTTTGCTATCCAAGACTAAGAAAGTATCCACCGTATTATCCAAACAGGTTTCTCAACAATGACGGCTTTCAACAGACCCATCAATGATAAAAGTGGGTTTTGTTCGTTCTAAGCTAAAACAAACCTTTAACAAAACTCTCTAAGTCATTTTCTCTCACCCAACAATGGTGGATTTCAATAAACCCATTAATCAGGATGAACCCACATTCTAATCATCATAGACATGGCAAACGTTTCAATTCTTCCCATCGTTCCATTTTTTTCAATGGTGTTTTCCTTTTTTAGGTATTTCATATTTTCTTTTCTTTACTAAAATTTTCAATTTTTATTTTGTGCGTGTTTTTTTATGGGTTAATCTGGATGAATCCAAAATTGTGAACATTATAGTCTATAAATTTATTTTTGATGGGTTAATCAGGATGACCCACAAGTGGTTTGAGCTCTATGGTTGAAGGCGAAGACAAACAGTTTTGGAGAAGTAAGAATACTTTGATTGAAAGAGAAAGGAGGTGCTAACTTTAATCAAATAAAACAGGGGTAAAATGGTCATTTCCATACTTAACGGGTTTTAAACGTTTTTTTTGCAATATAGTTACGGCAGCTAATTTTGAAACAATTTTACCATGTAGAAAAGAAAATAAGATTAGTTATTACAAGCGTTTCCTTTAAACTAGCGCTTACCATGTAGAATTTCCCTAAAATATATTAAAAGAAAGTTAGTTGAAAAAATATGAGGTCAACATCGAATAAAAAGTATTTTATAAATTTAATGGGCAACATGTGAGACCACAAGAAATATAAAATTGTTAAAATGAATTTAGTTGAAGGTATATGAAGACCAAAATTTATGAAGTATTACTAAAATATTATAGGAAAAATTATTTCTAAAAAGTTGAACATTTTAATCATCTGTAAATAAAGAGTCAATGTTTCATTTATTTAATAAAAAAACAACTTTTATCTCATTTTTGCAAATAAAGAAACAACCACCCCCGAAACATCTCACCGGAACTCAAACCGATTATCCGGTTCAGCAACTCAAAAATAAAATAGTGGTCACTGACCACTAACCACTTGCTGGTTGTCGTTTACCACTGACTGTTATCCTAACCAACTATACAACAAACCATTTCTCATTCAATTCTGGCTCTTCTAATTCCCATTTTCCCCCAATTTTTCTTACCCACAAAAATAAATCTAATAAAACTCATATTTTCAACTTTCCCAATTAATTTTCAAGTCCCAATCAGAAATTTAATGAACTACACTTTGTTTTGGAATTCCAGAAATTAAATGGCTAAAATTTCACAAAGGGAGAAATTATTATTAGGGTACGGATCCAATTCTGAACTTGATTTCAGTGATGTATTTGGTGGCCCACCAAGATGTTCTTCTCAAGAATCACACCATACTGAAATTGATTCCATGGATTCGATTAATTTTGTCGATCATTCCGGGTTTGGGAACTCATGGGTCGGGTTAGGGGAGAAACCCGTTTTTGAGGCCCAAATTGGGGTCCGACATAGGTACCCTAGCCCGGATTTTTTTGATGATATATTTGGTGGTGATAAACCGTTATTGAGTTGTTCTTTGTCTCCGAGTATTCATATGCCCGGTAGAAACCCGTTTTCTTCGCCTCCGGGTTCTCGGCCCATCAGTCCTTCACCTCCTGTGGGTCACCAATCTGCTAGCCCTTCTAAATTCAGGTGATTAAATGTTTTTTTTTGAAATTGTAGCACTTCCTCCGTTTTAAAATAGTGTACGTAAGAATTATCGATACTATTTATTTTTTAAGCTTATATTATAATATTGCGGCTGAGGAAAAAATTATAGTCAAGTGGGATCTTGTTTGAAATTTTTAATCGAATAGTTTCATTATATCAATTTTTATACTCCCTTCGAATCATTTTAGTTGTTTCATTTATTTATTTGGCAAAATCATATCAAATGTCCTATTTCTTTTTTTTCTATCTTTTTATTTACTTAAATACCCTCACTTTTACTACTCTCAATCAGGGCCGGCCCAGAGTTTTCGGGGTCCCGGGGCAAAATATATTTTGTGGGGCCCTAATTATATATAAAAAATTTAATGTCACGAAAGGAAAATGTATATGAATTAATATAGAATATATAATATAAAATCAGATAAAAATATTCCTACGAGCATTTTTTGATGCAAAAAATCACTAATAACAGTGTCGAAATCAAGAGACTTAGTCATATTTTTCTCAATGCACAGTATAGCAAGACCATTCAAGCGTTCTTGTGAAATTGACGATTTTAAGTAATTTTTTAATATATTCAACGTTTTGGCATCATCTTATTAATTCTCAATAAATTAAAAAATTATATTAGAGACTCCTCTTAAAACTATTACTCTTACTGAAATTGTAATGATATGACATCAATGGAGAATTGGAGACCTATAACTTCAAAAATTTTAACAAAATTAACACAATATTACTAAGATAACACAAAATTATAAATTATAATCCTCTTTCAATTTTCAAAAGAGAATACATGTAATTCATTGAATTGTGACCATAAAGAAAATTAAAAAAAAATATCCTAATCTTAACCGCATGTATTTTTTTTATGAACTTCATGTATTTTTTTTAGTTTTATTATAATTTTTATAGCAAATATGGGGCCTCTATTTTAAGGGGTTTTCTAACTTTTGGGAGTGGGCCCTGGGCGTAGGCCCACTTCGCCCCCTCACTAGGCCGGCCCTGCTCTCAATATCCAACTACAACCTTTACAATAAATTCAATCAATTAAAATACCCAACTACCATATTTTTAATGGACCCTACACCACCCTTAATAACCATGAAAAACCAAATGGGACATCTAAAATGATTCGGAGGGGTAATTTTTAGTTAAACATATCTTATAAATGATTAAAAGTTACGCATTGAATTGCGAAAAAAATAAAATAGAGCAAGTATAATAAAACGAACAAAGTATAAGAAAAAAACTAAAATAAAATGTGTAATTGAATTAAATAGAGTGGTGCACTAGAGACATTATGGAATTGAAGTAAAGTAGAAGAGACAACTAAAATAAAATGTGTAAAAATTTTAAAAGAATAATAGAAGCAAACCAATTAGATAATAAATAAAATGCTCAAAAGTTTAGTAAAGTTTGCTAAATGCGCCTCATTAAATTGCAATGCCCGTATTTTTAGAAGTGCAATGAGCCTAGGACACTTGCATTTTGAGCTAAGCGTAAATTGAAAAATTAGAAAGAAAAAAAAAAGAAAAAAAGGTTAGGCGTTAAAATAAATTTGATATTTATTGGATTTTGTAATTGAGTATGACTTAATTTGATTTAAAAATAAATTTAAAATTATATAAAAATTAATGTGGATACATTTAATTTTAAATTGACTCAAAATCAATCTGAATGAACACTTGTACTGTTAAGGTGCGACTAATTATACTCCCTCAAATTCACAACTATTGTTTCATTTTTTTATTGGGTAAGTTACCTTAAAACTCAAATGTCTCATTTCTATTTTTAGTCATGATATTTTTACCTAAATATCCCATATTCACACAAGTAATAACTAAAATATCCTCGTTTTTACTACTTACAATGTCTCAGCTACTACCTTTACAATTAATTTAATCAATTAAAATATACATCTACCACCTTTTTAGTAGACTTCATCCCACTCTTAATATCCGTTCTCAACCAAATGAGACAATAAATGTGAATTGGAGGGATTATATTTTTGTGGCTATTTTAGTGAATTGTGAACTGAGATAATGGTTGAAAACCTAGCCTTGAGTACGTATTCAATTCTACCACTTACAAAAAAATTAATTCATTCTTAATTAGTACTTACATGTAGAGTATACTCCGGCCTCGCAAATAAAAACTTTGTTTATGTAATAAATTTATGTTTGAATAATTTGAAAATTACAGTCTTAAAGTTTAGCATTTTTGCAAATAATAGTCTTAGTATTTATATTTTACAAATTACAACCATCAAAATATTAAAATTTACAGGTTTAGGCCAAAATACAGAGTTTTGACTTCCGACTATTTTGATGGTTGAAATTTTAGATTAAGTGGTCGGAGTTATATATTTTAGGTCTAAACTTGTAAAATTTAATATTTTAATAGCTGTAATTCACAGAAGTAATTTGCAAATTATTCTTTATTTTATAAGTTGCATAGAGTTTGACAAGTTACTTCATCTTATCTTCCAAGTTCTTTGTCCCGAGAAATCTCCCTCGAGTCAACAATCGATAGCAAACTCAATGGAACAGATCACGAACCAGATTCGACGACAATGGAATCAAATGAAAACATACAATTCCACTTTTCAATATATAAATGGCCAAACATTGGAATTCCAATTACATTCATATCATCAAAGAAAAGAAGCCCTTCAAGATCAAAACAAGAGAATGAGAGATTTTTGGGAAGCAATAAAATTGAAGTGATTGTTAATGATGATGGGTTAGAGAATAGAAAAGAAGAGCTTAATCATTCATTGACTTCTTCAAAGATAACAAAATCTAGTATGATGCCTTCAAGCTCCTTGTTTAGGGAACATAAACAAGGTATATTTGGATTTTGTTTCATTATTATGCTTGTTGTTTCTATATTATTCTAGAAGTTCTATTTGATATTTTAGGTTGTTTCATTTGTTGTTTCTATAAAAATCTCGGGAAATTCTATAGGGTGATCTTGGGTTTTTTTTTTTACAAATATTTTTTAAATTTGCGTGATAATTTTGAGTTTTTAAGTTTTTCATGTAGTAGACAAAACGTTAAATTTTTTGTTAAATTAAAGGAAAATTTACCTAGAATAATCTAACATATTCGTGATTTTCCTACAATAATCACATCTATTGATTAACCATGAATAATCCCAATTTAAGGGATATTTGCCTAGAGTAAACTTGGGTAACCAGATGATCTGCCATAGTAGGTAATTTACCGAAAAAGTAAATTGAAAGTTAATTTATTAGAGAAAAATTTTAAAAATTTTACATAAAAATTTCTAAATAATAACAAAAATCATAAATTTTTTAAATATGTTTTTCGATATTTTTTTAATTTATCTTTTTTTTATGAAATAAAACTTACTATATCAAGTCATCTGGTCACCGGGTTTACTCTAGGAAAATACCACTCAAAGATGAGATTATTCTTGGTTAATCAATAGATGAGATTATTATGGAAAATCACAAATAGATTGGATTATTCTTGGTAATTTTTCTAAATTAAATACTTATTTCGACTGGATTCAAAATAGGATAATTAGGGTGATACCACCTTATTTTGTTTTTTTTTTAAAAATGTCTTACGGTGGATAAAAATAACGTAAAATTACCAAAAGAACTTCTCTTTTATCTATCACATGGAAAAGTTGGAAAATCTAGGTCACCATGTGGGTAAAAAAAATGTTTGCCTTCCACGTGAAATCTTTCTATTAATATTACAAATTTTAGATAAAAATAACTTTTGTTCAACCTCATTTTAATAAGTACTTCTTAATAATGTTTATGATTCCTGAATATCTTTCACTAATTTTATTCTAACATTTTTGTATTCCTGGTAATCTCACATGTTTTTCACTAACTCTATAAAAACATTTTTTAATTAGTTGCGGTTCCCATATTTTTCCACTAATTTTCTTTAAGTATTTTTTTTAATATTTTTTTAATGTTTATGGTCCTCACTTTTCACCCATTAATTTATTTAATAAAATAATATATTTATAATTAAAAAAATTATATTTTTCCTAATCTTATGAACAATCCTAGTGGGAAATTCATTAAGAAACGAAAAGTCAATATATAGTTAATAGTAGCCTTTTCCTATGACATTTTTAGTATTGACTTGTTCGGTGTACCACATCCAAGTCCAACTAAAGGTCATGTTTATTATAACCGATTTAATTGATTTTTACTAGATTGAGATTTTTATTTACTAATTTGTGAGTTGTGACTAATTTTTACTAATTGAATTTGATTGAAACTAATTTTATTGATTGTAACTGATTTTACTAATGAAATTGATTTTAACTGATTTAAACAGGCTTTTATTAATTATAATTGATTTTTACTAGTTGAAACTAATTTTACTATAACTGATATTTAGTTATAAATTATAACTGAGCAGTACTAATTTAAACTAATTTTTACTTATTGTAACTAATTTTTAGTGATTGTAATTGATTTTTGCTGATTAAATCCAAATTTACTTATTAAAACTAGTTACTCATATTTAAAGGTGAACTAAACAAGGCCTTATTTGTGGAAGATAAATTTTTTGTTGTTTTTTTGGCTTTTTGGGCAGTTAGACAGTCAAAAAAGTATTTTGTAAATGACAATTAGCTAAAAATGGCTTTTAAGCCAATACTACATTGTGCTATGGATGGGTTACTTTTTTGTTGACTTTTGGCTTTTTGAGCGTCTTTTTCTCTGAAAACTAAAAACTTATAATTGATTTTTACCAAAAATCTCTATAACAAATGACTTAAACAATTGATATAAGCATACTAAACAATACTCGCATTTGATCAAACTACCAACAATCATATGTCAAATAGACTAAAAAATTAACTTTTACTCACTATACAGAAAAATTACATACTTTTTTATTAATTTTCTAAAATAGCTTTTTAAAAAATGAATTTTTATAAATGATCTATGTTATCAAAGATGAATGAGAAACATTATTATGTGGTATTATAAAATAATCGTAAATATTCGACTTTTAAAATTCTGCCTTGTAAAGAGTGTTTAGATGTGAGTTAGTTAATGACATTGAAATCATATAATGTTGATTGCTACCACTAGTTTTGTCACTAGTTTTGTCCCTTTGACATATAAATATAATTTCCATGTGTACTCAATTTAGAGGACACAACATCAAGTGCAGAAAAGGGAGAGAAGAAAAGCATGGAGAATGAAAAAGAGGTTGCTATTAGCCAAGATATATCAAAAGTTAAAGATGATGTTGATGATGAAATGGTGCAAATTTCCGCTGTTAGCTTGGCTGAAACTTTAGGCGACTCCATACAAATGGTTTATCTCATCTCATACTTTTCTGATTTTTGTTAAGCCATGAAAATTCATCACATAATCAGTTGTGGCCCGTAGGCCTCCTCTACACGGGTAATGATTGTTGACTTGACTTGCATATATACTTGATGAGGTTCATTCTTTTCTAAAACCATATGATAGTAAGAGGATTACCAACAAAACACTATATGCAAAACCCAATAATATCAGATTTTCCTCACATGTTAAGTATTTCCAATACTTTCCTCACATGTGAACCATATCATCTCCGAAAACCGTCTTTGGCTCTGCTACCATGTTAGGTTGCATTGTGACAATTCATCACATAATCACATGGGGAATCACTCGTGTTGACGCACCCACTGGTATCCGTGGGCTCAGGCCCACAAATCTACAGATAATAAGCGTTGACTTACATATATACTTAATCAATTTTAAATTTTCCCAAAATCGTATGGTAGTAGAAGGATTACCCACCAAACATTATATGCAAGTCTCCAACCTATTATTTTAATAATGTAAAATCTTTTTAATATGAAGTATTTCCTTAACAATTTTCACGATTGTGTATAATCATGATTCTTGAGGTTGTAAAAATTTTCAGGTTGATGCAGAGTCTTTTCTGTCAAGGGAACACCTAGACTTCATCATTAATGATGTTACACTTTCTGGTATTCCTTCTTCGATTTTTAATAAAAGTTGGTGTAAATAAGGTTAACGTAATATACTGTTAGATTTTATAAATCATGTTAAATGGTTAATGAATGTGTTATAGGACAAATAAGAGAGTTCACCTAACATACTAGCTTATTAGGTTAGAGAGTCCATTTTCTTATAAACACACACCAATTGCACTTTACAAACCAATGTGGGACAAATCCCATACCTTGCAATGGACTATAACAATCTACCCCCTTAAGGCCGATGTCCTTGTTGGGTCACAGCTGCATTGGGTCACGGTTACGTTAGGTCACGGCTGGCTCTTCCAGGCCACCCACTCCGCAAGCCACCCACTCTGCAGGCCACCCACTTCGAGTCCGGCTCTGATACCATTGATATAGAACAAACAAGAGAGCTCACCCAAAACACTAGTCTATTAGGTGAGAGAGCCCATTTGCCTATAAACCCACATCAATAGCACCTTACAACCGGTGTGGGACAAGTCCCATACCTTGCAATGGACCATAACCAAATGACTATGAAATAATACTCCTATGCCGTCAAATTTTCACTACAAAACAAATTATATAAAAACTTCAACATAATTGGCGATAAAAACTTCTTGTTGTAAAAACAGTTCTTGCCAAATTAACTTTTCAACATAATAGAACTTTGTTGTCGTGTATTGTTTGGGAACAATGATTTCATTTGAAAATTTGTAATTAGCTAAAATTTACTGTTTGGCAAATTAAAAAATTTCAAATTTTAATTTGGTTCAAATTCCACCATTGCTTTTAAAGTAGTTAAAGTTAAGAATTTGAGAATGACTACACAAAACTTGTCATTTTCAAAATTCTCAGAATAATTTGAAATGAAATATTTATTCCCAAACACTACATAAAGTGAATTTGCTGCATTGTTAATTGCATGTGCTTAGAATTTTAGTTGGTTGTTAGTGGTAATTAGGACAATTATAATTACTTCGATGAAATTAATGTTTATGTGTGAATGAAATGAAGTGAGAAGTAGATTATTAGGATGAGATTATGAAATCGAATGTAGATTCATTATCTATAGCTATTACTAAAACAAAACACAGCTTACATCATCACCTTTTAAAATTGCTTACGTGTCGCATGATCTCTATTAAAAATTTTCCCTCTAAACTAAATGATGATGTCATCCTTATTATGATCTTTGACTTTCTATCACTTATTTTGAGCATATTATTATCTTATTAATTGTTTTTTTTTTTTTTACTTTTTGGATCAAATCATATTAGAATTAATCACTATTATAGTTTTCTAATACATTAAATACTTAAAATTGAAAACTTATTTATTTTAATTATTTATAAAATCATATTAGAATTAATCACTATCACTCTTAATTTGTGATTAGTTTTTAATCTATAGATTAAAATATAGTCAAGTTAAGTGAGATCTTGTTTGATTGGTTTCAATGCAAAAATTATTAATATCAATTTTTTATAATTTTTTACTATTTTTATAATTAGAGATATTAATAATTGAATTAGTGCATCAAACTATATGAAAAAACAAATGTTACAACGAAATTGAAACAGATGAAGTTTAATTTCCGAAGAAAAGTTGTCTTAAAAAACTCTTATGTGCATTTGGCAGAACCAGATCTAGAGGTTTATATTGATAGCGTTACAGAATTAGAACCTGAAATCAACGTAACTTTAGTTGACGATGATGACACCCAACAGCCGCAACAGGTACTTTATCTGTTAGTTATACTTCCTTCATTTTCTAATGTTGTTTCCGTTTAAAATATTCTATATTGAAGAGAGAAATTTGATTAAGATTTTTAAGACATATATAGATGATAAAATATATCCATGTGAAATCTCGTTAGATTCGTCTTAATGTATGTTTTTAAGTATATATATTCACGTTGAAAACTGTGCAAAAAGTAAATAAGGAGAACAAAAATGAACAAAGGGAGTAATTGTAACTGATAGTAGCATTAAAATAAAGTTACTTGAAAAAACAATTAGAAATAATTATTAAAAGAATGTTTAAATAAAGTTAGTGAGAAATATGTGGGGATCATATGCAACATAAAAATGTTAGAATGAAGTTATTGGAAGATTTGTAGGGACCATAAACATTAATAAAATATTAAAATTAGAATAAACAAAATTAATTATATCCAAATTTTGCGGTATAAATAGCAATATATTTTAGAGAAACAATAAATAAAATAATCTAATATGATAAATGAAAACATCATTTTATAACGTAAGGAGTTTTAGTTTTTCAAAAGGTTTATTGTTTAACATTTCACTAAGTGTGTGGTTAGTTGGAAGGAAATGGAGGGAAAAGGCGGGGAGAGATTTAGAGAGAGAGGAAAGATTTGACGGAAAAACTTCAATTTCATTTTCTTTTTCTTCTATTCCCTCTTATACAAATAAGAGTTCATTTCCTTCTATTTTTTTTTTTCTTTCCTTTTCCCTTCCTTCCTCTTCCCTTCCTTTCTTTTCTCTCTAAAACTGTTATACAAACATAGTGTAAGGTTCCTAAAATATTTTAAAAGATCATAACCCTGAAAAATTATTTGTTTTGATGAAACATTGTTCATTGATAGGTTGAGGAAATAAGGGTAGAAGAGGCAGACAATCAACCAACAAGTGAAGAAATTAAGGTATTTCATTCTTATCTTTCATGTATAAGTGGAGTATTACATTTGTTCCTTGCTAAGAACTATTCCTTATGTCGCTTTTAATTTGCATATTAAGACTTAAAAAATTCTTATATATTTGAGTCTTATATGGTGCAAATTCAAAGGGTATAGAAAGTAACAATTTATATATATTTTGAAATATTTGATAAATGTTTTCAGAGTTATGAACATAAAGTAAAGCAGTGGTCTAAAGGAAAGGAGGAAAATATACGTGCCTTGCTTTCAACTATGCAATATGTAAGTTTAGTTGGTAAATATTATTTTCACCCTTTTTATTTGACGTATACGAAGTCACCAATGATTAATATAAGGTTAGGCAGAAAGTTCATACAACTAGCATATGTAGTTATGTACACATTAACTTTGTTTTGTGCAAGCAAGTAATACTTTGTTTAAGCATATTGCAAGTTGCTAAAGTTGATAATTTATGTTAACAATTTTTTGGATTTCAGGAAAAATAATAAAAGATATATTAATTCTTATAAAAATTAGCTAGTTGTCGTAAATAATTCAATATGATGTTACATACAAGAAAAATAAGAAGATTTCATCTTTTCCCACTATATAAGAAAACTATTTACTTTCAAAATCATCACAAATTAACTCTAATTTGACCAGTTGGACCATCCATAAAAGTTTATTTTATATGTAGTCTAATCTGGCATAAAACTGAAATTTCTAAATATTTTTTTCCTTCCAACACTACAAAAAAGGTTTCAATTGTGACATAATATTTTTGACACTTCTTATCATTGACGTATGTCACCTATTATGAATA
The DNA here is from genome assembly GCA_019776075.1 of Amaranthus palmeri. Taxonomy (NCBI): domain Eukaryota; kingdom Viridiplantae; phylum Streptophyta; class Magnoliopsida; order Caryophyllales; family Amaranthaceae; genus Amaranthus; species Amaranthus palmeri. The sequence continues at coordinate 932,262 of JAAKBH010001509.1, read as the reverse complement.
TTTGTGAATGCATTCAAATCTATGTTGATTTGACCCTAAACAAACAACCTACTTTCTCTGTTTTCTTTTTCTAGTGTAATACTCCATTGTAAGAGTTTTTGAAGAACTCCATTAATTTCTCTACTTATAATCAAAGCTAGCTACCAACATTTTAGTTTTTTTTCTTACAGTAAGTCTCATGGGAGACGGTCTATTCTATAGACGGAATCCATAAAGCCCAGCCCAAAATATAACATAGTATATTTGGGGTTATAATAAATTATTTGGGGTTATAATAAATTATTTGGGGTTATAATAACTTATATTTGGGGTTATAGAATAGTATATTCGATGTTATAATACCTTACATTTAGGATTATAACATAATATAATTGATATTATAATAAAAAAAATCAATTAAGGGAAATGGGCTGGCCCAATTTTGTGGTCTATCCTATAGACCGTCTCTTGTGAGATTTTGTGTTTTTCTTAAATCATAAAGACTTCTAAGATAAAATTAACACAATTTACGAGACGACCCAGATAAGAGGTTCTTATATATATACTAGTATATGTCCCGTGCAATGCACGAATATATTACTTTATTAAGTTATGTAAAAAAATTTATTAAATATAATTGTTTATTTTTCAAAACTAACCATTATATTGATCATATATTACTCCCTTTGTTCTTTTAAGTTTGTCCACATTACTATAACGGACAGTTTCATAAGTTTGTCCTATTTAGAATACTTTCCTATTTTGGAAAGTTTTTATCTTTCATATATTCTCTTTATCACTTATTTAACCCTCATTTTTCTCTCATAATACCAATACAATTATTAATTCACACCACTATTTTTATAAAATAATACCCGCTATCTACAAAGATTTCATTTTTCTTAATAAAATAATATCCACTATTTACAAAGATTTCACATTTCTTAATAAAATAATACCCATTATCTACGTCTTTTAATTTGTGTGAAATCTTCAAATAGGACAATCAAAAAAGAACAGAGGGAGTACTAACTAAAATGATTATAAGTACAATAATTCTATTTCACTGATTAAAATAATATTTACTAATAAAAATAATTTTTACTAATTATAATTTTTCTTTCCTAAATAGATCGATTAATCAGAGTATATATTAAATTAACGTTTTCTAAACATTGGCTAAATTATTGTGCAAACATTATATCAAACTTCTTTCTATGAAATGAATATACGGTATATTCATACAGAAACAATTTATTTATGGCATGCTCAAAATATAAACTTCTATAATTTTGTTTATCATAATTATATCATTGTAAAACTATTCTAACTAAGATTTAAGTTACTATTTTGTAAATATTTAGCTGAATAATTAAGTTGAAAAAATTTAAGAGTTTTTAATTATAACGTTGTTTATAGTCAACAACTATTTTACATTCTAATTAATTTTGTATCGTAAATAAGGTATAGTTAATAGTTTAGTCATTTGATTACTAAAAATGAAAGTTACTCAAAATATTTTTTTCTTAAAAAAGTGTATTTTAAAAAATTAAAGGTCTTAATATTGACTTTCTTCTTACTGTTATTATTTATTAAGTAATAAAGTTTAATTAAAACTCAATGTTTCCATATTTAATTACTTAAAATTTAGGAGGGAAAACATTATGTATAAAAGTGACATGTGTCATATTCTTTTATTGTTTTAGTAGAATATATGATATGATATGATATGATGATTATATATTATAATTCCATGGTTCTTATATATATTTTATATTATAATTCCATGTTTCTTATAGTATTAATCGATGTGTATGATAAGGGTATGAGGTATCTATCTAGTATATTATTAATCGATGTGTTTATATATAACTTATAAGTATAAAATTAACTTAAATTTTTTTTCAATCTCCGTGTATAATAAGGGTATCTATGACTATCTAATATATTATTAATGGATGTGTTTATAGATACTTTGGGCAAATAGCGGATGGAAGCCGATAGCACTAGCGGAAATAATAGAAGCAAATGCAGTGAAAAAAGCATACCAAAGAGCTTTATTATGTTTGCACCCTGATAAACTCCAACAAAAAGGTGCTACTCCATATCAAAAATTCATTGCTCAAAAGCTTTTTGATATTTTGCAGGTATATTTATTTAATTCCTCAAACACCATAATTTTTCATTTATCACATGCATTTTTCATATTTTTTGGATTTTACTTTATGATATTCTTAATCCCTACATTATATTCTTACTAATTGTATAGATTAAAGTTCAATTTTCTTCATTTATAAAGTTTTGATTATGTTAGAGTTATAACATATTTTGGGCCTTAACCATCAGCTTAAGCTCTGATACCATGTTAAGAAACCAACTCAATCAAAAGCTTAAGTTGATGGTTGAGGCCCTAGAATATGTTATATACTCTAACAGATTAGTGATACCTAACCCTACACTTCCCTCGACCTAGCCTACTGTATAAGTCCTATCTTGTAATCAAGTTTTTAAAAATAGAATTAATATTTTAATTAATTTGTGAAATTTAAATAAATAATTTAAACATTTTTGGTGTGTTATAGTGGGTTCATATGTTAATTTTCATAGTAGATTGACTCATTATGTATTTGCCTTGTTTTTTTTTTTTTAAAAAAAAGGACAAATTTATTTTTAATTTGTCTGGTCTAGTTTGATCTGCTTATGAGTTATGACTCATTATTACCGTTGAACGAAAAATTAAACTTCCTCTTTTCATTATAATTGCTATATTTCACTTTTTACGCAATTAAATGTGTAATTTTAATTATTTATATCTTAAACTAGACTTGACTAAAAATTATAAAAATCTGATATTAAGAAAGCATATGATTTGAAGATTTTAACGAGTTCTCACTTGAATATATTTCTTATTATACATTAGCCGCAATATATAAAATAAGCTTGAAAAATGAATAGTACAACTAATTCTAATTTTAATGTAGAGAGTATCTGAGAACGGAGGAAATATGAAATAGGAGTGATAAATAATACTATTCAGGAATAGGGATGGCAACGGGTCGGATCTGGACCGGGTCTAGGTGGACCCGGATCCAGATCCGTTTTCAAGAACAGGGTCCAGATCCGGACCCGGATCCGCGGGTCCAATTTTTCAAGACCCAGATCCGGATCCGTAGATACTGCGGATTCAGTATCGGGTTCGGGTCCAAAACGGGTCCAAGCTTATTTTTGCGTATTTGATTTAATTTTACTTTGTATTGCGATAATAAAAGAATTTTATACTTAAATAATGATAAATATAATCCTAAATTATTAATTAAAATCTAAAATACGTCTAATAACATTATACAAACTATAAATATACTTAGAATTTTTCTTTTATAAGTATAGATTTCTTCGGTATAGCATAATATAACACTTCAAGACCATCAATATTAAATCTTCAAAAATAGCAGACAATAGTGGACATGAAGTATAATATTTGGGTTGAATATAGTATTAATTTTGCAAAGTTTATAAGGACAATGCCAATATAAAGAGTATTATACAAATTAATAATTTGATAGCTACTGCATACATGTGTTAAGCTACTGTCTGCATTCTTTATACAGTGCTATATATATATATTAAACGGGTCTCTTGGATCCACGGATCCGGATCCAAATATTTTTTTGAGACCCGGATCCAGATCCGTGAATTTTATATGGACCCGGGTCCGACCCGGATCCGTCGGGTCCAAAATTTTAGGATCCAGATCCGTCAAAACGGATCCGGATCCACGGATCCAGACCGGGTCCAAGATCCATTGCCATCTCTATTCAGGAATTTTTAATTATGCAGGAGGCTTGGGAGCAGTTCAATGCTATTGGACTTCTATAAGAGATGCCCTAAATTTTTAGGCGTCTGGGATGAAAGATAATTTATGGGCTCTAACTATTCTATACATAGAAAAATTCAAACCTTAGCACTAATTGAAAACTAAAATTGTTGGGGGCCCTGAGCGTAGGCACGCCTTGCCCTTATTTAGGGCCTGCCCTAAGCATTATTATCATTTACAATTTGGTTGCAAAATGCATTTCATTTTGTAATATAGAGCATTTAGATGAAAATGAGTGTATAGATTTATTATTATATCTTGGTTCATGTAAAGTGAAAATTCACATATAATAATTTTGTTGGTCACTAATGTATTGTGTTAATACTTTTTGAAATTCTTGCAATTTGTATATGGTATATATAGTTTTTTTTTATATAACTGAAAATATTAGCTTTAGATACTTTGGTTTTTCATTGAACTTTAATTGTCACTATTTATAGTAGTTTATAGTTTATGGGATTATACTCAGTGCCATGCACGTTTTGGTTTTACTTTTGTTTTTTTATATATTGTTTGGGTTCATAATATGTAGGACCTTTAACAAAATTTAGCTAAGTCCTCATAAAGAACCTTATACCGCTTCTTGGATATGCATGATAATTATCAATTAAGCATTAACAATTTTATACTAAATGTAATCATAATACATAAAATTCTTCTTATGTTATCACAATGATACACTTAAAATGAATGCTAGAATTAAATCTCGGAACGGTTTTATGAAATTGTTAAACGCGTATGTTCTTGATAACAATTGAAGTAGTAATTGAAATATCTTCAATCGTACCATATGATATTGTTACATGTGTTTTGTTTGTATATTACATACTATGATTCTATGAATATATTTGACGACTCTTTTTATTGTATATTAATAAGATAAGATTTATATAAGTTACTCCTAAATCTTAATGTACATAAATTTCATTTCTCAAACTTTTTACCTTCTCTAATAAACTCCCACTTTATAGTGCATTACATTAGGAAATATGAAATGAGGTGTTAAAAAATAATTACATTAGGAAATATGAAATGGGTTAGATTAATTTTCATATACTAATATTAATATGAATTTTTTTTTGAAGAATATTAATATGAATTAGTGGAGTTTATGTCATCACTAATTGTTTTATAATTACAACAATTACAAACACTTAAATTTGCATTGTAAGTGTGACTCTTGGCACACATGCCTGTAAAATGCTTTGTAATATTGACACATAACACAAAGTGCTTATGAATTAGTATATTGTATGAACACTTAAAATTGCATATGTGGGACTCTTGGCACACATGCTTGTAAAATGCTTTGTAACAAGTCTTGTATGAGATCGTCTCACCGTGAGATGAACCCATACAAGCACACATAGGAGAAAAATATTTTAAAAAATTTGTATTCACACTTGTACATGAAGCAATTTTTTAATAATATAATTTTAGTTAACCCAATTAAATCATCTCACGGTAAAACGACCCCAATAAAATAATTACAAATTCAAATCTATTTATGACAAAATAAAATGTATGAATTTATATTCTTTTCTCCCTTGTTCTTACATGGACTAGTCCTTCCTCATTAAAAAAAAGTTTATTCTTTCACTTGACTTAATCGATTCATCCATTTCATAAAATTTGAATTTATAATCATAAAATCAATCTAATTTAATTAATAATTAGAAAACTTTTTAGAAAATACTTATAAAAATAGAATTTTTGTCAAAAATTAGCAGGTTTCTTTTAATAAAAAATCAAAAAATTAGTTTGATCCTAAAGTAATTCCCAAACAAGTGTCTTCGTCCAAGCCTATAATTTGGACTTATTAGTTGTTAGTAACTTCATATTGAGTGAAATTTCCAAAACAAGTGTCTTCGTCCAAGCCTTTGTAAAAAAATTAACGGTTTTTTTTTAAGGATTACAATGTTAGATTAAAAGAAAATCTAAATACAAATTTCTAAAAAAAAAAAGAGTTTATAAGAGAATTGACTTCATATTAAGTGAATTTTCCCAACCTTCCACGAAAAAAAAATAATTTATAGCAATTTACTTTGAAATTTCAATGAATACAACCTTTCATAAGGAAGAAGAAGCAGTATAAGTCCAAGACTAGTATGCTTCTTCTAGCTATACACTTGAGACAGGTTAATGCCAGTATGATAGTCAATCTAATGAGTTAGTACAAGATACATGTGTGGGAAAAGCACGGTCGAGTTCAAAACCCCGAAACACCCTTTCGAAAAAAATTGTATGACGCTCTCAATTGCCTATATCACCTCCACTCGAGGGTCCTTCAACCTAAAAACTGCTTGTATCATCATTCTTTCGCTACTTGGTTAAAATAACATCGATGTTCTTTTCTGCATAAGATGATTTCCTGGATGCTCGGTAAAAATCAAAACGAAAAGACTAACCCTCACTAAACTTACAAGAAATGAGGCTTTTCTCAGCCCTCGGGGTGATGGGAGAGAACTGTGATAACGAGCGCTTGCTTGACATCTCTCAACCAAAATATCATCGGAAACCCAAAATTTTGCACATTCTCTTTAGAGGGCATTGTGAATGCACTAACAAGTTAATGTATATTTTCCTCTTTTTCCTCATATAACTTCTTTAAACAAACACAAGACAATGAATATAGGCGAACCGAAATTATCTTTGACACAAAAAACCTGCACGAACACGAGAAACTCACTTCAGATTTACTGTAAGCACAACAGTTTAAAGGAACTGACACTTGCAATTGTAACAGAACCCCAGGATAGCCTTTATAATTTCAAATACAAGAATGGGAAGGTCATTTTAGTATATGAATATACATCACATATATCACACACATGATTCCCGTAAATCTGCGAGTATATATCAAATGGCTGCAGTGGCCATACACTCATCATAAACATTAATCAGAATAACCGAAAAGTTAGGAATCAATTGGGGAGGCCATGAAAATATATTCAATCGTTTTTCTGATGTAAAGCACTACGCGGGCTATTATTACCATTGAGCGCGGCGTGATATATCCGTTTCTCAGGCAATCCAATATCTGATTGTATCAAATCACCCTGCACAAAAACATAGATATCGTAAGAAACATATACATTCCGAGATGATGATATAGAATGTCACGATTTGCATGATCAACGATGTTTCACATTAAAATTAGTAGGAAGTAGGAACTAAAAAAGTGTAACAATATGAACACATGCTCATAGAAGTAACACATCAGATCTCATGATTCGATACATCAGAAGTATAATTATGAAAGAAGAAAACTCCCTTCGTCACCATAGTTACTTAACCTACTTTCCTTTTAAAGAACCCTCTAGAGCCACAATTTTTCTCTTCAATTCTCGTTCAATAAAAAGATATACCCAGCTAACTCCTATCACAAAACACTCTACTACTACATGTAAATACCGTACTCATTTCCATGCACGTCAAATCCAGATCTAGATATATACTTCCTCAGTTTTTTTTATTTCAATATTTTCTCCTTTCTATGTGAGACAAACATAAAAAACCTTTGTTTACTCTATTGTTAGAAAGAGGAGAATATTGTGGAATGTAGAAATACTATCAAAACAATTGCAGAGAAACAAAAATAGACAACTATTAAGAGTATGAAGTGTTACAAAAAATGTATAATATAGGGGTACGGAGAAGAGAGAAAATTTTGAAAGGTTTAGAGAAGATGGTTGGAGTGTATAGTCGATAATCATTATAAATCTATTGGATTTAATCATAAACGTTTAGAAAATAATATCCCATGGTACTTTGTCATATAACTTATTCAAGTCAAAAAAATTAAACTAAATTGGTTCTCGAAATTGCTTAGACATCTTCACAAACCATGTTCTATCAAGTATGACCGTTTGCCACAACTTCATAGTGTGGTTCATAACCTTAAGCCCTTTTAGAAAAAAGAAATCTTGCATGTCTCCGTTGTTTTTGAACATATATATATATATATATATATATATATATATATATATATATATATATATATATATATATATATATATATATATATATATATATATATATATATATATATATATATATATATATATATATACTTCCTCCGTATTTGGTTATTTGCAACTTTTACCAAAAATGGCGTATTCTATTATTTGCAACTTTCTTTTCTTTTTCCATTTATAGAAAGTTTTTTATTACTTTTTTATTATCTTTCTCTTACATTTTTATACTCTCTCTTACTTTTTAATACTCTCTCTCATACTTTTTAATACTCTCTCTTACTTTTTAATATTATAATACTATAATCCCACCCCATTAACTTCATTAATCTATTATAATACACTACTAAAAGTTTTGTCTAGGAGTCCGTGAAGGACCCCAAAGTTGCAAATAATTAAATACGGAGGAAGTATATATATATATATATATATATATATATATATATATATGTATATGTATATATATATATATGTATATGTATATATATATATGTATATGTATATATATATGTATACATATATATATATATATATATATATATATATATATATATATATATATATATAACTTATGGAAAGACTTAAATAAATTTTCAGTGAGCTGAAGCGGCAAGAGGCTTTAAGATTTATTCAGGGTGAGAACTTCGTAATCTTTTCAAGCAAAAAAAAGATTTATATCCTTCTACTTATTAGTCCTTGTTTGCTTGATACTGCTAATACTAAATTTAAAAATACTCAATGGAGTAAAGTGTATGTACAGAAACAGATTGAATAATACAGATACACATCAATGAAAGATGAATAAAGAGGCTCCCCTCTTTCTACAAGCTTGTCCAAATGATATCAGCCCAATATCCCTAACTTCCTTAAAGAATAATCTCCAGAATCCATCAATTCTAATTACTCAGTAGTAAACGACTTTCAGCATCACCTTTGTAATCTTTTAAATTTGTCCTGTATTAAAATTAGGAAATAATTCTCTTTTTTCACCAAAGCAAATTATCGTTCTATCAAGCCCTTGTATATGGTTTTCCCATGCTTGAGCATGTGCAAGACTAATTGACAGCTTATTTATTTTACTTGCACAGTACTAAACTCTCTTTTTTCAACCGCTTGCATCAATCGACCCTTTTTAATCTGTTTCTCATGAACAATGATGAGCCAGCCTAGGGCATCATCAGTATGCTTTTACTGATGGCTATTTATGGTTCAGGTAGCTCTGTAATCTAGATTAGTTTAGTTTAGTTTTACAAATGCGATATTCTGTATTCAGTAATGGCTAGTGTTTAATTTATCGTTTTCTGTTCTTGGCTAATTTTCTTCCGTTGAAGTTTATTCATCAAGTTAGGGCCACAGTGTGAGTTTCTTTGTACTCTTTAACCTCCTTTATCATGTCAGAATATCTACAATATATCAAAAGATCTATAATATACTCCCCCAAGGTTGATAGGCTCTCTTCTTGAGCCAACTCCCTATCAACATTTGTTCATCACCAAGGGGGATTCAAAGAGTTGTAATTGTACTACCAAGGTGGCTAACTGAATTGTTGCGAAGATGCATGATTTTCGTTCACATTGAAAACTAGAGCTAGAAATAGAAGTCAATAGTACTTAATAACAAATTTAAAAATAGAAAAGTCAAAATAATTGACAATCAATATCTAATTAATCCTATAGACTATAGGTACTAGATGAGTCAAGATAGCTTTATATTAGAACAATTACGTAGCTCTATTGAAAGGTCACAAAGATGAGCATACCTCATTAGCCATCAGCTTCCGTACATTATTGGCATATAATTTAGGATCATCTTTCTCTTCCTTCGAGGGATAGTAGATAGGCAACGTCATCACCTCCATATAGTTTACAAATTGACACAGGAGTAAAATCACATGCCTTACCTGCAATTAAGATATATTTACTTAAAAATTAGAGTGAAACTCTCAAATGAGGCATACAATTATGATTTGCAAAAGAAAACTCACTCCAGATATCGAATCCCAAGCAGGACTAAATCTTTTATATGGATATCTTAGGATTACAGGAAGAACCGGAGCTCCTGCTATGAAGGCACCAGTTTTGAATGGAAGAAGGAAGTCTCCATTTGTAGTTGTTCCCTCTGCAAAAGTTGCAGACCATCAATTGCATGGAAATTGAAAATAAAAATTCTAAACAGAATATGCATAACAAAGATAAAAGCACATGCAGCATAGCAAATCAAGATCATAGAAGCGGAAGCATCTTAGATACATGCTAGGCTACTAGCCACCATTCCAACAGAAAACTTCTACCTTGGTTTAGGCAGGGTTTGATTCTCATTCAGGATTTTCAGGTGTAGAAGAATGATTTTGAGTTGAGATGGCCTTGGCACCAAGTAGATCCGCCAAGGACGTTAACAATGAAAACCTCCCCCGAAAAGAGAAAAAGGAAAGATAAACAAAAATAGAAAAAGAAAGAAACGCAACATGGCAAGGGCTGTATATTATTAACAGGCATTGCAATCAGCAAGCCACGATATTACAACTAAAGTTACAATATCAAAAGTAGCTTAATATTCTAAACAGCAGATGACAAGGTATATTTCAATGAGAAAAAAGGCAATTTCTACAAGATAAATTCATACTGCTAACCAATTTTAAAACAAACATGAAAGTACAGTTGTTGGGAGTCTTCCCCACGACTACTAAGCTCAACTAAACACAACAGAATGAAATGAGTGAAGCTGAACTCAAAGGGATATTATGGAATCAATAAATTTTTTAGTGAGTAGTGACATGTACGGGTAAAAATGATAAACATTGGACTGATTGAAGGTGAATTTATAGTAGTTGGGAAAAACAGGTTATTGACTTCATTACACAGCAATGGTAATTCTTGGACAATGGGCAAAAGACCCAACATTGTAGTGTATAGTTGATTACTACAAAGAGCTCTAATTCAAATTTTGTTGCATATTTATATTTAGAAGCACTGCACTGCCCAATAATGAAAATTAAAACCAAGGTTCTCCATAAGTGTTCCCAATCTAACCAGAACTAGAATAATTATATAAGTTGGAATAAAGAGATAAACCTGGAAAAATCAACATCAATGGAGCATCACTACTGTCAAGTGCTTCTTTGATTCTATCTGTCACAATTCCTGAATGATAGAATACCTTAGGCTGTTAAGAATTACCGCAAAGTAACTACAATGAAATTTCATGATTTTCCCAAGAACATATCAGTACCTGAAACACCTTTGAAGTCTGACGATTTATCTTCTCGTTGCACAAAGACGCAACCAAGGCACTTACTGCAGAAAATTTTAATAAATTTATTTCATAAAAAAGCCATATATAAGATGAGGGAATGAACCCTTGCCCAAAACACTTATTGCTTAGTATTTAGTAAAGGAAAAAAGAAGTTAAGCTAACCTTATGAGGCCAACAAGAGGAAGCTTACCCACTGATCTCTTCACCAAACAAGTTTTATAAATTATATCATAACAAAAAAGAAATAGGCATGTGTCAGTGTGAATACTCAAAGGATGAATAGGAAAATCTCAAGCCACAACCACAATCAATCAAGGGATGAGATGAATAAACCTTGGCAACAAAGCTTGGAAATGAAGACGACATGTGGTACAAGATATCCAAATAGGAGATATGGTTTGATATGATTACTCCAGGCCTTTCAGGTTTCTCCGATTGATTTTTGTTGTCACTCTAGAAAATGAACAAAGAGATGTTAGAATTCAATCTACTTCCACGGTTACCAATATAGAAGCAACATAACTATAAAAATTAGTTATCTAGGTACATTAGAGTGTGACAATTTTAAATTGACAAAGAAATTTTTTATCCCACGTGCCTCTAGCTACTTCATCAAACTTGGACCGTCTATGTCTCTTTTCTTTTCCAAAAATTCAAGTGAAACAGATGTCACACGGCCTTTTGTTGAAACAATTACATACTCCATTAAAACAATTTAAAGTGTCTTTTGAGCATATTGTGCAAATTAAGTAGCTATAGCGTTTGCATCATAAACTAACGAGTATCTTGCATTGATGTCGAAGATAGGTTGTTGCTATGACTCGATATTTTGGATTTACGAAAGGGTACAATAGTAATTGTCATATTAGGAAAGACTTGGGGAAAAAGCTACTAGTTTATTATAAATAAGGGGAATTAGAGACCCATAATCATCAAGAAACTAGTAAACAAATTGTGGGTGAGTTTATACTCATTTTTAGGAGACCTCAAGTTTCTCGAAGTGCTTGATATATCTTTTGTAATCTTCCTTTAATCATCAATTTTATAGTATAATCTCTTTTTTTGTCCTTTAATCTTTCAATTCCAATTTTACTGTTTTAGTGAATTAATCGATTCATAACAGTTGTCTTCTGAGGTTATGTATACAAAAAGGTGAGTTGCACAATAATTTTCCCCAAAATCCCAACCAGCACCTAGAGTTAAAATACACTGATGCAACTCCAATAGTCTTGTCTGAAACCATAGAGCTTGCAAAGGTTTATTTTAATGTTTTACTAGATCGGAACAGATAGGGATTGATCAAGCAAATTGATCCAATGTTTTTCAGCCAACTCACTTACAAGTCGAGCTTGTGAGGAGGGCAACCGAAGCCCGAAATTAATTTTCCCACAATCATAAACAACAACAATGAACAGGGATCTTCAAATCACATGATGAAACTCCTATGAGCTTGAGTTTGTATTTAATAGTTGCACAAATCATTCAGCACTTTAATTTTGACTTAACTTCAAACTATAATAACCATATAAGAGTTTATATTCATATTGCATCGATATTCAAATTCGATGAACATAGATCATTATGCAATGACATTGTAAGGAATATAGGACATAGAATAAAATAGAGTTAGCAAAATGAAAATTAATATGAGAACAAGTAATCGCATCAATTAAATTTATTCCTCTAAGAAACACTAGAAGTGACCTAACATTTCAATTTTGTACTATCGTGTCAATAAAACAAATAAAGTTTAATTCAGCGCATGTTCTCTTTTACTAGATTTAACAAAATTTAAGTGAGAAGGCGAGAATAATGTACACCTATAGCCTAAAAGTACTGAACTGGACGGGTGGTACTGAAGTATTAATAAGATGACGAGAACATGTCTTCCCTTAATACCTAAATAATATGCTACTTAAATAAGAGGCATAAAAATGATGAGAAGGCATAGCAACAAGAGAAAAACTAATTAAGAACTTAAAGATCTCAACGTTATTATGAGCAAAAAAAGTACTACTTAAAAGTCAATCCCCTTTTGCTATTTCAACCATATTCATCGTTCCAAAAAACTGAGCATCTTGATTCACCATCTCCTTTTAGTCCTATAGTAAATTCTCACTAGTGCATTCTTTGCGTTATCATTCTCCCCTACAACTTGTAGACCATGACAAGCATGGATGCTTCCTCAAGCTTAATTTAGGGGGCTTAACTCAAATCATATATAATGGGTGTTTACTTTCAACTGAACTGTAACATGACATTCCCCTAACGCCAACAAGTGGTTCCCACCTAAGCGGGTTTTAGGGAGTTGAATGTACACAACTTTACCTTGTTATCAATAACAAGTAACAAGGTTATTTACAATTGGCCCTTCATGGTCTTGATGATTAACATCCTTTCAACTTCTTACAAATAAGAAACGCACAAGATTTACTAAGTACTTTTAATACTATCCCTTGTTCAATTAGTTGCTACACTTAAATAGAAAGTACTACTCATCTATTATGTGTAAGAAAATCTCAATGGATATTTCACAATATCAACTTTTATAAATGTCATTTATGCACAGCTAGAGATAATAAGGGTAAAATTCGTCGAATTGGATAGCGTGAACACAGCAAAAGAGTGAATGTATAATCCATTATAATCTGATTTTAAAGAGCTCTTTTGGCCCATCATAATAAGAGACATACCATAGCTAACAATTTCAACAGTAGATCCCAATTTACAGTACTTTCTTCTAGTTTACAATAGAGATGCTTGAATTCCTATATATTAACGCAACTTTTTCCATATCATAATTAAACAACAAATTAGTCTATAAAATAAAATATAGTTTTTATAAAGAAAGGGAAAAATCAATTCTTCAGACATCAAATTTATTAAAATCTATTAACTAGGAAAATCAAAAGGGGCATAATTTTCATACCTCATCAGTGAGTTTGTGATCATGATAAATCTTGGATGTATGAGAAATCCAATAAAATCCAAAAGTAAACAACAAAGCCCTAGAGAAAAACCTCCCACTACGAACAATAATCTCTCTTCTCCATCCACGCAAATGAGCATAACCCTCTTGCTGTTGCTGCTGTTCCGACGTCGGAAAAAGAGTACAAATCTTACAAATCAAGTAATAAATCACAAGTATACTCATCCCAACAACCAATCGAATAGGAACCAGCGTTAAAATCGCAAAACCCAGCAACAATTTCTCCATAACCGGAAGTTCTCCAAGTCCCATAGGCCCATAAACATCGTGACGCACATAAGCAGCAAATTTCTTCTCCATTTCCTGCAATTCTTCTTTTGTCAACTCTTTTTCATTGTTTGCTTGATCTGGTGATGATGATGATGGAGAATTGGGATTCAAGAGTGGTTGTTCGCCATTATCGATTTGTTCGTGTTCTTGTTCTTGTTCTGGAAGGTATTGTTGGGAATTGTTTGTTTGGTTGAGGTTTTTGAGCTCGGTTTCCATTGCAGAAGGATTGTTATTCGTGGTTGGGTTGTGAGATCTTTGGATGTTGAGTGTTACTCTTTATATAATTGGGCATTCTTACTTTGGGAGTTGTGTGGGGAACTTTCACATGCTTCCATAACAATAAAAGTAAAAATAAAAAAAATAAAAAAAAAAAAATTCTCAAAAAAGTAAAAACAAATTGAAACTAGTTGTTAGAAGGAAAAGGTTGTACTTCATATAAACAAAATTACTAAATACTAGGGTTGGTAATAATTTGGTGTCATAAATCCAACTCAAAATCAACTTAAAATTTAAAATATAAAAATATAAAAAAGAGTGGAATTAAGTTTTCCAATTATAATGATTGTTGAGGGAAGAGTAAGTTAAGTAAGTTACGATCTAGAGCAGGTTTGGCTCACGGTAGATCCAAATTTAAAATTATTAAATAATTTAATTTAATTATTAAGTATTATTTATTAATTACTAGAGAAAAATATATTTTCTAATTTAATTTTATGTACTTGCAACCAATGGCCTTAAGTTGCTCATAGTAGTTTATTGGTTAACGAATTAGAGATTCATAAAACATAATTTTGGTTGTTTGAACTAAGCTTGTTGGATATTTAAGGTATAAAAGTTAAAAGTTTAAGTATAATTATACAACACATATTTTAGTTTAATTAAGCTTTAATGGATTGGACCTGAGAGACGTCTCTCAAAAAGACGGTCTCTCAGGAGACTTGCTCATTATTCTAAAGTATATATGTTGGATATTTAGAGTATTAAAGTTAAAAGTTTAAGTATTTTAATTATGTTAAAGTTTAAGTATAATAAGTAAAAAAGCCCATGGCAAAATGCTATTAAAATAAAGGAAATGAACGGAATAAAGCAAATTCAAAAGCCAAGTCGGCTTTTAATGTGTAAAGGTAAAAGTGGATTCTACTTTTGTTGTTGGAATCAAGGTTTTGAGGCAGCAACTAAAGCCAACTTGGCTTAAGGGATTTCCGTGGAAACCGGAGTTGGCCTTTTCTTCAAGAAATTACATTTGTTCCAAAACATAAAGCTGACTCGACTTTAAGTTGGCCCAAAGGAAAGACAAGTCGGCTTTTAACTTTGGACTTTATTTCGTGGGTTTTTCTTTTGAGTTTTGACGGTTAGGGTTTTATTATAATCCTATTTAACCCGATTAATCAGTCAGTATGTGACATGGAGTAGTGGGGAACATGGGCAAGTGGAGTTTGGAATCCATATATATATAAGAAGGTCATTTGCAAAGATTTGATATATTGAATTTTGCTGTCATTTTCTTCGTTGCTCCCTATTTTCATTTTCTACAAGTTTTAAAAAGTGAAAGAATCTTGCAAACTCTAATCACTTTATTTCTTAGGTTAATCTATATAATCTCTTATTCTTCACAATGACTAATTATATAGTGCTCAAAACTGATTGCAAATTGTTGTATCACAAAAGTGCATTCCAAATTCTGAAAGCCTAAGCACCAAGTAGGTGGAATAACACTTTTAGAAAAACTATATAATGCCTCGATTGGTATCAAGTTTTCAAAGACAATATTGTCTAAAATCATCTTCGCCCTTCTGTCTGGGTAAGTTATATTTAAAGTTATTTATTTAATTGTAGGTTTTATTTTGTAGAATTTTGTAGTAAGTGTTAAGAATTTGTATTTTTATTACGGTGCTTGTAATCTCTTTAAGTTAACCTATTAATAAAATACATATAACAAAGCTAAACTTAAAGTCAAACAAGAACAAATATACAATGTATGCACCATGTTTGACATGGTGCAGGTTTCAACATATTAGCATGAGTGTACACGCTTGAATATGGCTAGGATACGGAAATCAATACAACTTACAAAAAAAAAGGGACAACTAATAGCTTATAATTAGAAGTAATTAGATTGTTCTTGTATTTGTAAAAATAGGCATGTGAGTTTTTAATTAGTTACATGACTATTTATGTTTTTAAAAGCCATGTGCTAGGCACGTGTTTCCTTTGTCTTGTGCCTATATAAAGGGTCATTTACTCATTGTAATATTAGATTTTGATGATTAAAACCATGTTTTAGAGAGAATTTCTCTTTGAATAAAAGTGTGAGTGAAACACTTTTCCTTGTCCATCCAAATTGTGAGTGAAACAAATTGGGGAAGATAAGAAACCTAAACAAATCAAGGGAGTGAACCAAGATTTGATTAGGAGGATATGAACTTGTTTTGGTGAGTGAAGCCTACAAGATCACATCCAAGAGAAATCCAATCATATCTTTGTTGTTTTTAGTAGTTTCTTGAAGGGCCTTTGTATTTCCGCAAACAACCCAATTTGGCCTTATCATGGGTCCATATTTGGTGCAATGTACCACACATATTGGCATTTTAAATGAAAGATTTCGACTCAATAAACTAACAACAAAACTTGGCCGAGACCGTCTCAAAGTGAGACGGCCCAGTTTTGGCGGCCCAAATACACACGCGTGCATGACACGCGCCCGGCCTTGGATTCATTCCCTCCAACTTCCTTTTTTTGGGGTTTTATTTTTGGCAACCTTTTTAATTCCCTTATTCACAATATACCTTCAGTTTCATAATCATTCTAACTTCCCATATTCAAAACTTTCTTCAACCTCCATTTTCGGCTCCATTGACGTTCTTGACTCTTCCTCTTCCATCATTATTGCTTCGTTCTCATTTGTTTTTCTTCATCTTCCTCCATTACTGGTAATAATTTTGTTTTTTTTATCTTTAGTCTAAAAACTAAATGAATGTGTGCAACTACACATTTTAAGCATGAAATTGAATGTGTTAAGATAGAATTTGAATGTGTTAAGATAGAAATATCACGCAATGGACAACTTAACATTTCAGATATACCTAAGATAAAAAATTGAATGTTTTAAGATAAAAATTAAATGTGTTAAGATACAAATTGAATGATTTAAGATAAAAATATCACGCAATGGACAACTTAACATTTCAGATATACATAAGATAGAAATTGAATGTGTTAAGATAGAAATTGAATGTGTTAAGATAGAATCTGAATGTGTTAAGATAGAAATGCAATTGGATATACATATATGAAACATCAATGAAATAAAAACGTAGTTGGAAGTACTCAGTTCTCCTCTTATGTTAATCAATTCTCATCTTAAGATATACAATTTTTAGCCTAAGATAGTCAGTTTTAATATAGTCAATTTTCGTGTTAAAGTCCTCAGTTGTTCCCTTAAATTACTCAGTTCTCCTCTTAAATCAATCAATTCTCATCTTAAAATGCTCAATTTTTAGCCTAAGATAGTCAGTTTTAATATAGTCAATTTTCATGTTAAAGTATTCAGTTGTCCCCTTAAAGTACTCAGTTCTCCTCTTAAATCATTCAATTCTCATCTTAAGATATACAATTTTCAGCCTAAGATAGTCAGTTTTAATATAGTCAATTTTCATTAAATCCTCCATTGCAGCCATGCTTGAAGAAATTTGCAGAGATTGCTATGAAATTGAGAGAAATTGATTGATAATTATTTCCTATTTAGGCGCGGATTGGTGTTTAATGTGGGAAGTTACTGATTTTTGAAAATGGAAGTTTATGTTTTAAAAGAGGAAATATATATATTGCATACAGAAATGCCCCCCATATCACGCGCCTAGCTGTCTTGGGCTGGGCCGTCTCAGCGTGAGACGGTCTCGGCCAAGACCAGCTGATAAACTAAATGGTTTCTCTGTTGTCAATAATGAGTGAAATTATTTAGAACAAGATTAACATACAAAACAAAAAGGCATCATGTATATATTGACTGTGATCATTTAATATTGATGTTGGACTAAAGCTAACACATGTTATAAATAATCTGATTATATCACTTCAAATATTAAAAAGTTTAATATTTGTTGTATGCGAGGTTATAAGGATTGTAACTCAAAAAAAAGGTTATAAGGATTGTGATCCTTTTTTAGATTTGTATTCTTATTTTGATTATTATAAGGTTGGGGAGAAATCTTTCGTCACTTATATCTAAGATAGTCAGGAGCTCATCTTTATATATTTTTCCAGGTAGGTTCTACTTTTTGAGTGAGATTGACATGAAATGAATTCTTACGCTTGAATGCGAATAAATGATTCAAGAATAATTCTTAGAGCTTCTAGAAAATCGTCTTTTTATTTTTCGCGGTTATAATTGACAAAAAAGAAAAAACTTCACAAACATAATATTTAAAAGTCTCAGACTTTAAAGCTTTCTTTTACAATCGATCCCAACCTTCAAGTAAACATACGTCTCAATTGTCAACATACAAAAACTAAATCCCATCTTCCAAATATCATTGTTCTCATTTAAACAAGGTCAAAATAAATCGACCATGCACAACCTTTTTAATAAAACAATTGTACTGATTGATCCTTATTCGCAAATATCATACACGAACGTTAACCTTATGTCTATTATGTGGCCTTTGATTCATTCATATCAATATCGCGTATTATCAATTGCAAAGCTAATCATACGAGATTAAGGCGAAGCAAAAGTGGCCAAACCACATAGAATTTCCCAATTGACATCCAAGGGACATCATGCCTCCAAGTTCAACACTAGATGTTACCGGTTGATACTAAACACATTGACATTGAAGAACAAACGAAGTTAAAAAGATGCATAAATAGGAGAAGATTGTCAAATGATGCACATCACATTCAATATCCTCACTAGTCCACCCTAATCAGTCCGACACCAAAACGGATAATGATAACTATTGAGATATAGTTATCATTCTTCCATAGGAGCAGCACCCTGATCAGGAGCACCCTTGTCGGCCGCTGGAGCAGCCCCATCTTCCGCCTCTGGAGCAGCATCTGCTTCCTCTGCAGCAGGGGGCTCTTCCTCGACTATCTCAAATGAGCTGATCAGATCATGGACTGTCTGTTGATCCAATACATGGAATGGTTCCCCGACTCCCACAACAGCGACTGTGCAAATGGAGCTCGTGAACTTCTCTCCCTGCAAGGTTTCCTTTATAGCAAAGAGTGCATGCTTGATCAACTCTTGTGGTGATGCATCATTAAATGTGTCAAATTTCCGTTCCAAGTAAGTTTTTGCGGCTTGAGAGCGTGACCCAATAGCAAATGCCTGGTACTCGAAGTAATTTCCGCTTGGGCAGTTATAGTATAGATGAGCTCCGGACTCATCCAAACCACCGACCAGAAGACCAACACCATAAGGTCGCTTCCAAGAACGTTGAGTGCAGACCTGTCAAGTAGATATTAAGCTCATTGTCATAGTAGCAAATACTATACAGGGCAATGAGCCTCTTTTTACAGCATAAGGCAGAAATACAGTTTATCGGTGCTCTATAATGAAATTATTCTATTAAAAGAAGATAAAGAAAATAGAAAGATGGCTCGACGCAAGATATAAGATTCACTAGAACAGCTCTACAACACAAAATATCACAAACTACTTCCAGTACATGTCAAAGAAAACACAATCATAAGCAAGGAAACTGAATAGTTCCTAAACCACTCTTGCCACTTACATACAAGATAAACGAGTAAAGTGTTAATGCAGCAACACATGGATCACAAAGAGTATATGACAGCTTTAAGACGTAGACATGTTGGATTTCCCTGTATTAATTTCTGTAAACTTCTTACAACTTCAATTTCTAGGTGGGACATTCAAAACACTGCTCAATGACAAATTGTGATTTTGTGTGAATCCAAATGTGTTTGCAATGTTTGAAATCAAAAAATATAGCTTCAGACTTGGTCAAAAACATTCAATCACTATTACAAGAGGCTTGTTTTTCAAAAGATCAAAATGTAGGTTCTGGAACATTTGTTATAAATGATGATGTTTCATGGAATGAGCAGCTGGTAAAATGCACTTTTGTTTATCCAAAAATAGAACGAGGGAATAATAAATGAAAAAAATACATGCACCCTTACTGTAAAACGGTAAACTTCTTTTTCAACATAAACTAGAAACCTTCGGTAATTGTCACCCGTTATCATTTTTCAATGAGGGAGCAATGACAATGAGGTCAACCCATCACTCAACATCAGCAAAACAATGCTAGATTTGATATGCGTGAGTCGATATGGAGTCTTATTTCCATTCTCCATGTCCACATAACTAAACATGTCATACCCATTCGTTGGGTCAACATGAGATGAAAACATATTTTGTCTAACCCGTATATCAACCGGATTGGAGTGCCATCATACTTCATGACGTACAACTGTACAAGAATTACTAGGGGAGAAAAGCACTACAATATGGAAGCTAAAGGTAGACTAACTGTCTATACTATCCACTCATAAGCAGCTTTTGGCAGGTTCATATCAATAGAACCCTCTAAGAAAAAGATATTCAGATAAGGTCCTAAAGACATGATCCAAACCTAGATAAAACAACGTAGCTTATAACATGAAGCCTAATTCATTAAATCCCTCGTCCTCAAGGGCTACATTACATGTTTTTAGCTATTTATTTGCGGTGACACAAGCAATCATACCTCAAGCTTCTTAATGCGAAATAAGAAATAAAAGAGTTTAAAAAAAAAACAATAGCAAGTTCATGAGGATTATAGCACATACCTCTAACCAAATCCATCTAAAACTTTCCAAATCTAAGATGAAGCAAAACTTATGTGCTTAAGTCATATTCATAGAACTCTTACCATGGATTGATAGTGATTCAACAATTATGAAAACTCTCCCTCTTCCCCTTCCTCAACAATGTCATTCTAACCATCATTTTCTACTGTATATTCAACTAAGTTCTTTTCCGAATGAATTATTGGCCCTTTCCATGGTAATCCATTTTCTCACATAAATTCCAATAAGCACATGCTTAATTAGCTTATAATGAAATGTTCAATGCACCTTTCCCCTTCTTTGTAGTCCTTTCCCCTATCCTTTTCCTTTCTTTTTTCAGCACCTTCAAAGGCTTTTAATATTATTGCATGTCAATAAATTTGGGAAATATTACTCACTATATCATTAGTAATGCAATTCAATCTTGCACATTATGTGCTTTAAGTTATAGAAAGCCAAACGCTACAAATCCAAATTAAAGTTCCTCACATTATATATGGAAATGAATCTACATATTAGTAATTTGAAAAGGGAAGAAGGTACAAATCCAAATGCCTCAAAGTTTGTAACGCACAAGTCAAGCGCCTCATAATACCTTTTAGTCTAGTCTCAAAAGGAGTTCATTTGATGAAGACATCCAACAAATATATTTTCTCTTCTTTTTTAAGCTTCTTTTGTAGTTTGAAAAATGTTTTTCTACCTCCCCAAAACCAAAAGGCCTAGAGCCTCTCAAGACCCTTAGCGCATTAGAACGTCTCGCGCCTTTAAAAACTAAAAGGGAATTGAAAAAAACTATGAATTAGACAAATTTCATTCCTAGACATGGAGCATTGTTGACATGCAATATACTCATTAAACTATATTCCGTTGATGTGCCAAGTTCATTAAACTCTTAAACTTCATAAGTTGCTACAAGGAAAGGGGACACTTATCCACTATGGTATAGATAAAAGATCATATCTCCCCTAGTTCAAAAATTAAGTAGAATGGGGCACTATATATATACCCTTGGGGTGATGATGGTAAAGTGCAAACTACAAGAACCAAATACTCACCTATCCCAAAAGCATGATAAATTTCTTCAAAGATCCTTACAGCCCCTTGAACTTTCCCCAAAATACCTTCTTTGAGTGAGTGAGTGGAGAAAATCATAGAGTATTAGGTAGATAGAAATAAGGAGATAACAAGGTTCTCTCTTCCATTAATAGTCTAAGAAAACCCAAAAGAAGGTCGCTATTTGAAAATCGGGCATCTTAGCTAAACAAAAGAGTATTTCTTAGGCCTTGAAGTTTTCAAGATTAAATAGATCTTTCATAGGACAGGTCTTGAACTATAATTTCAATAATCTTGGTGGAGTATAAAGGATTTCAAAGAAGATCATAAATAATGATATCCACAATTCATGCCATAGCCACACTAGTTAAGAGATGAATATATCAGAGCAACAGCTTGATCTATATTTCTAAAAGATAGATAAAGCCAAGCTGGTGGAAACTTCTATGCAAGAACAAGGCTTCTCCTAAGAGGACCTTCATGCTTAGGTTGTTGTTTCAAGAAAAAATGTACACAAGTGATAGGCTATTCAAACGAGGAAATCACACTGATGAGATGTATGTTTTGTGCCAGGACAAAAACAAAGTAGCTACTGTCATGAAACTTTTCACTATTGACTATATACGCATTTCTTAGAAGGCAACTCATTAGTCATTACACATTGCTAAAAACCAGAAAAGTTGGCATCGTTGATATTGTTGCTCAAACTTCTATTTTACATATGGCCGACTAAAAGCTACTTTGTTTTACATACCCTAAGTAGGTTATGTTACACAATCATATAATCGTAAGGTGTGTCATTAATCAAACTTCCTAAAAGCTATGAACTATAAGAATTGTCCGATTGAGGTAAAACATTTGACAACCATAATACATTCCAGCTCTTTTAAAACTTCTGACATACTATTAAGCAACCAAGAGAACAGTGTTAAATATTAGGAAACCAAGCTTAGAGCAGACAAGATTGCCAACCAAATCAAGGATTGGATAATTGTCAAGTGAAAACACACATAAACCAACGCAATTAAAAATCATTAGCAACTAGTTTTAAATCGATTTTCTTTACCTGTCAGACAATGTCTAAAAGGTCTTAACGTGAGCTATGGCAATCCAAGTCTAAGTCTAAACTCTTCCAATTCCCACCCCCATTGCCAAGCACGCCCCCTTAGGGTCTAACGGCGTACACCCTATTGAAGAGAGGCACAACACTTCAAGTCCTCCAGCTCTGCCACCACTAAAGCAGAATTCTACAAATTACCAATGGAAAAACAACAATGCCAATGCTATAATCATTGAATTGGAATCGGCTACACAAACCAATACCTCATTCCCAATTCCCTTCGTCCACATGAATTCTCCTCCTCCATTCATTTCAAAATCACAAAATAACATATACAAAAACATCAAAACCCTAAAAAGAAACCAAATACCAATTCCAACATATATATAACAATACAAACAAATACAAAAAAATAACATTTTAAACTGAATATTGATAAAAGGATAAGAAAAAACAAACCTGGGCTTTATCAGCGAGTTGAACAACAAGACGACCAACAGGGAGCGAAGACTCATAAGTGAAACTATAATTAATACATTCAGATCTCATATATCTGGAAAGAACACGGCCATCAGCAGTAAGACCAGCAATGGCAACACCAATATGATCATCAACTTTAAAGATCTTGCGCTGATGAGACGAAAGTTCAGATTGAGCTTTGTTAACACAAGCCAAAACAACATGAGTTTTGGATCGAAGACCAATTGCAGCAGAACCTTGCTTCACTGCTTCCATGGCGTACTCTACTTGGAAGAGTCGTCCTGCAGGACTCCATGTTGTTACATCTGTATCGTACTGATTTCTGAACATTTTAAGAAAATAATTACTCGCAAAGAATTAGAGATTGAATTTGATTTGATTAGCTAATTTTTGGGGTTAGGGCCTGGGGTTTTTGACGAGGATTTCTTTTTGGGCAAGAAAAATAAAGCGACAGATGGGTGAAGTATATAATTAAGTAATACTCCACGGCAAAAGATATGTTGCCTGACGAAAAAAGTTTTAAAGTGCTTCCATATAGTATGTTAGAGGCGTTCATTTGGGTTATCGGATTGAATTCGGGTTAGGTGTTTTGAGTCGGTTCAAAATCGGATTCTGTGTTCATATTAGTTTTTACATAATTGTACATCCATTTTTAAGTTGGCTCAAATTGGGTTCGATTATAAAGTCGGGTGTCTATCGGATCATCGGGTCTGTTTTGAACACCTCACTGATGGTTCGAAATGAAAACGGGTTATCAGGTTGATTTAGAATCGGGTGTTTTGAATTAGTTTATAATCAAGTTTTGTATTTATGTTGGTTATTATATAATTGTAAGTCTATTTTTAAATTGGATCAAATCGGGTTTGGATATAAGGTCGGATGAATATCGGATTATATGGTCTGTTTTGAACACCTCTTTTGAAACTAATTTGCTAACAAGAAGTAAACCAAGTATTATATCAGGCCGTCTCATCATGAAACAAATTTATACGATCAACCTAATTTTCTGATTTATCATTTTAGGATTATAAGTCATCACTTTAAGCTAGGTTATGAGTGACACTATACATAGTGATCATGTTAAACTAAAAGTGATTGACTTTAAGACCATAAGTGATCACTTTAATATTGAAAGTGATCATTTTAAGATTGTCAATGACTTTAAAGTTACGTTTGATTACTTAAAGACTATAAAAAATATAATTACTATAAAATTGTTAGTGATTAATCTAAAACTGCAACTTTACAAGTGATCACTTTTAGGTTATACTTTCTCTGTTTCTAAAATACTTGCAACATTACTTTTATTATCACTATTCATCATCAAACTTATTTTATATATTGCGGCTAATGTGAAAGAAAAAATATAGTTAGGGATGACAAGCGGGTAAAATTTTACGGATTTTGCACCGCATCCGCACCGGTTGGGCAGGTATGGTTTACGAATTTGGTGGGTAGTGAATGGGTATGAGTATGAAAAGTCCTACCCGCCATGGGTAGTCGATATGTGGTGGATATGAGGTCTTACTCGGCCCATACCCACCGAACCTGCCTTATAATCGCCCACCCTGTATCTAAAATGTGTTAATCTATATTTAAAAAAAACTATTGACAAAAAAATTATGGTATTAATTTTATCTTATTATATTGTTTGATTCAAACAAAATAGATGTACAATTGAAATTTGTAAGAATTTATGAGGTATATAATGTGAACTTTGAGTGAATGTGTGGCAAGTACCCAACTGACCACAATGGGTGGGGATTGAAAACTAAGCTTTTGCTTACCCTTAAACTCGTGATAGTTAAAAACAATCCAATTAAAAGGTAACTCTAAATTGAAGGACTTAAATTAACTGTGCGTGCTCCAAATAATTTTAGTATCCTAACTTTTAAGTGAGTGTTTCTTAAGTTAGATACACCCTAACTAGTAAAGTGAGAGTCATGAGTGTTCCTTACTAGTCGCTCCTTTTCTCTTCTCTTTCTCTTGTAAAACTAGTAAACATTTTCCGTTCTCTCTTCTCTTGTAAAACTAGTAAACATTTTCCGTTCTCTCTTCACAGTTTTGGAATCTAGCTCTATAAATAGACTCGAACACAATACTCTTTTATCACCTATAACCTTTTTATAACCTTCTCTTACAAACAAGAATTTGTGATTGATTATACACAATTGCATCTTTGTACTAATAAAATAGTTGTTTTTTATTGACCCTTATTTACAAACATTATACACCAACCTTACACTTAATGTCTATTATGATAGCCTTTAATTCATTCATGTTAAAAATGCCCTATTTCGAAAATGTATAATATGGATATTGTCAATTGATGGCAAATCTAAGCAAATGAGATTAAGGCGAGGCAAAAGTGGCCAAACCACATAAATTGCACATTTGACATCCAAGGGACATCATGCCTCCAAGTCCAACACTCGGTGTCCCCGGTTTCTACTAAACACATCGGCATCGAAGAACAAACGGTAAAAAAGATGCACAAATTAAGAGAGAAGATTGTCAAATGATGCTCATCACATTCAATATCCTCACTAGTCTTTCTAATCATTCGACGCCACAAAGGATAATGAAAACTATGGAGTATCATTCTTCCATAGGAGCAGCACCCTGATCAGGCGCACCCTGGTCAGCAGCTGGAGCAGCCCCATCTTCCGCTTCTGGAGCAGCATCTACTTCCTCGGCAGCAGGGGGCTCTTCCTCGACTATCTCAAATGAGCTGATCAGATCATGGACCGTCTGTTGATCCAATACATGGAATGGTTCCTTGACTCCCACAACAGCGACTGTGCAAATGGAGCTCGTGAACTTCTCTCCCTGCAAGGTTTCCTTTATAGCAAAGAGTGCATGCTTGATCAACTCTTGTGGTGATGCATCATTAAATGTGTCAAATTTCCGTTCCAAGTAAGTTTTTGCGGCTTGTGAGCGTGACCCAATAGCAAATGCCTGGTACTCAAAGTAATTTCCGCTAGGACAGTTATAGTATAGATGAGCTCCAGACTCGTCCAAACCACCGACCAAAAGACCAACACCATAAGGTCGCTTCCAAGAACGTTGAGTGCAGACCTGTCAAGAACATATTATGGTCATTGTCATAGTAGCAAACACTAATACAGGGCAATGGCCAATGAGCCCCTATTTATGGCATAAGGCATAACAGTGAAGGCAGCCCATTATAATAGGCTTGGAAATAAAGTTGATTGGTGCTCTAAAATGAAAATATTCTATTTTCGGAAAAAAATAGAGTGAAGGAAAAATAATAATTTGGCTCCATGCAAGATATAAGATTTACTTGAACAGCTCTACAACGCAAAATATCACAAACTACTTCCATTGCGTGTCAAAGAAAACTATAATCATAAGCAAGAAAACTGAATAGTTCACAAACTACTTTCTTGCAATTTACATACAAGAGAAGAAAAAAGCAAAGTATTAACGCAGCAGCACATGGATCACAAAGATTATATAAAAACTGTAGAGTAGACATGTTGGATTTGCCTTAATTACTTTCTGTAAACTTCTTACAACTTTAATATCTAGGTGGGACATTTAAAACACTGCTCTATGACAAATTGTGATTCTGTGTGAATCTAAATGTGATTGCAATATTTGAAATCAAAACACGTTCCCTCAGACTTGGTCAAAAACATTCAATCACTATCTCTTGAGGGAGGGAGCTACAAGATTTTTTTTCAAAAGATTAAAAAGTAGGTTTTGGAGCATTTGTTATGAACGATAATGTCTCATGGAACGAGCAGATGGTAGAAGGCCTTCTTTTAATCCAAATATAGAATGAGTGAAATAAATGAAAAAAAAAAAATATGTACCCTTACTGCCAAATGATATGCAATTATGCATACCCTTCTTTTACAACATAAACTAGAAACCTTTAGTAATCGTCAACCATTATCATTTTACAAAAAGGGAGCAATGACAATGAGGTCAAACCATTACTTAACATCAGCAAGACGAAGTTAGACTTGTTATGAATGAGCTGATATGGAATCTTATTTCCATTTAATATCCAGAATCCAGATAAGTATCCATGACCTATGCACCATTGGTTGGGTCAACATGGGGTGAAATAACCCATATACCAACAGGATTGAAGTGCCATCATACTTCATGAAGTACAAGAATTATGAGGAAAAAAAGCATTACAATATGGAAGCTACAGGTTCATATCAATAGAACTCTCCAACCAAAGATATTCAGATAATTATACCGTACAGTGATACCGATTCAACCACCATGAAAGTCTTTCTCTCCTCTTCTCAACAATGTCTATCTAATCATCACTTCCAATAAGCAGACAATAATTAGCTTATGATGAAATGTCATTCTAACCGACTTTATTGAACTCTTATACTTCTTATGATGCTACAAGGAAAGGGAGACATTGATCCACGATGGTATAAATATAAGATCATGTCTCTCCTGCTCAAAATTTAAGTAGAATGAATTATACCATTGGGATAATGATGGTAAACTGCAAACTACAAGAACCAAATACTTGGCATAATAAATTTCTTAAATGTGCCTTCTAGTCCCTAGAGTTTTCCCTGAAGTCTCTTGTTTAAGAGGGTGAGTAGAGAGAATCATAAAGAGTAGTAGGCATATAGGAATAGGGAGATGATAAGTTTCCCTATACCATTAATAGTTTTCAACTTTAGATAGATCTTTTTAAGTTTTCAACTTTAGATAGATCTTTTAAAGGCCAGCTGTTGAACATTTATTTCAGTATTCTCTTTGGATTAAGAAAAAAGGATTTCAAAGAGGATTAAATATGATTCCATCATACCCAAAGTTCATTTATTAATTACACAATTTAATAGGTGAATGTATCAACGTAATACCTTGTTCTGCATTTCTAAAAGATAGGTTATGCCAAGTTGGTGGAGACTTAAATGGATGAACAAGACTACTCCGAAGATTACCTTCATACTTTGGTTGTTGTTCAAAGAAACATTGTACACAAAGGATAGGCTATTCAAATGGGGAATTCATACTTAAGAAATGCATGTTCTGTGTCAGGACACCCATTTCTTCATTGTCCATACGCATTGGAACTTAGAGCTGATGTCATAAAACTTTTCACTAGATAGCTTCTCTTAGAAGGTGTGCTTTCTTTGCTTTTTAAGAAATAAGTCGACTCATGACGCATAGATAAAGATCAGAAAGGGAGGCATCAGTGATTCTGTTGCTCATACTTATGGTTTACATAAGGCTGACCAAAAGTAATTTGCATTTACATAACATATGTAGGTCAACTTACATAATCATATGATCATAAGGTGTGTTATTGACTAAGCTTCCTAAAAGCTATGAACTATACTTGCAATAAAATTACCATATAGAGGTATAGTACCTGACAGCAAAATAGCCTCCAGCTATCTTAAAACATCAGACATACTATCAAGCAACAGGACAATAGTGTGATTTAGAAAATGAAGCTTAGAGCAGCACATGATTGCAAAGCCAATCATGAATTGGATACATTTCCAGTGAAAACCCCCATACACCAACTCAATAAAAAGATCATTACTAAGTTGTTCTGAATTGATTTTCTTCACCGGTGACAATGACTAAAAGTCTCAAGGTGAACTATGGCAATCCAAGTCTCACTGTCTCACCCTTGACTTTTCCAATTCCCACCCCCATTGCCAAACACACACACACACACACACACCCCGGGGTCTTATAGTGTACACCCTATTGAAGAG
This sequence comes from Amaranthus palmeri, assembly GCA_019776075.1. NCBI lineage: Eukaryota > Viridiplantae > Streptophyta > Magnoliopsida > Caryophyllales > Amaranthaceae > Amaranthus > Amaranthus palmeri. The sequence continues at coordinate 902,795 of JAAKBH010001509.1, read as the reverse complement.
AGGCACAAAACCACCTATCCCTCCGCTCTGGCTTCGCCACCATTAAAGTAGAATTCTACAAATTACCACTAGAAAAACAACAATGCCAATGCTTTATGTCCAAAAGATTGAAATCTCGGCTACACAAACCAATACCTCATTCCCAATTGCCTTCTTCCACAGGAATTCTCCTCCTCCATTCATTTTAAAATCACAAAATAACATATACAAAAACATCAAACCCTAAAAAGAAAACGAATACCAATTCCAACAAATATGTGACAATACAAACAAAAACAAAAATAACATTCTAAACAGATTTTGAATAAAAGGATAAAAAACCAAACCTGTGCTTTATCAGCGAGTTGAACAACAAGACGACCAACAGGGAGCGAAGACTCATAAGTGAAACTATAATTGATACATTCAGATCTCATATATCTGGAAAGAACACGGCCATCAGCAGTAAGACCAGCAATGGCTACACCAATATGATCATCAACTTTAAAGATCTTGCGCTGATGAGACGAAAGTTCAGATTGAGCTTTGTTAACACATGCCAAAACAACATGAGTTTTGGATCGAAGACCAATAGCAGCAGAACCTTGCTTCACTGCTTCCATGGCGTACTCTACTTGGAAGAGTCGTCCTGCAGGACTCCATGTTGTTACATCTGTATCATACTGATTTCTGAACATTTTTAGAAAATGGTTACTTGCAGGAGATTGAATTTGGGTTTGATTTGCTAATATTTGGTGTTTGGGGTTTTATAGAGGATTTCTTTTTGTGCAAGAAAAAATTATTTGAGAGATGTTTAAACTTTAAAGTTCTCTTCGGTGATGGAATGTTTGATGTTTGTGTTTTTCACTAAATAAAATAAATTTAATTTTTACTTATCTATTGAAATAAATCAAACATGATTCTATTGATAATTTATTACACTATAAAATTGCGTGATCCTATAAATAATTACATTTTGATAAGAAAAAGATGAAAGTTGCGGAGATGTATATGTTGCGATGAATGTGCGGTCACACCAAAATTAATAAAAATCAGGAATGAGATTATTATAATGAAGCTAGGGTCACTCTCCTTTCTGCAAAGTTGTGTGAAGGTAGATTGAGTCTCATTAGTTTTTTGTTTAGCGTTGTGTCTTAGTCGTCTTTGTCTGCTTGTAGTTTCGTTAGTTTTGTCTTCTTGAATGGTGTTGCATACGTATGTTTTGTGTTTTCTTTTGTAGACTTTATAAGGACCTCATATGCCAGACGATACTCGAGTTTAAGGCCTCCCTTCGATTACGACCTCCTCGTGATGAAGTTTTAGTTTGCCTTCTTTCCCACCCTCTCTAGACCTTGCCTTAGGCAGGCAGAACTCATTGAGATAATGATGATTATGAAAATTATATATATAACTAATACTTGCACAAATGTTGAATTATACTTGTAGGTATTAGTACACATTTTTTGATAATATTACATTAGTAATTAAGTACAAATTAGAGCAAAAAAACTTGTTTGTAGAATCAATTGATCCTAATAAGTGATCCTACAACGATTTTCTTATTCTTTAACAAGCTGTCCAAGAAATATTATCACAAAAAAAAAAATAAATAGTTAAAAGATTCACAATTGAGTATGGACTATACCTCATTTCTTTAATTATACTACTATTATTACATTTGTTTCTTTTATTTCAAAAGGCCAAAGATATATAGTCCTTTGGTTTGGATTATAATTACTCAATTAAAATGGCTCATTAAATCATATACACATTTTATTTACGTGAGGTTAGAAATAATGTTTACTATTAAGGGTTAATCACTAATTAACATAGTACAATTACATACATTCGATCATCTAAACCCCAATCTCAGTGGGACCACTTAGTGACATTGGGGTATGAAATGCTATTATGGAAAAGCAAAGTCCTTGAGATTCACAAATTGTTGTGAGAGACGATATTTCCTAAAGACGCATTAGATATATGGGCTAAATAGCCCAACTAATACAAATTAGAGAGAATAAAAACATGGGCCTTCGGTTTTGAGATCGTCTCTTTGAAAGACCTGAGATTTGAATGGAAATACAAATATTCAATCAATATCAATCCATGCTATCTTGATTCTTGGCCTTTAATTACCTCATCCCTTTAAGCCAAATAAAGGGCAAAACACCCAAGATACAAACACAAATATGCTATAACATTAAGAATTAAGATACATGAAACAATAAACTTGAAATATAAATCAACACTAACTTCACTCATGAATGGCCTTCGGCCAAACCGATGAGAATTTGAATTTTCATGTTCGTTTTTCGTACGTTCCTGATACACCGATATCTCTACAATTGCGACTTCCATTCCGGTAAGTCTAACAACATAAAACTTTCTACCCAATCATCCTTTCTAAATGACATTTAGATTGGGTAAAAACCTATGAATTCTACACCTAAATCAGGCAGATTGCGCCTGCTTTTGCCTACGATTAACCGCCTAGAAAAATTACAAGCTTTGAGAGACAAAAAGGGGGGAGGAGGGAAAGAAACTACTGCTTTTGCCTATATTTTACAGATTCTTCATTCGAGGAACTATCGGAATGGTGTATGCCTCCTTTAAAGCGACTAAACCATGAGGAACTTATCTCACTAGCACCGGTACATTGATCCTCATTTTCTTCTTTGTTGCTGAAGAGCGTTTGGTCGGAACAATCCAGAGAAGCCCCACATGCTAGGTTGTATGACTGGCATGCTGAGTAGCAGACTCGTAGCCTGTTGTCACCGTCGTTGTCGCACTTCTGAATCGAAATCTGGCATAACAACGATCACAATATGTGAATAAGCTGATACACGGATAGCGGCTAAGTATAGACATATACAAATGAAACTCAATGACGAAATTATAGTATCTGCAACTGTTTTTTTTTTATTTCTTACTAAAACGAATTAACGGATGCCGTACAAGTTACTCCCTCCGTCCTACTCATTTTGGATCAAAGAGAAGTAGAGTGTATTTTAGAAAAAGTGGATATTGGTAATAAAGGAGAGAGAATAAATTGTGTTGATGAAATCAAAAGAGTTAAAATGTATGATGAGATTAAATGTAGTGGTGGGTCATTGTCTGAAAATAGAAATGATGCAAAATGAGTGGGATCGACCAAAATGACAATTGATGCAAAATGGATGAGACGGAGGGAGTAATTTTAATGGCATAGGTAGCTGTTTACCCCTTGCAACAAAAACCTACTGTAAATGAAATCGGCCAGATCGGTGAAAGTGTGAAATATGTAGAGCGTGGCTTAGAATCACAACAATATGTGGAAAAAGAGCATACGGCAAGTTCTCACACTCATCCACACTTGTTTGTTCCATTTTACTTCAAGTGTAAAAATCAAGATGTTTATGTTATGTCGATCACGAAGCATCTTAGATCATTATCTCTCAAAGTTAATTCACAAAATTAAGGTCACCTATGCTGAAATATAGGTTACTAGTGAAATAGAGTACTTTTTGGTCTCGCAATTATGAACTCGCGGATTTAATGGTCCAATTACCAAATTGCCTATCACTCGGTGGTTTAGACTTTTTCACCACGTGTTAAGCGAGCCAATTAGTACTTTGTGATGTTCTTCTTGGAAAGCCTTGGATATGCACACATGATGTGGTTTTAAAGTGCCGAGACCACTGACATTCTTGTAAAACAAAAGCTAGAACCTAGTGTTGATCCAAACAAAAGTGGCAAACACGCCGTTCTTTTAACCATCGGAAGAAACATAAGAACAAAGATATCTCGGGACACTTGAGAAGAATATGAATCACAAAGAGAGGATAAAGAACTGAAACGGAAAAAACAGAAAAAAAAAATTGCAAGAGAACGACAAAACACTAGAAATGTCAAAACAATATTTGAACACGCAATATTTTCAAAAGTAGGTGGCTTCTCATATTTTATGGATTTGCCTCAAAGGTCTATTCATTTTGAATCTTTGCAACGCTGAGTATTTAAGGTTGAAAAATTTTTTGACTCATGACTAAAAGATTAGGTTATAAGGTGTGGCACTTTTTCGAACTCTCACAAAATTAAACTGGACTTTATAAGAAGTGGACTTACCCAGCATGCTAGCCGTTTAGCAGCTTCATCACAGTAACTGCTTCCAAAAATGTTAAAGAACTTCCTTGCACCACCGGGGAAGAGGCGATGATAATTAGGCATAACAACTACCTCTTCAAGTTGTTGTAATATACTTGGTTCACTAGGGGCACAATGTTGCCCCGAGAAATCATTTTGAATGACATTTTTGCACACTGAGAGACTTGACATCAACAAGGAACTGTTTTGACATGTGTAGCCAGCATAATCTGAACAACGAAACTCGCAGATTCCATTGTCACATACTCCTCCATGAAGGCTGCATTGCTCATCACAGACAGCTGCGCATCACGTTAAAGAAAAATACATCAAATTAACAAGATACCTTTTAAATTCTACATGAAAATTCGCCAAAACACGTATAGATACTAGATAGACCTGTTAGAGTGGAAGTGACCTGAATTTCATCCCAAAATAATAGGTTTAGAACAAAGCTTTGACACCCAAAATTGTAATGGATTTGAGCTGTTGGGCCCATTGCAAGTTATGGGACTCATCCCACATTGGTTGTGTGGGCAACCAATGACTAGCCATAAATCAACCGGGATAATCGGATGAGTTTGGTATATAGTGGCTATCACTATACTATAAATGATCTTATATGACTTGCTAAGATGAGAAAGATATTTCATAAAATCTTTCTCCATGTACATGTACGAAAAAGCCCATGTAAGTACAAAAAGATAAGAAACAGACAGTGGGGTCTCCATGTTAAAAGGCGACTAGCTGTAGTGTGAACATGGGGGGTAGATTTGTCCATTTCACCACAAAAAAAAAAAAAAAAAAAAAAAAAAAAAAAAAAAAAAAAACTTTCCCATAAAAAGAAAGGGCAAACTTATTTGGAAATCTTCCAAAATTGAAATTGGTGCACTTGAAAGAAAACAGAGGAAGTATATTCCATTAAATAGATGAGATAACGTACTTAACCCATCAAAAAACCTGAAGACTATGAGATCTTGAACTATTAGTGTTCAACCCGAGTACCCAACCCTGAAGTGACCCAACCAAAGCTAAAATTTATTAGGATTTCACCTAACGATTCATTGACAGGTATACAGGAAAGACGATATAAACTGATTTCTTGCTTTTTTGTTTAGATTTGTCAAATAAACACACTCTGCAATCAACCCTTAAGCTCGCATAAATTTAAAAGGCAGGAAAAATTTAAGATAGCCTTCCATTATTAATTGATAAATTGCTGAACACCAACCAAGAAAGAAGATCCAAAAATCCCTCTGGGTGAAAGTGAAATCTCCATTTCAAGCAAATGCATATATTCAATAGCGAATCAAACCATAAAAATCTTCCCTAAATCATGCAGAATAAAACTAGTAATATCATCCGAAATTGTTACATTGAGGCCCAAGCCGGCTATCAATATTACCTGTAGAACAGTCAATGCCTGTGTACCCATTCTGACATTCGCAGACCCCACTTTCAAGGCACTTTCCGTGTTTGTTACAGTTAGTCGGACAGTGACCTACATAAAATTGGCATGCAGTTTCAGTGATACTGAGAGCCTGGAGGGGAAAAACAAACTATTCCTCCAATGACGACTGGAGACAAGGTGAAACTCACGTTTATTACAATCAAGGCCATGGAACCCGGAAAAACAATGGCACCTCCCATTCACACAATCTCCATTGAAATTGCAAGAATTTGGACATTGACCGGTTATTGAAAGTGAGGACGTGCTGCAAAGTTCATGATAAGCAGGGCAAACCAATTCACCTAAACAACCAATGACCATATATCAGGACTGAAGAAGAATAATGGTGTCTGAAAAGCCATACATTTCACAAGATTACAAGTTAGTTAGGTAATTACCATTGAAACCAGGAAACTGAATATGGCCTCCCGATGCAGGGCATGCTTTCCACACACCATCTACAGCAACCTATACGAAATAAAAAGAATAAGAATTTTTCAGAAACTGATACCGGTGCAAAAGGATAATACTCCATGCTTACTCTGTTCCTTGAGTTCGCACCATTGACCAAATTTTTGGATACCTTTTTCGGTCAATGGTGCTAAGTCAAAAGGGCTCGATGGGGAGTATAGGTAGCAACAGGATCTACAGAATAAAAGTTGTCATACTACAAAACAATATTTTTTTTCAATCATCCAAAATCATAACTTTTCCTCTTTCCCTCCCTCCACTGCTCAGCCTCTCTCATCGCTTGCTAGTTGCTACATTTCCACCCCAGCCACAACTTTCCAGCCTACAATTTGTTACACCCCTACAAATTACAAACTATAACACCAAGTCTTACCTCCAACGTGTTGTTTATGCATCGGTGCTGGTAACATCCATTTCCTTGAGTTGTAGAACCACGTACAAACCCAGTTCGAACAAGTGATGACGCCATGCATCTGCTTAAGGTCCAAGACAAAAATTTAGTCACCATAAGCACTTAACAGTCTAATATCTTTCATTTCCGTTCCTTTGAAATAATTTCATGCCCATTAAAAAACAAGGCTCAAAAGACAAACTCAACATCATACATCATACTATAACCAAGCTACCCAATTACATCCAAGTTCAATTACACTGAAAATGAACACAAAAAGTCATACCTGGAGAAGCTTCCTCGCACTTCTCCCAGCATTCTGTCAGGTGCTCTTGCACTGTTGATGTCCGTACATGACCCATCAGAATAAGCTACAAAGTATGTGCAATAATCAGCCAATGAAGATTGCCCGCCTGCAAAAACCAAATGTTGTCTTAGAAGTTAGAACAACTAGAAATGCAGACAGATCTCCAAGCATAGGTGCAAGAACCTCAACAGTTCTAAGTTTCCAATCTAAAATTTAAAGTTCAATTCTTAAAATCAGTTTGCGGACTTTCAGAAAATTATAAGCTTTTGTATTTACTATTTGTTATTCATCTATTATATTAGTATTGAATTTACTCCTTCAATGGAAAATGACATTCCAGCTTTCAAGTGGCACCAATGCTTAATTTTACCTTTGTAGTTGTAGTTCATTGAATTATAAATGAGTTCATGTCAAACGGATGTAATGGTGGGCAAAGATGCAACTATTATTCAAATTTCCATTGAAAATTACTGCCACTCATTTTGAACAAGCAATTGGTTTCTTTAGCGATTCTTATAAAATAGAAAATGATATCGGCCACTCAGGTTCACGCCCGTAGATTTTCCGTGGATCATGTTGCAAAATTCAGCGGATATACCATAAGGGGAAGAACACATACAACCTCTTACTCCCCCAAAGCCCCTAACCCAATCCTAGTACCACTTTTCCTTCCTCTCTTTACCTATTTTACCTGATGACCTGACTCCTCATGATGCACTTGGACATCAAAAATATAGGCATAAGTAATTTGTGAGGAAAGAGGGATCAATGAAGAGCATTGAAACAGAATAAGGATATAATAGTTATTGTACACTCTTGTAGCTAAGGTTTTTTGCAACAAATTTGCACTTTAACATATGGATTACAATATTTATTTGGGCCTAATATCTGTCACTTGAAACAACTTAAATTTAAATAAACATAGGTCATTTATTTTTAGAAAAATATAAATTTATATTTTAAAAAGTTGGTGATATAAAATACATATTAACTGATCATTGTATCCATGTCAGTATCTAAATTTGGACAGTGTCTCCTTGCCCAATAATTTCAAGCATCGCCGATACACTCAGTTAGACACGAGTCATACACAGACAACTGAATTGTGTCCACGTAGCTTTTTTTCAATCTCTTCATCTTTCTCTCTCTTTCAAACTCTCTCCCTCCTATGCCTTCTGGATCAACAAAAGGTCTTCATCATGAATTCCAATTCCAACAATGAGCGTAGAACTCCATGGTTGAAACAGAGAGTGTGTTCGGATTCAATAATTACAAAATTAAAATTCTGGTTATGAGGATTTTAGTTAAATTGCTAGTCTTTCTTTGTTTCACTGTTCAACTTTTCCAAGGAAATGAGAGTAGTTGGAACAATAGTAAATATAATACTGTTGCTGAAATTCTGGACAATCTTATGAGGAAAGAAAAACTTTTGAATCATGATTTCGCAAGTTGGTGAGATTCTTTGATATCTGATGATCCATAACTTCATGATTATTTTGAACGGAATGACCATAATTGGGATTGTGTCCTTTTTCCATGAGCCAAAGTTTATTTGATTTCAAATTATAATGGATTATAGTAATATGGGTCATAAAACTTCTTTATTTTTAAAAAGACAAGATTGTGTACATTCAACCCTAGGTGGGAGCCACTTTATGACAATGGGAAGTACTTGTCCAGTGAAAGCTCATCCAAAATAAAAGAAGTCCACTGAAAGCTCTTCTAAGACAAAAATAGGACAACAATATCGATGGAAGGAGATAGAGCATGCAATGGATCAAAGCATTTTTTATCACTTGACTAGCTCATGAATAAACTAGGCAAAGTAATATGAAAAATTACGAGATTAATATGAAAAAGGAGTCCTTAGTTCACAATTGGACAAAGAATAAGAACCAGGGCATAGAAAATCACCTTTGTTAGCCTGTGGGAAGTACTGGGCCCATTGAGGAAGGTCGACATTATAACTTATAATGGGACAGTATCCTTCTGCCTCCCTGTTGTACGTACAGCCTGACAATTGAGTATTGTTGCAATGATAAGCACCCTTCCATTGATTGCATGGCAAAGTAACAAACTCTGTTCCCTGACTGCGTCCCCACTCAAGGCGTTCTGCCATGCTATAGTTGGCCTTGTACCATCCACTATCCTCCAATAAAGCAAGGGTCATTGTTGAAACGACTGACCTTGTATCCACAGACCCTGTCATGATCTCATTCATTAAAAGTCTCTTCTCCCAATGTGAGCCTGCAAGCATATAAATAAGTCAGTGCGTCTCTAAACAGGTAAAACTTTAAGGAAGTCAACGAATCCAGTACTAACACGACAATTATGAGATTAATGAACAGAAAGTACAACCAAAGACTTCTGTACAATGGTTCAAGGTTTTCAAAAAAAAATGTGGAATGCATTTAACAGAGAAAACTATCACATTCATGCACACATACATCCTGACTCTGAACTCAAGTTATGTGCAGATAAATTTGAGATACAAGTACATAGGTGTCCATGGCTGCTAAGGAGGGGTTCGTCCTAATTAGGGTAGAGGAAGATGAATAAAGGATATGGCAAATGCAATTAATGTTTTTAATACATCACCCATATTTTTCACAATTTTTGAATTTCTTAAGGAACTTCACAACCTAAAAGGCCAAATAATATTTCACACACCCAAATACTTCCTCTGGTTTTTAATAGTTGCTAGTACATTTCTGTTTTCACGCTATTCAATGCACAATTTCAATCTTTAATATCTTTAGTTTCATATGATAAAAAATTTGAAAAAGTTAATAATATGAAAATATGGATTAACATGAATCAAACAAGATCTCACTTGACTAAGTTTTGCGTCATACATAGAGAGTATAAGTAAAATAAGATCAGTTGATGAACAATAGTTGCTTAAGAAACCGCAACAACTATTAAAATCCAGAGTACATCAGTTGAATAGAATTTTACCCACTTCCCAGTTTGTCTTCACTCTTCATCTAGTTTTTTTCACGCCAAATTTTCTAATATAAAATTAAAGATCTAAATTCGCAACCTCCTCTTCATCTCATACTAACATCACCATAGTGATCCAATTGTTTGCATCTCATCAATATCTTGATAACTGAATCCTATCAAATAGGTTCTTAGCTCCCAATGGTGATATTCTCCTCATATTGAAGACATGATCTGCTAGCCTGCTGTTTCCTTCTCTAAGAGCCACTATTAATACAAACTACTACCTAGTGCCACAAATCTAGGTCTATCCCATTTTTCGTTGACGAATAAATCTCACTGAGATTCCTATTATTCTTTTATTTGTGCTTTCTTTCCGTTTTTAATCACCTTCAAGCTTTGTCATTCATATATACGAAACCATTGATTGGATTTAAAAGCTGTTAGATGTGATGAACAAAAATTTGAAATTGATAGTTGTAAAAGACACCGAAGAAATAGTGAGATAAAAAGAGTAGATGTCAGAGAACATACTAAGCATAAGAAACAGGGCAATTTCATATGGGGTGATTGAAATATAATTTGTGTTCTCTGAAAGGCTGAATCCAAGGCCGAAAAGGAAGGTTATGTTGATATAATAATCACATCCGTAGTGCGCCACATTGAAACAAGCATGTAAAAAAATTCTTGTAGAGTTGATACAACTTGTATTCAACATGCAACATATGACAAAAATGTAAAGGGTGAAACAAAAGAGTGGGCATGAGAAAGATAAAATAGTAATCAATGACCTGAAGTGCCTCTTCCACCACCGTCTTCCAGCTCTAAACCAGTGAAGTTCTCAGAAAATGCCTGCCAAAGTATTAAATACATTATCTTCCAATTAATAATGCCTAAATGCAATAAGTACTAAGTTTTAGTATAGATACCCCATAATGATAGCGAGCATGCATGATAACACGAGGGAGCACCACACGTGTAACCATACGACCCAATTTTTCATCCATGCTTTGTTTTATAACCTGGAAAGAAGATGAGAAGCAAATGTTCAATCATTACAAAAGGACACAAAATAATAGATTTTCGACAAAAAATACAATAAAAGAAGAAAATGTCAAACTATATTCCCATGAAACTGTCATAATTACACAAGACAGGTTAAAAAAACCCATCAAAGTTTAATAGCAATAAATACTACATAATTTTCAAAATAAAAAATATTTCAGTATTTTACTATTTTTTTCTTTTTAACTTATTAAAGTATTCCATTTTAGATTTAGAGTTCTTTGTTTTGGTTTGAAATGGAATACGGTAAAATGACTCATTAAATCATATGCACTTCACATTTAAGTGCACCAGCCAAGGGGTCAATTACAACAACCTCTTTATTTTGAAAAGGGTAAGGTTGCGTACATTTGAATCCTGAGACCTAACTAGAAGGGAGCCTTAGGGTAATGAAATGTGGTTATCTTAGATTCCAAACTACTCCCTTTTTATGACAGTTTCATTTTTCCCATTTTTGTTCATCTTCATCATTGTGTTTTAGGTTATTCAAATGCCAAATCACCCTTCATATCCTTCATTTAATCCTATATCTTCTCATTCTCTTGTCTTTGCTCTTCCCAATATCACTTTTAAGTACACACCAAATTACGTATCATTGGCTTTTGTGTAGAATAATTTTTGTGCTCCCCTAAGCATATAACAATATAAAAAAAACTTCCCAAGTCCCAACTAATATATTCTGTTTTGGCTTGATCAAGTTTAGTTACTACGTTTCCTTCCATAGTAAGCTTTTAGTACTCTTAAAAATAAAACTTACTGTGCATTTGCACTATTCAAACCAACAATTTGATTCTTCAAATAAAATAAAAAAAGTCAAGAACCTTAAGTTATTGGGAATGAAGGTAGTAAAAAAATGTCAAAGCCTAGGTAAAGGTAGTACTTAGCTCGTAAATTCAAAGCATTTTGAGAACATATTAAAGGGCATTAAGATTCTTAAGTCAAGATCTCAAGTATTACACCTCTTGAACCACTGGCCCCAACTACTTTTTATTTTTCACTAATCACAGTGAATTACCCAAACTAGCAAGCATGGTCCCAAACCTTTTCACCCGAGCACGTAAAGTGAACTATTATATGTGTACCTCACATGCCTTATTAAAGGTTCCCACATCTACTTTCTTTTCCCCTCTTACTTTTTTCCTATCTTTCTACTCCTTGGTTTGGTTGTTCTCGAATTTCTTAGCTTTGAAAAAAACTCATTGCGATTATATGGGTTTATTGTTTAATGGCAAAAGTTTATGCTATAAGAGGACAATACTAAGCAAAAACCCTTTGGTTCTTCTATGTTTGCCATTCAAAAGCCATCAGAAAGATCCTAAATCACCTGAGCCCGTCTTCTTTTGCGCTCATCACGGAAATGTGCAAAAGCATGAGGATCAAAACCAAGAACATGCATAACCTGTAAAACATCAAAGCCATCAACATAGAGAACACAATTATAAATCTCTTTCTGATATAGAGAAGAAACCTCTCTAACCTCATGTATGAGAGTTGCAGAAAGCAACGTTTCGGCTTCTGCGGTCAAATGGCGGGGAGCAACATTTACATGGCCTTTAAGAACGTCAAAATTAGTCAGTTGTCCTTTACAAAAACAAGGTTTTATTACCCCCCCAATGCCACTAAGGGACTACGGCCAAGGGGGACTTAGGGGGATTGGATTTATGCAATCTTACCTTGTAATAACAAAGAGACAGTTGTTTGCTAAGTGGCAAAAATACATGAACCCAATCCCTACACCAAACAAAGTCCTTTAATTTACCTGCAATAGCACGGCCCCACTGATCTCGCTCACATGCCACAGCCCATGCTAGTGTGTTACCAGTTGTTGGTCTGGTAGTTATTAAAAGAACTAGGTCGGCATCAGCAATACCCTCTGGAAGGTAAAAATCAACAGAACATGTGATCAAAACCTAACCAAAGGTTGATATATTGAAGCCATTTCAAAGAGTGTCAAGCCAAAAAAAGAGAACCTTCTACATAATCCCTTGGTAGCTGCACACCTCCGTCTTGTCCACATGCAGAATATCCACTTAGTCGCAACTTCCCTCTAACAGGCTCAACAGCTAAGGCTGTCTGGAACCAACCTACAGTCTGTGCAAGAGCCTGCCCACCCATTTATGAATGTCCAATTTACATGTCAGGTCATTAAGCAAAATGAGGAAGATATAGAATAAGTAATGCTTGATATGAACAATCTTTGAAATCAACTAGCAACATGGAAATGGTTAGGAAAAAAACAAAAAAAAACAACTAAAATTGAAAAATCTTATTTTCAATTATATAAATTTCAGTAGCAGACAGCTATGCTTGCCAACATTAGACATCTAAAACAAACCCTAACATTTAGAATGCTTCAACCCCAAAGCTCAAGCACAATTATTTTCTATACTAAATAGCTCGATTATTTAGCCTACTTATTATTTCATTTTAGTATTTCCAAACTACTTATTGTTTTGACCTTCAAGCTCAAGCACAAGTATTTTCTACATTATGTAGCTTGATATTCCAAGCTCCTTGTTGTTTCATTTCATTTTTTTTCCTCTAAAGAACCAACTAGGATGTTACTTCGCTTAAAACCACATCACGTCAAAAAATGAAGTACACAATCCAGCAGAAAGATATAGAGCACATCTCAATGCCGAAATTTATTAGTTCAACCCACTAACTACCATGCAATCTAAATTCAGTCAAAGGACAATTTACATGAAGCAAATATCTTAAAGAAAGAGGTGGACCTTATGGAGGCGATGCCTTTTATCCTCTCCAGATATATCATCCAACGTACAATTATACCAGCAATCCCCAGATATCGGTGGATCAAGATGAGGGTTACAAGAAGGTGTTCCCAAGGAAGATGTCACAGGAGGCTCCCCAAGCTGATCAAACAAGATGCAACATATTAGACAACGAAATCAACACTCCTAACCATACAATTATACCAGCAATTCCTAGACCATTCCAAAATGCTCACCTTTACTATGTCCCCAACATTTCTACAATCTCTATCAGGAGAATTACCAACGGCATCATAATTTAAAAATATTCTAATTGGCAATCTCCCATCTTCAGGTTGCTGCACAGATTCCGAAAGACCAAGCAAAGCACGCCCCTTGCGATGGAGAGGCTCTGTGGCTCCAGACTCTTCGTATAATTGAGGGGTAACCGAATAAACCTGACGACCAGGTCGTCTACGCTGTGCAATGATTTGATCATGTATACAAGAATGTGAATTTATACTAGTAACTTCCCTTTCTTGCCCTTGCTGCAGCGGTCGATAATCTATCGCATGTACATTAGCAAATGGGAACAATGCCAAAAGGAAAACAATCTGCCAATGAGAAACAACAAACTTAATAATCAATACAACTGCAACAAAAATATGAGCAAAAAAGAGGGTAGTACTACTGATTACAATGTGCTATATTAAAATGGCTCATCAAATCATCTACACCTCTATGCGAGTTTGCATCATAGTGTAAAAACAAGGCCGCATCGTATCGCGTCAGCCGCATTGTAAAGGTGTTTAAGAACGACGAACCGATATTTCATGCGCTATAAAGGTGTAAAAAAACGTGTTTTGGGTCGTATCAAGGGATATCTTTTGGTTTCGACCGATTTTTAGGCATTGCAATAAATGCATCACTTTCGTTACCGCACTACCCTTTCATTACCACAATCACGACTGTTTCTGCATTTATACTCTATGAGTTGCATGCTTGCAAACAAGAGTCAATTAAAAATCACCTCTTTGTTATCAGTAGCACGGGCAAAGTTGCATATATCGGACCCTAAACACCGCAAGGTGGGAGCCACTTAATGGCATTTGGAGTATTGTTGGAATGTATATAAAAAAAAAAAGGAAGTATTAACAAGGCAGAAGAATCCAAGAATGGGCATTCAACTAAGCATGTTAAGGGGCAAAAATTCTCCAAATTTATCACCTGAATTTCATGTTACTAGTATCAGCATCAGTTGCTAACTTAAATATACTAACTAATTACAGATCAAACAACACAACAAAAAATTTTAAATTCTTCTGGGTTTGAATGAGCTCACACCAGTAATCAACTCAATCACAAAAACAATCAAGTAGAAAATCCCATAAAGAGCAAAAAAAAAGAGAGATTTTACATACAATCAGGTCAAAAGATCCATTTTTTTCTGTAGGGTATCATTAAATTAAACCCAATTCCTTCTCTAACACCCAACCCCATCACCAAACAATCCACAAATTCAAATTCAAATTCACTCAAAAACAACTAAGATGATTAGTATACAAGGAAAATATCACATGAATTCCATTTTTTCAAGTCTAATAAATCAGTAACAACAAAAGAGGAAAAAGGGTAATACCTGGAACAGAATTAGTACAAATCTGAATGTATGAGAAAACGAAAATCCAAAAGATGGGGTTGTAGAAATCTGAACCTCCATCAATAAATTATGCCCATTAAAATGGAGTTTTTTCTTAACCCATTAACATGAACAACCCAGCATTTGAAACAAGGAAACTGAAGAAGGAATCAAACAATTAAATCGATAAGAAGAATGAAAATTAAATACAAAAAATCAAAGAGAAAAAGCGGATTATGAGTGTTAAAGAGTGATTGTATGATTCTGGGTTCGTGAGATGATGCGAAGTGAGGTGGGTTCAGGGTTGTTTGTTGTGTTGAGCTACCAACAATGAGAGTGAAGAATGAAGATATTAATGGTGAAATGAAACTTGCAATTAACTTTTTCCCTAAATAATACTCCTATTACTTTAAAAATCAAATTCTCAACAATATTATCCATATACTATTGTATAATATAATCATTTTAATATAAGACATTATTTTAAAACTATATATTTGTGCGAAAAAATTTATATAAAGTTTTATCACATTAATTAAGGTTACTTAATAATTAATTTAAAATAGTAGGTGTATATTATTGGGTCAGTTTAGTAAAGAAGATTGTGAGATCGTCTTATTTGAAAATTTGTGGAAAACTAATACTCTGTGTAGATATAAGTGTTTATTTGGGTTATGGAATTAATTTTGGATTAACTGTTTTGGGTTGGTTTGAAATCGGAGTTTAATCTTGATTGATTATTACATAATTTTAAATGTATTTTGAAGTTAGGTTAAAATAAGATTTAGTTATAAAGTTAGGTCAAAGTTAAATTGTTGGATCGATTTTAAATAAAAGGGATTACAATCACTCTACTAGCCATGATTTTTATTGGTATTGATTTTATTTTATTTTTAATTTAATAAATCCCTAATAAAGTATACCTCTTTTACCTAATTGAGAAACTTGGTTTAGTAAATTCATATACACGTTTAGAATTAAACAAGATTTATTTATTATTATGGCTAAAATAGGAAAAATCCTCAATATAGTTGGTTATGTAAATAGTTTTGGCGGTTATAACTAGATTCACCAATAAAATTAACAAATTTAACTAAAATTGCAAAAATAGTGATAAGAGTTTTAACCAAAAGTGCTAAAATAGTGCTTTCAAAAAAATTGTTAAAATAGTAATAACCCCTTGTTTGGTTAGTACTAATAAATGTTAATAGAAATAATTCATAGTTTAAAATTTCATCAAAAGTTTCATATCATTCTCATGGTAATAAAACTTTGATCATAAAAAAGTTTTTTTGTTTATAAATTTTAATTACCACCTATTCACTTAATACATTATCTCCCAATAGTAATGCACTGAGATGAATTTTATGAAGAAAATGAGATGATTGGAGTAGGACAAACATGACTATCAAAGTACTCAAAAGATTTTTCAACCAAAATTACACTATTTTTTATTCATATTATCACCGTTTATTATTATCTACCAAACGGGAAGTAAGAATTGTAAACTAAAATTGCTAAAATAGTTATGAGAATTGCAAACGCTTCACTAGAATACGTCATTGCCTCTAATTCTAAACAAAGATCCTACATGGAAAATAAATGGAGGAACAAAAAAATTTTTAAAAATTATTTTTTAGCATTGCTTTTATGTTCAATTTGCTATATTTGATTTAGTAGTATATCAACTTTTTTGAATGTTCACGAGAGTATAAATTAAAAAATAATTGAATTTAAGAAATTTGTTGATGAGATGAGTAGATGACCCAACAATTTGCTACATATGATTTTTAGTAGAAAATTTGTGATACATGTGATAATAGAGAATAATATAATACAAAATAAATAAAATGTTTGAAAAATGACTAATATTTGAAAATTAGTGGTTGACTAAAGTAATTTATTTGACAAATTAATTTTATTAACTCATTTGACCAATTAATTTTAAACATCCTGGAAACAAAGATTTGTTTTAAATTGTCAATCATACAATTTTTTAAGAAGATTGAAAATTTCTGTATAATAATTAATGCACATTTGTCTTATTTCTACTTGCTACTAAAATCCTAAGTGTCAATGTAAAAACAATATTATAAATTTATTACTTAGAATTATATAATAGGAGTATGTTAGAAAAGAGATAATATGACAATAAAAATCATACAACTTAATAATAATAACTAGGAAAATTTGCTCAAAATAATCCCAACTAACACCCGTTGGCCAAAAATAATCTCAACTATCAATTATTTTTTTAATAATCCCAACTATTGTTATAATTTGTTGAAAATGTACCAGTCTCACTTTTAACCGTATGCAACAAGTAATTTTTCCACTTTTTTCTTTCTTTTTTGATTAATAGATGTAGGGGAAGGGTTAATTTTAAACATTAAGTGAAAAAATAAAAGAAAAAAAGTGGAAAAGTTACATGTTCTGACCGGTAACAAGGGGGTGGGTATATTTTCCTAATAACTAATACAATTAGAAAGTTCGCATGTCATGTTTATAATTAATGTATAAATTTGTCTTATTTCTATTTACAACTAAAATCTATGTTTAAATATCATATCAATCACAATTTAATAGGATTTGTTATAAAAAATTTTAGGGTTGTTTCTAGCAAAATAATTTTTTATTTTGCAATAATAATAATAATAATAATAATAATAATAATAATAATAATAATTACTCAGCTTATTGTTATTGTTGTTGTTATTATTTAGATGTTAGCTTATGGAAATAGCTTCAGCTTCACTCAATTTAATTCATTATATGAACTTTTTTTTATTTCTCTGGAGTTGAGACTTGAGAGACACTTCCATTTTGCATGGCTTTTATCACTACTTTTATGTCCACTATTTTATAACCATGTAATATAGAACACTAGTATACAAACGAACTTTCTAATTTGAAGATACATAAAAAAATATATTTTAGAAGAAATATGCAATTACATAAAATGTAATAATCAGTATTAAAATTTTATAACTTCACCACGACTATTTTATTAATTAAAAAAGGTTTTTTTTATTATGGCCTTTCAATAAAGATTTTGAATGTGACATCATTGTTTACCTAATTTAACATATCTTTTAAAATATATTTATAAATTATGCCTATTATAAAAATTTAAAATAGGCCTATGGAGCATGCTAATTATAAAATTTTAATTATTTGAATCGATATTATTTCCTAAACTAAATTGTCATGTAATCAAAAGAAACAAATAATATATTATTCTATTTAATAAAGAAAGTTCTAATAAGTTGACACTTGGAATTTTTCAAGTCTTTTATTATATTGTATGATTGTATGATATGATATGATTCATGGTATTGATATTTTACTTTTGAGTACTTCTAATATTACATGATTCTTTTAACTTAGAATTCGGAGGATTAGTAGAGACAAAAAGCTACTCCCTCCGTTCTTTTTTGATGTTTATATTTGGGTTTTTCACCAAGATTAAGAAAAATGGAATCTTTAGTGGTAGTGTGTATTATTTTAATTATATAGTAGTGGAAAATAATGATTGTATTGGAAGTATGAGAGAAAAAATAATTAAATAATAGTGTAATGTAATGGTTGTATTGGAAGTATGAGAGAGAAAATAATTAAATAGTAGTGTGAAGTAAGGAAAGTGGGATTTTAAGGGGTAAAAGTGGGATGAAAACTTTCTAAAAATAGAAAGTATTTTAAAGTGGAAGAACTTATGGAACTACCCGTTTTAGTAAGGTGGAAAAACAAAAAGGAACGGAGGGAGTATCTTTTATTGATTAATTAGTTTGCATTTTTTGTACCAACCAATTGATATTATCACTAAATATTTTGTATGAATTAATTAAATTAATGTATTTCATTTGAGTTTGTAACTTAAATTTCCTTAAATTTGTCTATATAATATATATAATATGCTGCTAAAACATCATAAAATTAGCAATAATCTATTGTCGCTATTTACCCTGTGATGCGTAAATGCCAACATTTAGATGTATAAATGCTAACGTTTCTAACTGAATTCACAACTAACACATCCGTGCTTTACAGGGGTACATAATGTACTAATTTATAACAAGTTGTTTCAACTGCTAATTTTCCAAACACTAACATTAGACGGTTTGACTATTTAACTCAGGGTCGACCCTAGGCAAGGGCAAAAAGGGCCTGTGCCTATAGCCCATGAAAAAAGTAGACAATTTTTGCCGCTTCATATGCATCGAACTAGAGATCTTATGTAATTAAATTGAGTATTTACCAAGTCAAAGTGTTAATAATGATAATTATCACCTTATTTACTAATTATTGAATTATAAGTGCACAATTATCAACCAAAAAACGGATAATTAGGGCCCATAAATTAATTTTTCGCCCCGGACCCCTCAATTCTTAGGGTCGGCCCTGAATTTTAACTATATATTTATACAAATAAGTTAACATTGTCAAATAAACTATTTATTAAAAACCGTAAAATGTTTGAACGTGAAAATTATTAAAATTGAGTTATAAATAAATAAAAATATAAAAAGAAAAATAAAAAATTGTAGTAATTTAAAAAAAATCGGCAATTCTGAATTAAACAGAAAACAGAGATTAATTATTTAATTTGTTGTACTAATTTGGAACGTTAGGTTAGTGATGTTGAGCAAAAAAGCACTTGGTAGCGTAGGTGAGAAAAGGGTGACTAAAATAAGTTAGGTCAGGGTGGGTACACAATTATTGTTTCTATTCCTTTCTTTATTCCTTATTTTAATAACCACTTCATTTACCCTATAAATATCTTCTAAATCGGATGCTTGCGGATTGGATACCATTAATTTAATACTTCCTCCAGTTCTTTTTTATTGTCCACTTTGAGTTGGACACGTATATTAAGAGAGTGGTAGTTGACATATTTTAAATGATTATAATAATTATAAAAGTGGTAGTTGGGGTATTTAAATGATTATAATAATGGTAAATGTGATAGTTGGATGTTATAAATAATATAAGTGTGGGCATTATCGTCTTTACTTGTGTAAACATAGGGTGTTTAGGTGAACATTCTTTGCCAAAAATAGAAAGTGGACAATTTGGGTGAATTGACCAAATAAGGAAAGTGAACAATAAAAAAGAAATAGAGGGAGTAAGTTTTAAATTAGACTTTGTTATATTTTGACCCGATTTGAAATTAATTTGAAATTCAGTCAGAAATTAGTGGATCGTAATCTCGAATTTTGATTTGTAATTCAAAAATCAACAAACTCGAGAATACATAAAGTTATGATTATTCATGGTAAATCAATAGGTGGAATTATTATAGGAAAATCATGAATAAGTTGGATTATTCTTGATAATTTTCCAAAATTAAATCGGTTCATAATTATTTATGGTATATTATTTGAATTGCTCCTAATTTAATCATGATACATAAAGTTCTTAAATTAGTATCTTCATCTAGGTTCATGGTTTACCTATGGAGACACTTGTTTAGTTCTTCCAATTAAGACATTTAAGTATCTATTCTATAACTATCACCCTTATAATTATCTGCATTTATTTTCATCTGTATCTAAAGATTATCCTTGTGTTCAATCCAAACTTACTTAATAATACCATCGACTACTTTTTGTCATCGTCTAACAATTCAATTGCATAACATGCATCTTTAAATATAGGATACTAGAATAAAAACCCGTGCATGCACGGTATTTTTAGAATTAATACATAAAAAATTTAAAATAATATAATTAATGTATGTTTATAATATACATATTAATTTGAAATTTTTTAAAGACACGGGAAACTGCCTTCTTTTAAGGGCAACCGGGATTTGAGAGCTATCTGAAGGTGTGAGTGTAATTTTTGGAATGAATACCTTATGGCCAATGTTAGATCCAGATATAATCGTTGCTTGTATGACCCGATCACCAAGATGATCAATAACCATGCGTGTACCATTGCATAAGAATAAAAATTTTGGTAAATATTTTTGAGACCTTGATTGGTACATTTGTATATTAGGTAAGAATAAAAAGTATGATTCCCCAAAATTATTGTCACGTTATATATTTTATTAATCCAAAATGACAAACTTTTGAATAAAATCAGCCATCCTGCATTTATTAGGTAAAAAATTATTGTGGGAAATATTTTAGAGACCTTGTGATTGGAATATTTGTGGTAAATATTTTAGGTAAGAACATCTGTCAAATTTTATTAGGCCAAATTGACAAACTTTTGAATAAAATCAGCAATCCTGCATTTATTAGGTAAAAAATTATTTTGGTAAATATTTTTGAGACCTCGATTGGTATATTTGTATATTAGGTAAGAATAAAAATTTCTGTATGATTCCCCAAAATTATTGTCACGTTATAAATTTATTAACCCAAAATGACAAACTTTTGAATAAAATCAGCATACTTGCATTAACTTTTTAATAAAACAGCAGACTTGCATTAATTAGGTAAAATCTCTCGCCTAGCTTAAAACCAATTGGAAAATGACAAATGGCAGTCTATCCCTTAGGTTGACATGTGTCATTTCCCAACAATTTTAATATTATGTATGATAGCACCCCAATCATAGTTCTAATATTTAAAGTCTCTCAAGTGGAGGATATTTAAAATGAATTTCAAACCCAAAAGCTCTCCAACATGCTTCACATGAACTCTCAATTAGAGAGTATTTAAAATGAATTTTATACCCAAAATTCTCCAACATGCTTCACATCAGAGGCGAGGCCAGAAATTTATGTTAGGGGTGCCAAATAGCGACTAGCCAAAAAAATTTAGTGGAATGATCGATACATTAGATTAAGATCACATTCAAGAGCATAAAGATTAATATAATCATCCTTTAATTCATGCAAGATTAAGTAACAAAAACTTTCATTAAAAAGAACTAAGTTTTGTTGGCAAAAGTTAATCTCTAGGTACAAAAATATAAGTAATAGAGTAAAAAAACATGATTTATATTTTTTTATTTCGATAACAAATAACTTACAGTAAAGGTTGTAGAAGGTTCTTCTATGACGCTATAGTTCTGCAAGTAATTGTATTGTGAATCATAAGTTTTGTTACTTTTTTAATCGATATTACATTACTATAAGCACTATGATCAATTATTACTTCCGCTATTACAAAATATAGGCAACACTTAGTATTATAGTTAAAGTATTATTCACCAATTCACATAAATATACGCAATTTATGTATTTTTTAGAGCTTGTAATGGTCAAATTCTAATTATTTAACAATAGAAGTCAAAGTAATAATAAAACAAAGATAAAAAGGAGTATTACTTTAAAAAAAATTGAAATATACATGAAATTATTTTTTAAAAGCAAAATCATGTTTCATTAACACATTTTTAATACTCACAAATCCATGAATAATTAACTCTATTGTTAAAATTTTTAATAATACTTGTTTTTCAAGCGAGTATTATAAATGCATTATATTAATTTTTTTAACTTTCAAACTATCACACTTTTTAGGAAAATTAGATGAAGTATTAAGTTATTAATTAAAAATAAAATAAGAATTAAATTAAACTTAATGGTTTATGCAAAAACTTGAACCTTAAACCATATACTTGGGGGTCAAGCAAAAACTATCCTTGTTTTTATTTTTATTGTCTTATTACATAATGTCATATATTAATTGGGGGGTCAAGCAAAAACTACAAAAGGACACGTGTTAAGTAATTTAACCGATATAATTTTATGGATATCATCCGAAATAAAAATTTATAATCATTATGCAAAAATGAGACATTTTCTACATATGACAACCCTCTCTTTTGAAATTCAAAGGTATAATTTTCCGATCCTTTGTGATGAATAATCTTATAGTTAAAAATTTATTTAGCTTAAACATTGGGTTGATTGATAAATGACTTTTGAGATGACTTTTGGCTTTAGACTTATAGGTTGGTCAAATATATCGAAAAACTCTATGGTAAATGACTATTAAGCCATTTGAAATCTAAACTTTAAGCAAATATGTAGTTTTTAAGCAAAAATTGAAAAGGCTACTTTATTAGTTTTTAGTATTTGGCATGGAAGTTCACCTTTTCTTTAATAAATATCCAACAAGTAAAATCAAATTTTACCAAGGTCAAAATTGATACTCATTTAAGGTTCAAATTGAAAAATGCTTAGAAAATGAAAAAAACAAAAAAATGGAATTCTGGAGGGCGCATGTAGCACACGCGCCTGCAATGGGCCGGCCCAGTTGTGGTCTTAGAATAGAACGGTCTTACGCAAGTTTTTGTGAATAGATAATAGGTGAGATTATTTAGCATAACTTTTTCTTTCCAGCCCATCTTATATGAGATCGTCTCAAAGTGAATGGGTCCATAAAAAAGGCTCATTAGTCAAAAAATATTTAAAAAAATGAAATTGAAATACCACTTATATAGAAAGCGATTTGTTTTTTTTTTTAATAGTTTTGGCTGACCCAACTGAAGTCGTCTCACGATGAGACGTCATCATCAGAGAACTAGTATAAAAACTCGTGCAATGCACGGTTTTTTTAGCATCAATATATACACATATGATATTAAAAATAAAGCTAGAGATGTTATGTCGTAGAAATACTTAATTTTGCAGTTATATGTATAAATTAACGCTGTAGTTTTGAAAATTGTCAGCAATATATTATTTTCTAACTTACTCAAATTAACTACGAATATATGCTAGTCAATATACATTAAGACCTGTGCAATGGGCCGAATATGTGCTGATTGGGCTTCACTTTAAACAGACCGTGTTGGGTCAAGTCTTACATTAATGCATGCAGACTTTAAACGGATCGAGCTTTATGGCCCCCCGACCCGACTCGACCCCAAAAGTAGAGCCTTGTAAGATATGATCATCATCACAATAGTTGATTCATTTGTTCCAACTTAATAGCTGCTAACTGACTTGCTTTAAATAGTCATGTTTTTGCCAATATTTGGGCAAGTATATAAGATACAACCAATCTTCTAAGAGACCGTCTTTCTGAGATACGTCTTTCAGGCCCAATCCATTTAAGCTTATTGTCTACATTCACTCTACATTTTCTCTAATGGGCCAACCCAATTAGAGATGGTCACCATTAAGTTGCGAAGACAGAGGACAAAAAGTGAATTCTTTCATCGATCTTCATCATCACATTTTCCAGTGAGTCATGAGTCATGCAATTACATTAGAGCAATCTTTATACTCCAAGTCTCCAAGATATGTATGATTTGTCCGCATCTTTCAAGAAAAAAAAACCCCACTCGAACTCAGCTTTGTACGGGATACAGAGAAAGTCCTTAACCTCTACCTTATTATGAGCATATATTGACAATGAGTTTTTTTCTTATGATTAAAGCCTTTAAGGCCCGTCTTAAGCCTGCATCATATATAATACATAAAAACTTGTGTGAGACCGCCTCACTTGTGAGACGCTTCTTATTGGGTCGGCCAAATTGTACTTTTTTTTACACAAAAATTTGGACGAGACCGTCCTATTATAAGACGAGATCTGGGCCGCCCATTGTTAGGCGCGTGTACTACACGCTCACGCTTTGCCCTCCAAATTTTTTTTTTTGCTTTTTTCATTTTACTGGAAAATTTTCAATTTCGACCTTAAAGGTATCAATTTATTTTGACCTTAAAGATATCAATTCCAATGTAAAGTAGTACTTAAACATATCAATTAAAGTAAAATTTTCAATTTGAACCTATAAGTAATCAATTGTGGGGTTAAACTGATCAATTTCTACCTAAGTATTTGATGTTTTATGATCTAACTCAATTTTAAACGTATAAGCTTAAATTATCATTTTCAAAACAAGTATTTCAAAGTCTATAAGGATATTGTATAAGTTTTAGTTCAAATTGAATAAGTTAATAGTTAAATTATGACATATAATTTGACAATGATGTTTTATAATTTAACTTAATTTTGAACTTCTAATATACAATTATCATTTTAAAAATAATTATTCAAATTGTATAGATATATGGTATAACATGTAGTTCAAATTTAATTATTGATAGTTTTATTGACTATTCATTGGTTGTTTAAAATTCATCCATAGAATGATAGAATAACACAATTTAATATAACTTTGTTCTAAAATTTGAAGCATAACTATATATTAGGTAGAAATTGATCACTTTAACATCAAAATTGATTACTTATAGGTTCAAATTGAAAATTTTACTTTAATTGATATGTTTACGTACTACTTTAAATTAAAATTGATATCTTTAAGGTCAAAATTGATACCTTTAAGATTAGAATTGAAAAATGCACAGAAGATGAAAAAAGAGAGAGAAAGCGTGTAAGGCACGCGAATTGGGCCGACCCACCCTTGTCTCAATTTGAGACGGTCTCGCCCAAGACCAGCTGTTTTTTTTAACCTATTTCACAAATTAAAATGTCAATTTCAAGAGTTAAAAGACCAATTTTAAGACTTATAAAGAATTTGAAATTGACATTTTAAGATATGCAATTTGACAATTTTAAGACTTAAAAGGTCCATTTTAATACTTTAAAAATCAATTTTAAGACTAAAAAGATCAATTGCAGGACATTAAATTCTCATTTCAGCTTTACAATATGATTTCTCAAACATTAAAGTTGATATTAAAAACATTGAAATTGACCTTTTAAGTCTTAAAATAGAATTTTTAAGTTTTAAAATTATCCTTTTAAGTCTTGAAATTAGTATGTTAAAATATTCTTTAAAAAGTTATTGGGTCTGGGTTAGTTGCACGGCTAAGGCCGTCTTACAGGAGAGTTACTGTATATAATAAAAATTGACCCTTCAAAAGTCCAGTCCATTTAAGGCCCGCCCCGTTAAAAGCCAGACTAATAAAGGGTTGAGCCCGGGGTCCAACGGGCCCCAACCCATTGCACACCTCTAATAAAGAGTAAAGATATTGTTCAATCGAAAATCTATGTCATATTTTTCATTAGCCAATAAATAAGTTCCATTTAGCATAATTTTCCTTAATTACAAAAACTTAAACGACACAGTTTCATTATTAGACCGTCAATTTAGGCCGATCAATTTCGAAAATTGATAACTTAAGGTCAAAATTAATTCATTTAAGATTAAAATTAAAAAATACACAGAAAATAAAAAAATACCCAAATTGCTACACACACGAATTGGATCGGCCCAAGTTGACGGTCTCATTATGAAGCCGTCTCATCCAAACCCAACCTAATTTATATACAAAATAGGGCAACCATGCTCCCAATTTGCAAGTCCCAAGGGCGAAGTTCCATACTCCCATGTGTTTTTCATTTACATGCGCAGCCATTAAAGCAACCTGACACTTTTCTCCAACCTGACAAACTCCTCACTCTTCATTCTTCAGTGTACACGTACACTTCCTCTCTTTAGTCTCTAATTCCCCAAATTGCATGACAAAAAGCTTCAATCTTTAAACAATCCCAATTCCTCTTTCTTATGATCCTTAATTTGTATACTCAATTACTTTATCTATCTGGGGTTACATTGTTTTAATTTTGATTATTGGTTCAAGATGATGAAAGGCAGGAAACCCCATTTTATTGAGGTTTTTCTTCCTAATTTGAGTTCTAACAGGCTGGTACTCACATATTCTTCTTCTTCTCTATCGTTTTGGCTTGCATTTTGTGATCAAGTTTCATGTTTTGTTGATACCCTTTTCTGGGAAATGTGCTTTACTGTAATCTTCAAATGGGTGTTTTTTTTTTTTTTTTTTTATAAATTTTATATTTTTATTTTACTACTGTATTTTATTGGGTTTCTACTGTTGTTTCTAGGGTTAGCTTACTTGATTTGTGTGAAATACATAAGAAAATTAAATAAAGATGTTATAAAGTATGGAAATTTCATTTGAGATGTTTATGATGATCTCAATTTGTGTGGATTTCAGTCTCTTTATGGTCTGGGGTCTTCCCTCCGACCAAGACTCTGATCATAGATTGTATGAGCGGAATATACCAGTACGATGATAATGATGATTTTGTGTGAATTTTATATTTTTTTTACAATTATTTGTAATTAAAGCTGTGTTTTTGCTTAACATTATCATAATTCATAACAGATTTTCATTTTCTTACTTGTCATTTGACTGTTTGGAATTCCATTATGTTACTAGTATTGTGGTTAGTTCACTTAGGATGAAACATGGCTTGCTTTCTGTAATTCCATTAGAATCTTGCTCTTCTGGTGTCCTCAACTTCTGTAAAACAACGCTAACAACAATGTCAAAGCTTTAATCCCAACATATGGGGTTGCGTACATGAACTAAACTAATCAATGTGAGAGATCGTCGTACTTTATTCAGTCCAATGTAATTTTAATCAACAATAGAGAATATCAATTTCAATGATCATTCACTCGTATTCTCATCAGCTAGTCATTCATATCTGTTTTCACTTGGTCTTTCAAATTCCAATTCTTCGTGTCATAATTCGCTATTGTTATACGAGTTCATTTTTAACCTCTCTCCCTTTCCTATGCTCTTCAAATTTTCAACCTTACATATTTTAACCTGTCCATTTTCAGTTTTGTTTTCACATAACTCAACCAACTTTAATGATTTTCTTAAACGGTGCATCTTTTGGTCATTGTTACACATAGTCACATACCCAGTTATCGCCTTATTGGGGTATTTAATCCTCATCATAAACTTCATATTTAAGCGACTCATGCCTTCCTCCAGACATCTCTATTCTCAGTTATGTTGTTTATTTTGTCATCCATCTCAAGAGACATTTGGACGATCCTCATCTTTTTACTTATCCTTCATAAATTCCTTCATATGCTTGATGCAATAGCGTTCCTATTGAAATTTAATTATAAACATAAAGTTGCATGATGGGAACATTATCCTAGTGGATCCTCTTAATTTGAGTATTTGAGTTACATTGAAAGTCACATCAAATCGATATCTATGTATCTCCAAAGATATAGTCATATGACAAATGATCTATATGCA
Source organism: Amaranthus palmeri (assembly GCA_019776075.1). Taxonomy (NCBI): domain Eukaryota; kingdom Viridiplantae; phylum Streptophyta; class Magnoliopsida; order Caryophyllales; family Amaranthaceae; genus Amaranthus; species Amaranthus palmeri. The sequence continues at coordinate 874,753 of JAAKBH010001509.1, read as the reverse complement.
TCGAGGAGGAGGAGTTTTTTGGACAACCCAGGAGATATATCTTATGCTTCACGAACCAATTTCTTTGGGATTTAGGCTTTGACATTATTATTGTTGTAGTTCAACTTCAACCCTTCTATATACATTTTAAAACTAGCTATAACGTGAGTGTAGTTTACTATGAGACTTTTTGACTTATATTATCACTTTGTTGGTGTGTTCCTAGGGTATATGGATTCAAAATACCTTTGTCAATGTCCAAAAATTTGTTTCCCATAGTAGAAAGATGAAGTGAACATATGTCCTCTTTGTTAATGTGTACATGAGATTAAGTGTTCTTCCTATATTTCTTCATTTTTGACTTTTTGCTGCCAGAAAGTGCCATCTAAATTTGTTGAACACCTTGGAGACCGAAAATCTGGATCTCTCTCATTGACGGGACCAAGTGGTAATATTTGGAAAGTCGATTTGTTTGAGTATAGTGGTCACTTGTTTTTCCGTGATGGGTGGCCTACATTTGTAAAGGATCATTCAATACAATGTGGTGATACACTAGTCTTCAGATATGATGGGAATTTAAGGTTTACTGTAAAGATTTTTGATGAAACCTCTTGTGAAAAAGACGAAGCATTTCTTGCACATTGTACTCAAAGAGCTTCTGAGTGTGATGACAATTTGAGAAAGAAAAGAGAAAGGGACACTGAAGCTTCTTTGGTAAAATCAGGTGCTGAAAAGAAAATGAGGGGCAGCTGGGTGCCAGTTCATGAAGATTCACTTGCTGTTAATAGGAATAAAAAGTCAAATGTGTCAAACATGAATTGTCTGAAATCGGAGGACGCTGTAATGAATGAGCATAATACTGGAACAGACAACACTATCGCAACATGTGAGACGACAGTTGTTTTGGCTATGGCTGCTCCTGACGGATTCGATGCATTACAATATCATAACAAGAAAATCACTCCAAATATAGAGAAATCCTGGAAAAAGAAGCAAAGTAAGCCTACTTACTATATTTAACTCATGGCTCGAGGCCATGCATTCTCTAATTCAATAATAGCCATTTTTTTAACTTTGGTGAAATGGAGTTAAATATTTACTAGTCTTTACTCTTTAGCCTTTGGAATTTAAGAGATTTAAATTTGCAAAGTTAATTTTTTGCATTACTTTGTGGATGCTATACTAATTCCACTAGCAAGGGTGCATTTTGCATACACTAATTCTTCTAATTACATTATCTTAATTAGAGCCTGAAAAGCAGAATACACCAAGCATATCAAAGTTCATAGAGGAAAGGGCTGCTCATTACTTCTCGTCTACGTTTCCCTATTTTGTCAGAGTTATGAGCTATTCCAACATAAAAGGCAACAGTACTTTGGTGAGTAGCTGTATACTTACTTGCTTTTGGCTTCATAATTTATTATCGTCAAATAAAGGACTGATAGTCGTTATTGAAAGATAGAAAGCTTTAGGTGTATTAATTCCGTTCGTATTAGTCGGTAAAATAAATATGTTTATAAAGCATGTAATAAAAAGATTTTTCTTGAAATACAATATCGAATTGACGAAAAATACGAGTTGTTTATTGCTTTCCATTGATTATTTTCTGATTTCATATAGATGTATGCCACACTTTACATTACTCAATTATGTGTATCGTTTAAGTTTGTGATGCAGAGCTACTAAAGACTTAAAGTGGTATACCGAATTGAGGATGAAACTAGAAAATCCAATTGTTAATAAACATAGGGGCTAATGATTCTTTCAAAAATTTCGTATCTTGAACGAAAAGCAATTCTAGTTTTGGTGCTTTACCATCTCCTTCAAAAGTTGATTTGTTTGGTCCAAAGTAGTGCAAGTGTGCAACATAATTCCTTAGTTAATGTGGTTTTGAATTCGCAATTCGCTCAAAATAACCCTAAAATAGCTCATTATCGACCATAATTCGCTTATTTTTATTCAATATTCGCAAGGAGATTAGTGATACATGTTGCAGTGGACTGAAGTGATGGTTTATTTATTTGGGCTCCATTTAATTGTTGAGGTATAGGTTCTTATGTTAACTCAACCTTTAAAAATTATGAGAAAGGCACACATTGTTCATGTTTAAATATTCAGTATAGTCTGCATTGCCTATTTGTTTTATACTAATAGGCTTTGTTGCATCTTTCTTGTGACGATATTTGACAGGTATTTTAGAATTTGGACAATAAGTTTATTTGTGTGTCCTTTTGTGACTAGAGCTAGTATTTGTAAATCTTGCCAGCTTGTTCAACTCTTTGAAAATCTTACTGTTACAAGCCCATTTCATTAAAAAATTTTGAACAAATTTCTTGCTATTTTTTGCAACTTACCATTGTGGTTATCATTCCGTGTGACTCTACCATGCAGAAAATTCCTACTCAATTTTCAACTTTGCACCTTCCAAATTCACGAATACAATTGACACTCATGAATCTGAATGGAGATTGTTGGACTGTAAATTCTATTCCAACAATAAAACGCCATACTAGAATGCACACTCTTTGTGGTGGCTGGATAGGATTTGCCCGTGCAAATGGTGTCAAGATTGAAGATGTGTGCATCTTTGAGCTAGTGGATGAACTTAAACTGCGTGTCCGCATACTGCGACTGGGTTTGGATGGGTTGGACTATCAAATTGGAAGCAGTTTTGTTGACACTGATGGTGTCAGATCAGGTGAAAGGTGCTTTGAAACGATTGAAGATGTAACACCAGATGTAGGAGTCGATTCTGCTGAAGATCTAGTTCAAATAAATGAGGTATGTGCTAATCAAATTGAAAGCATAATTATTTAACAGATTTAATGCCTTACTTGTAGCAAGATACAACATTCTCCATGGACACCAATAACCAATATACTGTCGTACAGGGTCTTGATTGCGGTTCTCCATCTTCCTTTGGTGTTCATGAGGATTCCACCTCAGGTATCTTCTTAATACCTCTTATACAGAATACTCATTTTTTGATGTATTCTTTAATAATATTATACGATACAACGATTCTTCAATATTTCTCAAATAGCTTTTTCAATATTATGTTTCCGATTAACGTTGTCAGAGCTCCTACTATGTGATGCTGGGAACACTATGTCATATCACACAATTGGAGATAACCAAGTGGATTTACAAGTCAGACACACTACAGAAATGCAACCTACACCTGAAAAGTCCAGAGACTTCCTATCTTTTACTTCTCCTTATCCTAATTTTACGAAAATTATAATGAGCTCCAATGTCAGTGGATCATGTGCTTTGGTGAGTACTTCTTAGGTTGTTCGAAATGTTTCAAATTTTGAGACATGATGTCTTTGCTGCTTTATCTTCTTCCGTTGTTTGACTTGCCAATTATGTTCAGTAACATGAAGACTTTTTGGCTACAAAACTCGTTTTGTGTCACTATGTACTTGTAGAAATTCTTAAATTTAAACATGTTATTGAAATAAATTTTTTGTTTCATTATTCTTTGGAGCATTTCTGTTGGAAATTATTGGGAGAAGTAGTGAGAAACTGTAAGAATATGCTAGAAAAGAGATAAAGTGAGAAGTATGTATTACTTGTATATAGCTCTGTATGTTGTTTTCATAGAAAGTGATGAGTACAAACGCCCTTTATATAGGGGAAGAAAGATGACAACTAATAAATGTAACCAATAAACAATCACAACCTTTTAGTGTTTCAACTACCATAACTCTAATTGTTCGTGGATCTCTTGGTTAATCTACTTAATACATGAATTTATTAATGAGAAAGACTAAAGGTCTCTTTTACTAACACTTCACCTTGAAAATTTTGCTCTTTATTCCAAGTAAGCCTATGAGTTTCTCAAATCTTCCCTTCAAAAGCAATTTTGTGAAAATGTTTGCTAATAGATCTTCCTCATCAATTTCGACAAACTTGACTTCTCCATTATGCTGAGCTTCTTTGAAGAAATGATAGTTGACTTTAAATATGCTTGACCATAGCTACCCAAACTTCGCCTTATCAGACATTATCTTTCTAAGCTATATTGTTTGATTTACAACTTCACAAGATGCGTTGTATTTTGTTTCTGCAGTGGATTGAGCTATTGTACCTAGCTTCTGAGATAACCATGAAAATACTCCATTTTCTGGTGTAAAAGTGTAGCCTGAGGTGCTCTTCATATCATCAAGAGGCCTTTCCCAATCACTATCTATGAAACCAACTACTCTTGGTCAAGAGTCATAATCTGAAATTGAATAACATAGCCTAATAAACACTTCCAATATCTTACGAATCTCTTTGCTGCTCCTACGTAAAGTTCATGGCCTTCGATTAGCAAGGGCAAAGCGGCTTATTTTTATGTATATAAGTGATCAATTTAAATTAATTTTAGACATAACTTACATTTTTTGCCAAGTACTATGAGTTCTTAGTGCTTTTTAATAACGTAGTTTAAATATCAACAATAAAAAAGGTGTATTATATTATTCGTTACGCCTTAAGTTTTTAGGGGCTCTTTTAAACTTTGCTCCTTGGCCCAAAAATGAACGGGATGACCCTGGAACTAAAGTTGGATAGGACTTTGCATAAATCTTGATAAGGAACTTGCCGCAAATATGATCCCTAGCCTTATTGCATTAATGTAAAGTAAGTTGCTTATCATGCTTTTGTATATTGCCCTATCTGCTTTCTCATTTTTGTCTTCATTGCACAACTTTTCATTTACTTGAAGTGGAGTTGTGACAAGAATGCAATTCTCAAGCTTGAACTTCTTCAGTATACCTTTTGCATATTTCTTTTGGAAACTAAAGATTTTCAATTTTGATCAACTTCGATTCCAAGAAAAAATTGACTAAGTCCAAGATCTATCATCTTAAATTATTGCATCATTTTCTTCTTGAATTTTGAAATCAATTGCTTGTTGCATGTGATGATTAGGTCGTCCACAAAAATATCTCCATTTGTATGAGTCTTCACATATAAAGTATGCTCTCCATGACTTTTCACAAACTCTTGCCAAGTAAAATAATCATCAATTCTACTGTACCAGAGAGCTTGTCCGAGATCATATCTGGCTTTCTTCAATTACAATATTTTTTCCCCATGCCCATTTACTTCTAATCCTTGGGGCTACTAAAGATAAATCTCTTCTTCTAGTATTGAGAAATGCATATTTGACATGCATTGGATGTACCTTCCATCCCTTTGAGGCGGCTAAAGCTAAGACTGCACGAATAGTGCCATGCCTTGAGACAAGTGCAAATGTCTCATTGTAATTGATGTCGAACTGCTGAGAATGGCCTTTGACTACAAGTCTTGCTTTATACTTCGAAATGGATTTGGTTTAGTCTTAATCTTGTAGATCCACTTTAACTCCATTGGCTTTTTTATGGGGTGACTTCTCCTCAAGTTCCCATGCCTCATTCTTCTCAATCATTTGAATTTCTTCTTTCTGCATACAGAAACTGCTTCATGATATTTTGTCCGTTCAATGTTTACTATGTGGCATGACTCAGAACGTTCAATCTCATCCACTTCTAGAAATCTGAAATACAATTTTGTGATATGCTTCTTTCCTTTAGGACATGTACCTTTCTTATCTTATGATTCTAGTTTTGAAGTTCTGATTGGAGCATTAAGAGATTGAGTTTCTTGCTGATGATGCAGAGTATGCTCATCTACTTTCGCTTTATGACCATAAAAAGGATGCGTAAGACAGATAGAATGCGAAAGTTCTATCTTTCATCAAAATACTTGCTATTTCTTTTAGAGAAGCATCTAAAATAATGCAAGTATTACTTTTGAAATGAGTTATTTACCTACTTCTCATCAATTGCAGTCCACTGCTCAAATTCTTGCTCAAATCTGGTAAATACAAGACTTGTTTGATGTGTTTTACTCGTTTGCGACTTCCCATTACAATTGTGCCTTTAATCGTGTATCTCTTAATCTACTTAATACATGAAGTTATGAATGAGGTAGAATAAAGATCTCATTTATTAGAAATTTCATTAATTTGTTTTATGAAAATTAGGGAAAAGGAATTTGTGAGTTTTGTGATTGGGGGGGGGGGGGGGGGGGGTTAGGACTGAAATTACACCCTTAGAGATGCTAAAAAGGGTAGTCCAAGAGAATGCCATCCACTCATTCAAACCAACCTCAATGGATGATATTTATGAAAATTAGGGAAAATGAATTTGTGAGTTTTGTGATGAACAATTAGAGGAAACAGAACTTTCGGGTCACGATTGTAGCCACAAGGCATATTTAATGCTCTACCTCCATGAAGGAATGAAGGATGAAGTAATGGTAGTTGTTTTTAGGAAACAATAGAAGAAACAGAAAATGAAGAGAGTGAAGAGGACATAAATGATATTGAGCTAAGAGATAGGGTTGGAGATCTGAAAAGGTGAAGCTCAACTTACAGAGGCTCAACTAACAGATCTTGGTGAAAAAGTGAAGTACAATGAAAGAACTAGAGAAACAAGAAAGGAAGAAGAGGAAACATATAAGGAGTCAATAGGGGCTCTCGGAGAAAAGGGCGTAAGGCAGAGTTGTCGGTTGTCGGGGCGACTGACGCACTGTACACAAGAAAAAGAGGAACAATGAAGCAAAACATCAAAAAGAAAAAAGTAAGAAAGAAAAAGGAAAGGGATTAGCCGGATTCCGGTCAGCCCAAAGGGAGTGAAAATCGTGGTGGATGTAAGTTCGACATTCAAGGGAAGAGAGAGAACTTTAATTAGGGGAGCTGCGGGTCAGGTGGTGGACCGCGAGATAGAGAGAGAACTTTAATTACAGGAGTTGCAAGTCAGGTTGTGAACCGAGAAAGAGAGATAACTTACAGATTAACCGAAGTCATTTTAAGCCCAAAATTATTTTGCATATGGGAAGACTTTAAGCCCACCTCAAAACATTGTCACTCTTTTTTCATGCTTTGACCCATTTATTTCTCAAGTTTACTCACCAACTTTTGTGAATGCTAAATTTATATTTCGAGTTGAATTTTCCTATCACTCACTCTAGCCAACTAATTACAAAATTTTTTTTCTCCACCATTTATCCTACTCAACTTTTTTCTTGACGGTGGAAGGCCAAGCTAATTTTTTATCCACCTTGAGGGCAAGGTGAAACTTCAAGCGGCTGGTATTACAATGACCTGTTTTTGGGCTTACAGGGATTACGGAATGGTAATTTAGTTAATTGTCATATAGGGAAGACTTGGGGAATAAGTTAGTAGTTCTAATAGAAATAGAGGTAATTAGAGAGTCCTAATTATCATGAGAATAGTAAACACATTGTGGGTGAGTTTTATACTCAATGGGAGATCTAAAGTGTCTTGAATTGCTTGATCCATATTTTCTTAATATGCTTTTAGGGTTGTAATCCTTCTTTAATCATCAATTTCATAATATAATTTCACTTTTGTCATTTTATTATTCTATTTCCATTTTTTTTGTATTAGTACAACTAATCAGTTCATAGCAAGTTTCTCTTTATTGTATTTAATATCTGAGCATTCGATTATCATTCTTTACAGGTCGTCCCTAGAAAATTCGCAGCCGACTATCTTCCAAGTTCCAGGTCTGAGGTAGTTCTCCGTAATTTGAATGGTGCCTCTTGGAATGTTACTTTAGTTCGGTATGGACTGCAGCCGAAATTCTGTAGTGGCTGGAAATCATTTGCACAAATGAATAATGTGAAAGTTGGGGATATGTGTGTCTTTGAACTTCTTGAAGAAAGGGTATTTCAAGTGCGAGTTTTTGAGGATTATCCGACGAAACCAGTGTGTGCCGATGATGAAAATATAGCCGATGATTCAGGATCTATTGAGTCTACACAATGTGGTTCTTTATCAGAGAGGGTGCTGCAGATGGGTGTTTTTGAGCGAATTCAGAAGGAACCAGACTATCTAAATGATGAAATTATCGGTGATGATTCAACAGATTTCTTTCAGTCGACACAATTTGGTGTTGAGTCTGAAACATAGCTCGTATCCTGTGGTCACAAATCCAGGTGAGCTCTACTGCGCCCTTCTTTTGACTTACTCTCTGCTTTATGCATTTATGCCGTCCCTTTAAAAATTTCATTTGTTGGCAACATGAACCAATAAAATCAGGGTGTCGAGACTTTCATGTCTCAACTTGAAAAGTAAAATTGCTTTATGATTTGCGTATTTGTATTTAAGTTTTCTTCCTTTGTTACAACACGAATGACGATGCCAAAGGCTTAATCCCAAAAGATTGGTGTCCGCTACATGAACCATTAAATCGATTTCAGTAGTCATCCACATGAATTCCCTTTCTACATTCATTTGAGATTTCGACCATCTCAAGCTCTAATCCAAATCCTCCATATCCTTATCCATTCTTGCCATTCAGACATGGATTAAAAATATGGACATTTTGGTACCGAACGATCACTTTATAACGAATTTGGAGTTTACCATCCCGCGAAACCCCATTATAAGTTTTCTACCGTTATAAGTTAATCTAAAAATTAGCCGATATATTCTTTATGTGTCAATTTCTATAAGTCTGTTATAAACTATAATTTAAATGTATGTTCTACTAAACTTGAATTACTATTATAAAATGAATATTTTTCAACTTAATACAGCACAATACGATGTCCACGTAATGAGTCATAAAACCGCGAGTTTCCGCGTTAGTGATATTGTGAGTTTAACCGCAATCGCGATGACATTCGTGAACTTTCAATGCGTCCAAGTCATCTTTGGGCTTCCTCGCCCTTTTTTTAAAGCCCTTGATTTCCAACTTTCTATCTTCTTTACCGATTCACTAATTTTTCCGTTGTTGCACATGCGAAAACCATCTTTAACGATTCTCTTTCATCTTTTTTGTAATATGTGCGACTCTAGTTATGGCCAAGTCCAGTTTTGGCTGGCTCCAGTTCTGGTTCCATCGAATCGGTTCTGCCAAAACAGAACTTATTAAAACCACAGGTGGATGGTCCACAATTCGTTCGGTTTTGTCAGTTTTGTTTTTGGAACCGCCCTTGAGCCCTGACCCACAGTTCCGGTTCCTTGCGGTTCCACGAAACTTGCCCCATGGCCATCACAACTCCTACACCCTTTGTTATATCTTTGTTTCAAATTCTATCCCTCAAGTATGTCTGCTTATCCATTTAAACATTCACATTTCTGTTACTCCGATCTTCCTGTAATGATCATTGTAAAAGCCTAACATTTTACATTTCATCTTTTGTATTGGACTTTCATTGAACATATTGTTGATATTAAGACTATGACGTTGTAAACTAGAATTGTTTGGTAAATGGCTTTAAGGTATTTTTAATTTCATATTTTTTGGTCAAAAGCCGTTGAACGTATTTGTCAAATAATTTTCTGACCAACATCAATAAGTCGACTATCATTCGTTCTGTGTTATTGACGATCTTTCACGTCGATTTATATTGGTTCATGTGGCAGACCTCATATTGTTGGGATTAAGAATGAAATTGTGAGATTGTAAGTGATACCCTAAACTTATTGAAACGGTGAGGAGTTGTACATAACCTTTTTGTATTGAGATAAGTTGAGGAGAACAGTCCCGAGAGGGTTATGAGGAGTTGTATGTTTGTGCATTTAGGTACTCACATCATAATGCAAAAACAAGGCCGCATCATCATATCTCGACTCATGATAAAGGTTTTTAAGTTCATCTTGACCGAAATGTAGGTTTTTGAAACCGTATTTTTGCACTATGACTTGCATACTAAATTCTAAACTTATGTCGTAGCAAGCTAGAGCCCGTTTTCTTATGAACAAATGAACCCTCTTTCCCAACCCCGACCTGTGCTAAAAATCCTGCATATTGAACACTCACTCAAATACTCGTCATTTATACTACACTTAATTGATCGTCGACATTTTTGGCAGGTGACAACCCTTTATGGTTTTCGAAGATTCAACTCAAGAAGTTATGCTTATTTTCGGGGGGATTATCGCCTCGAGTGAATTAATGAAAACCATTGTATATTTTTGTTATGTATATAATCGGGAAGCATGTAAACCGAAATGTTCTTCCAGTGTTTTATTTTAGTCTTGACGGATTTGAAGTGCCATTTTGACGGTATCGCCATCGGAATAAAATGTACTTTGTTCTTCTGTAGGCTGAATGATGTTATCATGAAGGATTCAAGTATGTACATTTTACTCCATGATGTTCATCAAGAATAGTTTTAGACTTGGTTGAGAGTAATTTCAATTTTCTTTCACACAAGAAATACATGAAATACTCACCAAAATAGAAATTGGAAAAATTATCCAAAATAATCTAATTATTTACTGATTTTCTTATAATAATCTCAACTTTTGATTAAACAAGACTAATTTCTGGTATAAGGGGTAGTTGCTAAGAATGCACAATGGTAGCTTCTTACCTATAGTTATTTTGCATAAAAAAATTTAAAAATGTAAATGCAAAATTAAATTATAAATACAAATCATTTGGTTTATTTAATAATTTGAACTTTTTAATATTTTTTATTTTTGAATTTGTTTTAGCAATTAAATTGCAAAAATCAGTTACCATTTGGGCAATAATGTTCTTGGACAAGTAACTCTAACATTGAGATTATTCATGGTTAATTTCAAGTATTAGTATTGGTTTTTTAAGGCGTTGTTGGTGTGCTGATGACAGGTTATAATAGATCAAATTTCGACCATCTCTTTCATTTTATTCTCCCATTAGTAGCTTCCAATCCTCTTGCTGTGAATATGACTTGAGTACACATGTGTTGTGTGCATTCATGGTTTAGAATTCCTATGACATTGATTAAAGATGGATGATTAAGTGTGCTAACTTAATTGAGGTGTTGAATGTGGAGATTAAGTGCATGAATTGATAGGTCACTTAATAATGGATTTTATGGTGAATAATGGAGTTATTAATGGATGCTTTTTCTATGAAGAGTCGAGCAAACTGATCAGGGGATACTTGATGGTCGCTCGATTCGCACTCGACCAAGCGAGTCACAATTTTTGGTCGAGCAGCATTGCAGAAAGAATCCAGTAGCTTCTGATCTTCTGCTCGACCTGTAATCCCACGTTTTTTTAGAGAAAAATAAAATAAAATAAAATTATTTTAAAACTTTTCAGAGATTTTAGAAAATTTTAAAACTGATATTTTAGAAAATTTTAAAACTGATATTTTAGAAAATTTTAAAACTGATATTTTAGAAAATTTTAAAACTGATATTTTAGAAAATTCTAAAACGGATATTTCAGAAACTTTAAAACTGATTTTTTTTTAGAAAACTTTCAAACTGATTTTTAGAAAATTTTAAAAACTGATTTTATTTACAAAAACTAAAAATTAGTTTTTGAAGAGGAAATAAACCGTGAATCAGTTTATAAAACTGATATCTTTCTTGCATCTCAATCCTTCCTTCCTCCCCACTATCTCCATTCTCACCATTAAACTGATCTTTGTAACCTCCTTCCTCAACCCTATATATATACCATTTTGATCAGATTTTTAACTTACCCTCACCAAAAATTCAGATTTAGTTTTCATAAATTTCTTTGGAAAATTTACTTTGAAAAATCCGACCTTTGCCTAGTTCTCTTCTAAAAATCCGACCTTTCGATTATTATTGAAAAATCCGACCTTTGCACCCCATCTTCCATTAAAGTACCAAGTGACCGGTTACCTTTTGTTCTTTAAAATTCCCACCCAAGGCCTTCCATGCATTTCCCTCCATTTCCCCTTCTTCTCCCTCATTAATGTTTTACTGCTAAACATCCTATCATCATTAATCCAAACCATCATCACACTCTCCAAATCTCTTTAAATACACGCTTAATCAGAAACCATCATCACATTCATTTACTCTGGTTGTTGGCTGCATCAAAAAAGGTATGAACCCTAATCTACTCTTTTCCATTTTTGGTACTGTACTTTTCGTTGCAAATCAGTGATTTAATGGACGTTTTTTTCTTTTTTTGTTGAAGCATGTTTGTGGTTTTCTTTCCTTTTCTGGTTATTGATTTTGTTTTCTTTGTTTGTTGTTGAAGATGGATGATTTGATTGAATTTAAGTTCTGGTATGGGGGTAAATTTAGTAGTGATGATGATGATATGTGTTACATTGGGGGTTTAGATAGGACGTTTAAGTTAATCTGGATGATCTATGTTATGAGTATCTTATGTCACTTGCTGCACAGTGTATAGAAAGCAAGTATATAGAGGGTTTGTATTATTTGAAACCTGGTTTGTCTTTAAAGGATGGGTTAAGGAAGGTAGTTGGTGATGCTGGTAACTTTCATTTGAGGAAAGCAGCAGTTGAAAGCCCTTTAGTCAATGTGTATATTGTCCAAACTTTACCCACTTCCTGTTTGTCATTAGTATTAGCAAAACCTAGGGACAAACAAGATTCTGTTTTTCCAAAAAGCCCATCCACATCAAGGCCACCTAAGCTTCCTTTTGTTAGGGGACCACAGAGTGGTAGTGGTGGTAAATTTGATGGTCATCAAAGGTCAATTTCATTAGACTCTTCAATAAATGCATCCCAACAACAACAACCCACAGAAACCCTAGATAAAGGTAAGAGACCCCAAAAGGAACCTGCAGTGGAGGAAGTTGAAAGTGAGGAGGAAAGTGAGGAAGAGCTGCTGCATAATAATGAAGTAGATCTAGATTCAGATGATGATGAGGATTATGTTGTTAGTAGTTCTGAGGAAAGTGAGGAAGAGTTGTTGAATACTAATGAAGTTCTTGCTGAGAGTAGTGATGATGAAGAGTATGTGATTGCTAGGGAAAGAGTTAGAGGTACTTGTTCAAAGCTTCTTCAAACTGCTGTAGAAGTTCAGAAGCAAGCAGCTAGTGGCTGTTTAGGTAGTCAAACTGAGACTGCTCCCTCTTTGAATGAAGTGGTTGATGATGGAGGTCATGTTTCTGATTATGCAAACAGTGATGAGGAAATGGATACTCCACCTGAGAGTGATGATGATGAAGGTGTTGAGTTAAGGAGGAAGAGAAGAGCTTTGACTGTTGGTGTCAAAACTGATTTTAAGGAATTTAAATGGGTTGCTGGTCAGAGATTTACAAATAAGAGTAGTTTTAAAGATGCACTTGCAAAGTATGCAATATTGCAAGGTAGGAATGTTAGTATAAGTTCAAGTGACTCAAAGAGAGGTCACAGAACTATAGTAAGTGTGTAGAAGGGTGTCCCTTTTATTTGTATGCAAGTTGGGACTCTAGAAGAGCTGTGTTTGTTGTTAAGTCTGTAGCGGGTGAGCATTCTTGTGCTAGGAACATGAAGAGGAATAAGCAATTGAAGGCAACTTGGGTTGCAAAGCAGTTTTTAGATGTGTTTAAATCAAGGCCTCATTGGCCAGCAAAGGAAATCATGGACACTATAAAGAGAGCTTATGGTGTCCTTGTTTCTAGGGGGTTTGCCTACAAAGTTAAGTACACTGCACACAAGATGTTGCATGGAAGTATGACTGAGCATTACAACAAGTTGGGGGTTTATGTTACTGTGTTGAAGCAAGTTAGTCCAGGAAGTATGATTGAACTTGTAACTGATTCAAGTAGAGATGATGCTACTGTTTTTAAGACATGGGATTGAGATGACCTGTGGGTTATGCAATGAGAAGGGCCATAATAAGAGGAAGTGTCCTAATAAAGAAAGAATGGCTGCCACTCCTGTACCTACTGAGACTGCAAAGAGGAAGAGAGGGAGACCTAGGAAGAACCCTCTGCCCACTGAGACTGAGGTTGGTCAAAGCAGTCAGTCCACCCCTACTGTGCAAACACAAAGCACACCAAGTGCTGTCAGTGGATCATCACAGGCAGTAAGTCCTTGCCTTGGTGTGACTTTTAGTAGGAGGCCTAGGACATTGGGTTTGCAGAGAAGCTTACATGCAAGTGCTCAGCCATCCAAGACAGGAAGAAATGGAAGGGCAATCTATTCAGGGGTTGGATCAAGGGGTGGGAGGGTTGGTAGATCAGCATCTTCAAGGAAGAGGTCCATTTCCATCAATGAAAACATGTCTTCACAAGTCACTCAGGAGTGACAGTTTGTTTATCTGTTTAATGAAGGGGAAGGGTAGTTTTTTGGGGGTTTAACATATAGAGTTCAACAATTTTGATTGTGTAGGTTGAACTCTCTGATTTGTAGGAATGTATTAACTTGTTGTTGATGTAATTTTTTGCACTGCCTAGAGGCAGTTTTGATCAAATGAAATGTAAGAAGGAACAACTATGAAGTAATTATCAATGTTTATGCAAATTTTGTCAAAAGCTTCATTTCATTGCCATTAATCAATACATTACATCTTTAGTCTATTCCACCATACATTACATTAGCAATTAAACTACATCTTCATTAAGAACATGGTGAATAAGTAAAACAACCATGACACAATCAAAAACATACAAAGGTTTTTCTCCCTATTTCCTAATTTCATAACTTGAAAACGAAGAGCATTAATCTCAGTGTTTGTTTCCATCATCTTCAACTGTTCTTCCATTTTTGTTTTGTGCTTGAGCAATTCATCTACCAATTTCTCTAAATTTGCCAACTTTAGTTGAAAATGCTCACAATCAGGCATACCACGCTCCTTCTCCCACATAAAGAACGAGCAATCCCCCTTCTGATATAAATAGAACAGCCATTAAAATAGGATTAGGGTTTCAATTACAAAGAACAATGGAGAAGATGAACTTACAGGCCAGCGTGGACAAGAGTAAAACTTTTCACCATAATTAGGACCTTTCTTCACCACTCGAAGCTTAGCATCAAGATCATGGTGGCACTTAACACCAGATCTAGCTGAATCACAGTGAGAAGAAGAGCTTTGATTGAGGGAGTACATGGCTGCTTGATAAACAAGAAGATGAATATGGAGTTTAAAGAAATTAGGGTTTCTTTATTTAGGATTTTTCCTTTTTTTTTAAATTCGTTTTTACCGGTTAAACAGGTTAGCATATGGGTTATGTACTTTAATGGAAGATGGGGTGCAAAGGTCGGATTTTTCAATAATAATCGAAAAGTCGGATTTTTAGAAGAGAACTAGGCAAAGGTCGGATTTTTCAAAGTAAATTTTCCAATTTCTTTTAGTATTCTGAATCTACATTGCTCATAGAAGAAAAAAAAAAGAGAGAGTTCAAAGGTAGGAATCCCATTACTTCAAAGTATTTTACCTCTTTTCTAATCTGAAAAATTGAAGAAAAATACATAAAAAAAAATATGGTTTCTGACCTTCCGGCGAGAAGAGGACCACCGGAGTGTCGCCGGTGTGGGGCGGCAGTCACCGACGCCGATGGCCGGCTGCCACCGCTGCTACTCTTCTTCTTTTCTCTCTCTCCTTTTCCTCACTCCTTCTCCTTCCTTCTTTCTTTCTGATTTCGTGGGTTTCTAAACCCAGTAAACTTGTTTTTAATTACTTTCTATTTCTCTTTATTTTTCCTTTTCTTCCTTTTTAAATTATTTTTTTTTTAAAAAACTATTAATTCTTTTCTTTTTATTTATCCTTTTAATTATTATTATATCAATTCTTTTCTCTTTTTCTATTTTCGTGAGAATGGGTACAATACCATTTTATGACCTCTCTTATTTCCTTTTCTTTATCTTATTTTATTTTAATCTTTTTGGTTTTATTATTTAAACCTTTTGTCTTTTCTCCAAAAGTTTTCTTTCCATCTTAATCTTTTAAAGTTTAAACTATGATTTTAAAAAATTTGTCTTTTTAAATAAATTATATTTTAACCGAAAGTCTTTTAATTTATTTATTTCGTTTGGGTTGATCCGGGTATTAATTCGAGACCTCTTATTATATCGTGTAGACGGCGAATACGTGAGTCAGGATTTCTAGGGGCATACGTTTATTAGGATCGCATAACAAGGTAATTTTCGATGTCCATCTATTTAGGATTATCCCGTTAGTATTACGTGCTATGTGATATTAATGTGTTTAAATGGGATGTTTGATTTTTATATGATATTATTTTTGTGTGACATTATGTTTTATAATTTAATTCTCGATTTATCTTGAATATTATTTTTGTCAAACCTTGAGTTTAAAAATTATTTATTTTAATAAAACTTGTATTATTATTTTAATAACCAAGTTTGATATGATTTTAAATTTGAAAGAAAAATATTTATCTTATTATTTTATGGATGTTATATTATTATTTTAATTATGGTTTTAAAAGACAATTTGGGTCGAAAAAGAAATATTTATGATTCTAATTGTTGTTATCACCAAATTGATGTTAAGAAGGTGATATGAGATTTCAGTTGGATATTCCTGAAATATATTTATTGAGAAAATTTATAATCATTTTACATAAAATGTATAATGTAATGTTTGACTATATGTTTATGTGCTTGCGAACAATTATTAAAATATATTAAATCACGTAAAGTGTAACGATGGGAATGAAACTCTTATATTTGTTGTGATCCAAGTATAAGAGTGATGAACAGGTTGCCCTGTTTGGTTAGTATAGCTGCCGACAGGTTATTATTATTATTATTTTTGATGCTCGATACGATTTTTGGTCTTCCTTCTATTTGTTGTGATCCAAGTAGAAGGGGTGTGCACATTAGGGTTACCTGAGACTACTCTGCTGGCCTTAATGAATTATTTTGGGGTGACGACCTCTTGATGAAGTAGGTATAGGGGTAAAGCCTCGGCCTACTGGCGTTCTCGTTCCCTCAAATTAAAATTGGATATATGTGTTGTCGCCATTGAATATCAAATTAATTAATTGGCTTATGTTTTATTTTATTTTATATTCATAAAATTTGATATTTAACTCAGCTTGATAATATTTTATTTTCTACTATTATTTTAACTCAATTATATTTTGTTTTCTTAAATTATTTTCAAACTAAACTGTTTTACGGGATGGAGTTGGAATTACTCAGTTTATCTGATTTTGGGAGTTTTTCCCTTGTTTTCTTGTATTCTTATTTTTGCAGGTTATTGACCGTGTGGGGATCGTAGAGTGAGGTTCACCTAGAAAATTTGTTTTATTAGTAATCACGTTTAAGTTGAATTTCACTTCCAGTTGTAAAAATTGTGTATGTAACAACCCGTCTTTTTAAAACAAGAAAGATTTGCGGAAAAAGCCTTTTAGACGGTTGTCACTTACTCTTAAATAAATAAGAACAATATTAACTTTATAAACCTAAAAAGAAACCATGTGGCAGAGAAAGTCCTAGAGTCCACTCTCACACTTCCAGCCCACACGGGAGTTACCATGTAATCATTCACCATCTGTATGAAAATATAAAACCACAATCAGTGGGGAGTAACTAGCTGTCCTTTTCAATCATAAAACACATAACAATATCATTTCCAATTACAAAGAAGTTAAACAATTATCAATTAGTTATACGAATAAATAAATCCAATTTAGAACCAGTTTTCGAGTGAAAAACAAATCTAAAATAATTAAAACTTTCAAACAACATAAATTTCATAAATTAATTTAAATAACTTAGTAAATCGAATAAGTATATATGTTTTCACCAATTCCAAAACATAAATACCAAGTAGAGAAGGATCGAACGCCGGTGATAGATGCCCACAAGATGGCCTTACACTATCACCTCCTAAGGTTTGCCGGGCGAACCCCAGTCTATAAAATAGACCTGTCTAAGAATGGCCAATTCTCCCCTAGCAGTGGACGCCTCCTTTGCCTTACACCACTGGGTACCGGGACGACAGCAATTAACCCAGGTATAAATATGTATTAGCATGTTCTAACCATTAAGAGATGCCAAAACAGGCCTTACACTCTTAGTATGGCTCCTTACTCTCACAAAATATATAAATCTCAAAACTTAGATATAAAATCATTATCGCAAACGTTCATGAGATGCCAAAATAGGCCTTACACTCAGAATCATCATCAAATTGCTCAACACAAATATACTTTATCAAATAAATTTATTTTTCAAAACATAACATTCCAACTAATAAATTCGTCTTTTATATAAATACCAAAACTAATGTTATGAGTAATGTCTGAGTTTGGGAATAAAGTCAACTACATATTTGACCTAGTCAATAAAAGTCAACCCTATTACTAACTCTTGGCAAAGAGGTACTAATGAAAGTGTTATTCTATTCAAAAGTACATCAATGTCAACAACACTCCTAACATCTTAAAGATTATCAACACATTTGAAAATTATGTTCAACAACAATTAACTGAAAACATAAGTCTTAAAATCAAATCATTCAAAATGTCGAATTAACAATTAAGTCTTAAAATCATAATGACCATAAAAAAAAAATAGAAAGAAAAGGATACTAAATAATAATTATTTCTTAAGCAATGTACAATTCTACTTTTTCGGTTGTAACATGCAACCCTTTATTATTATTTTGTTGTTCAAAAACACATTTCAATAATAATAATAGATAAATATATGATAGTAACATTTGGTTTATAATCCTCTAGGCCCATTTGTATTCTAAAATTGTTATATGTAAACTACTACTGTTAATGCATGGTACTTATAATAATAATATTTTTTCTTATTTAACATTACAATTACTTATCTTTACTACCATTGATAATGTCGTTTATATAAGATTGCTACATATACAACAAAGTGGAATACAAAAAAAAATAAAAATAAAAAACAAATGCACTAATTGTTCTCATAATACTAGCTAAAAATAACAACAACTCGCTGATAGTACAAATCTTTTTAAAATAATAACTATTAAATTAATCTAAATCATAAAATAGGTCATTTAACAAATTAAAATTACTAGGTTTACATTTTAATCACCCCTAAACTACTAATCAACTAGTAGATGCATAAACCATTGAAAATTAAATTTCATAGTTCATTTAGTTTATACTATAGCACACAACAACATAAGACTAATTTAACAAGGATTATTTGGTCTTTCAAATAATTAAAACTAGCTTTTATTTTCTTTTACATATTTAAATATTACACATAATAATTATAAACAATAGTATATATGAATTAAAATAAGAGAGGAAAAACTAGTTACCTTTGTATTTGAAACAATCAGATAAATATAAAGAGTTGTAAACAATAGTCTTAGTGAATAATAACCCTTCAATAGCCTTGTACAAATAATTTCTTCAACTAAAGTATATAACATTAACAAAATCTCCAACTTTAATAACCTTTTGTTTATCATTCCATCCTTAATTTTGAAAATCAAAACATATAGTCTAACAATATATATGTATTTAAATGAATTGAAATAAAAAGAGAAAGAAAGATTAATTAGCAAAATTTTATTTTCTAGATATAGAACCTAAAAGAATGACGTGAAGAAGCCATTCTCTAGAGAAACATGTCTACCCATTCTTAAATAATAAATTACAAAACAAAATTAAAGGTAAGAATATGAATTGATGGGTTTTCTTAAAATTAATAAGCCATAACTTATGGAATATGAAAGCTAAGAGTTTTATTTTTATTTTTTTTTATGCACATTATTATTATGATAATGATAGATTAGTAGTCATCATAAATTGATGATACGCCAATAATTATTATTAGTTAATGTACATGACTTTTTCATTCTTAAATTAACTATTGCACTTCCTATATTCATAAACTATTCTAATTAATTATTTATGTAGTATTACCAAATAATAATAAGTTTAGTTAGCCTTTTTAACTTAATGAAACTACTATATTTATTATTTACTCACTTTGTAAATAATATTTTCTTTCAGTTAAAAGAAACTAATGTTTATCAAGAAATACCATTTCACCATAAGCTAAATTATAAAGCTAACCCTAAAATTTTGGGGTGTTACAGTGTAGATCTTAAATTGTATAGGATTATTTTATATAGTTGTTTAGCCTTACATTTATTCCTTGTCAGGGATAGATGTGGCGGTAACGCTTCTGTGATTAGGCTTTGGTTTATGTTTTCCTTAAAAATCTTTATTAAAATTTGGCCTAATTATGGGGGTGTTACACGACCCCCCTGATCCGCTCGACCGGTCGAGCGGTTTTTTGACAGCATAGGATGTTGTTTTTGACGAATCAATTGCTTTGGGGGAGTTACAACTCATTCAGCTCAGCTGATAAATGGTGTTTACTATGCTATCTACTCATTGTATTAATCATGTGTAGCTCCTAGAGCTTGCACTATAAATAGAGGTCTTGTATGATTATCCAAATACATCAAACACAAACCCCTTAGCCTAAACGCATAGCCTTTTGTTTATATCTTACTCAATTGTAATACTTCATTGTAAGAGTGTTTTCTCATTGAAATAATACAAACAAGCAACTACACACCATTTGGTGAACCTCCTTAAATCATTGTGTCATTTTTGCAATTTAGTTTTTCGTTCTTACATTTGCTAGTTACTTGCATTTTCTATTATTCATCAAAGTCTTAACATTGTATTGATCCTAGCAATTATTTCACCTCCATTAAAATCCGAAATATCTCTCTTCATTTTCCTCCATTAAAATGTGAAAAATCATTCTCTCATTTTATTTCTTCTTGTCCATTAAAAAACCATTTACTATGAAGAATCATAATAACTCAATTTTCTTCAACTTCCAGAACTTTCATTGCTAGAGAAACTCCAAGATGTGAACATGGTTTTTACACTAAATTGTAGACTGTTAAAAAATTTTACAGGGTTGGGAAGAATTTTTAATGTTGATGTCTACTTTCTTGTAAAAAGATTAATATTTTTTTAATGTAATTGTTTTAGAATATTTTGCGAATTACAGCCTTTGCGAATTATAACCACCAAAGTATTAAAGTTTACACCATTCAAGCCAAGTGACCGTTGAGCAAACCAAATGACTTTTGACCAGTCTAAATGACCGCTGACCATTACTAGTCACCTTTGACATTCATTGAGCATCCTTAATCGCCTTTGATTTTTCTATTTACCAATGGTACCCGTGTGTTTTAGCACTTTAACGTTGTTTTTATTAACGATAGTTTTTTCATAAATAGACGTCGTGATTATCCTTATAGGGTAACTCTTTTGATATTCGGTCGAAACAAATACTTATTCGCCTATTTTCCAAAACTTAGATTGAAAAGATATTTAACGTCATTTTTACCCATCATAAGGATATTGTTTAAAAGAACGAACATGAAAATTACCATTATGGGTTAACTCTTTTGAAAATTCGATCGAAATAAGTACTTATTCGTCTATTTTCAGGCACGTAGACCGAAAAGATATGTATTGTCAATTTTACTCATCATAACGATAGTTATTTAAACGGACATCGCAATTATCTTTATAGGGTGTATATGGGGAAAATTGTTGAAACTGATGGCATCTGAAATGGTGAGTCATATAAATAGGCCTACAACAGCCTTTAAGCTTCGAAATTAACGCTTCCTAACGTTTTTCTAACGTTTAATGTACAAAAAGGTCACGGTGGTACAATTTGGTAAACCTCAGGGTTACCGCGTGGATTTTTTAAAAGTTTTGGTTACCAAATCGAAAACCCAACACCTCAGGATTACCACGTGGAATTTCCCATAAATTTTTCTTAATTTTCCATAAATATTTCTTATGAAAATAACTTTAAAAAACGGAGAAATCATTGAACCCTAATTTGCAAAAGTTCCTCTCAATTTGAAAACAACACTATCATCATACTTAATGTATCGCGCTTATAAAGAACTATGGTCAGGGTCTAAGGACGGAAGAAAGACGACAGCTCATATCCATAGAGGAGATTGTGGTCAAAGAGTCCCTCAGCTCGAGAAAGATTTTCAACAACACAAAAACTTGGACGAGATCGTCCTACTCTAAGACGAGATATGGGCCGACCGATTGTTAGGTGCGTGTGTACTACACGCGTGCTTTGCCCTCCAAATTTCTTTTTTTTTGTTTTTTTCATTTTTTTGGAAAATTTTCAATTTCGATCTTAAAGGTATCAATTTTGACCTTAAAGATATCAATTTCAATGTAAAGTAGTACTTAAACACATCAATTAAAGTAAAAATTTCAATTTGAACTTATAAGTGATAAATTGTGGCGTTAAACTGATCAATTTCTACCTAAGTATTTGATGTTTTATGATCTAACTCAATTTTGAACGTATAAGCTTCAGTTATCGTTTTCAAATTAAGTATTT
This sequence comes from Amaranthus palmeri, assembly GCA_019776075.1. Lineage (NCBI taxonomy): Eukaryota > Viridiplantae > Streptophyta > Magnoliopsida > Caryophyllales > Amaranthaceae > Amaranthus > Amaranthus palmeri. Next base: position 852,683 of record JAAKBH010001509.1, on the reverse strand, counting down.
CAAATCATCATACAATTTAATAATTTTGATGTAAATTATAAAAATGGCAGTTTAACATAATGTTGCCATGTGTAATTTTTTTATTGGCTAAATGTTTATTGGTAGAGATTTTGCATTATTTGTTATTTATTGCCTAATATAATTTCGCATAGATTAAAGGATGATTGACTATGATTTTAGCAATATAATCAATCATACAATTTAATAATTTTGATGTAAATTATAAAAATGGCAGTTTAACAGAATGTTGCCATGTGTAATTTTTTTATTGGCTAAATGTTTATTGGTAGAGATTTTGCATTATTTGTTATTTATTGCCTATTTCGCACAGATTAAAGGATGATTGACTATGATTTTAGCAATATAATCAATTTGCACATTTAAAACATGATTGCCATTTATATTTCCTTTTTTACTGTTGAGACAAATTTGGCCTGATTGTTTTGTTGACTGATATTTACTGGCTGAGACGAATTTGCACAAATTGATTGATAATTGATAAACACTTGCATTAATTAAAATCATACAAGAAAATTATACATGTCATCCTTATAAAAGTCTCGCTATATGAAAAAATTTCATTGGTTGATGTTTAATTATTCTTGCTTTTATTGAGATATAAAAAATAAATTATTGATTAAATTTTATCGGATGCTGTAAATTTACCATTTTTAAAAATAAATAATTTAAATATTTTTATAAAACTAAGAGGCTACAACATTTTGTTGCATCAAATAATATAAACAACGCCATATATATTTAACAATTATTATTTCATATTTAATATATAATGTGTTTATTATTACGTTTCTTTGATACTCCCTCCGTCCCTTTTATTGTGTCCACTTTTGTTTTTGGTTACTATTCACTAATCACTCTTAATTTGTATTTTGTTCTTAATCTATAAGTTAAAATATAGTCATGTGGGATCTTATTTTGTTCGTCTCAATGCAAAGATTATTAATATCAAATTTTTATAATTTTTAATTATACACAATTAAAGATATTGAAGATTAAAATGTTGCCTCGGCATGTGTGCAAAATGTAAAGTGGACAAAACTAATGGGACGGAGGGAGTATTATGTTTTTATATATTTTCATACTAAGAAATCCGTGCATTGTACGGGGTCTTATACTAGTTAGTCTATAAAGATATTGTATAAGTTTTAGTTCAAATTGAATAAGTTAATAGTTAAATTATGACATATAAGTTGACAATGATATTTTATAATCTAACTCAATTTTGAACTTCTAATATTCAATTATCGTTTTAAAAATAAGTATTCAAATTGTAGATATATTGTATAACATTTAGTTCAAATTTAATCATTGATAGTTTTATTGACTATTTATTTGTTGTTTAAAATTCATCCATAGAATGATAACTTTAACATCAAAATTGATCACTTATAGGTTCAAATTGAAGCATAACCATATATTAGGTAGAAATTTTGAAGCATAACCATATATTTGGTAGAAATTAATCACTGTAACATCAAAATTGATCACTTATAGGTTCAAATTGAAACTTTTACTTTAATTGATATATTTAAGTACTACTTTAAATTAAAATTGATATCCTTAAGATCAAAATTGATATCTTTAAGTTTAGAATTGAGAAATGCCCAGAAGATGGCAAAAAGGAGAGATAGCATGTAAGGGACGGAATTGGGCCGGCCCACTCTCGTCTCAATTTGAGACGATCTCGCCCAAGACCAGTTGTTTCAACAATTTGACAACATATATAACTATTAATCATAAAATACAAAAACTTGGACAAGACTGTCCTATTCTAAGAGGAGATCTGGGCCGACCCATTGTTAGGCGCGTGTACTACACGCGCACGCTTTGCCCTCCATATTTTTGTTTTGCTTTGTTTTGTTTTTAATTTTCTGGGCATTTTTCAATTTGAACTTTAAAGGTATCAATTTTGACCTTACAAATATCAATTTTAACGTAAAGTAGTCTTTAAACATTTCAATTAAAGTAAAACTTTTAATTTGAACCTATAAGTGATCAATTGTGGCGTTAAACTTATTAATTTCTACCTAAATATGGTTCTGTTTCACAATTTCAATGTCTAACATAATTTTGAACCTATAAGTTTCAATTATCGTTTTCAAAATAAGTATTTCAAAGTCTATAAAGATATTGTATATATTTTAGTTCAAATTGAATAAGTAAAGAGTTAAATCATGACATATAATTTGACAATGATATTTTATAATCTAACTCAATTTTGAACTTCTTATCTTCTTCAATTATCGTTTTAAAAATATGTATTCAAAGTGTATAAATATATTGTATAGCATATAGTTCAAATTCAATTATTGATAATTTTATTGACCATTTATTTGTTGTTTGAAATCATCCATAGAATAATAGAATATTACTATTTTATATAACTTCATTCTAAAATTGTAAAACAGAACCATAAATTGATCACTTTAACGTCAAATTTGATAACTTATAGGTTCACATTTAAATTTTTACTTTAATTGATATGTTTTAATACTACTTTACGTTGAAATTGATATCTTTAAAGTCAAAATTAACATCTTTAAGATTAAAATTGAAAAATGCTCATGAGAAAAAAGAAAGAGAAAAAACATATAAAACACACGAATTGAACTGACCCACTTTTATTTCAATTTGAGACGGTCTCCCCCAAGACCAACTGATTATAAAAAACAAAATGGACGACTTAGGGAAATATTCCTAATTGGGATTATAGTTATGAACTTAAGGGAAAAATAAAATCATTTTGTGATCTTCCAAATACTCTCTCTCTCTCTTGGGGTTTTTGCTTCCACTGAAAGCTCACAAGAGTATTTCCCTCCCTTTGTACGATTGGTGCCGATCGTCGTATAAAATACCCTTTCTCTACGTTTTTGTTCTTGATGATTATCTAATTTTGATCAACAATCTCAATTTTACTGTTCAATTCTGCTTTCATCCTGCTTTACTCGATGGAAGATTATGCTGATAGTGATAATGAATATTTGTATGATGATGATGATGAAGATAACGATCGAGATAATTCGAGTATAATTCAAGATGTTGATTTTGATGTTCCCTTCAATCACACTGGTTCTTCTCTCAAGGTTATAGTTTTTCCTTTTCGTTGCCTTTTGATTTCTATTTCGTCTTTTCTTCGGTATTTTATACGTATATCTTCTGTTTTGTAGAATTAGGGTTTTAGTACGGTGGGCTTTTGTTGAAATTTAGATGATTTTTAGGGGTTTCTTTCGATCATTTGGAATTGGATTACTGAATTGAGTTTTTCTTTCCCGAAAATGATTTGATTTCAGTGTTTTAACATTAAAAAACGTGAATTGAAAACAGAAATTGATGGGTGAGGTTTGGAAGTGATAGTGTGAATATTCACATGAAATTATTTGTGATTTTGCTTCAAATTAATGTCTGTTTCAGCTATTTCTTTTAAAATATTGATATTTTATGCAACTTTCTGCCAATGTTTACCATGGAATTGTGATTAAAGGCACATTTCAAATTACGGTGCTTTGTGCTAAGTGATTTTCAGTTTTCTGGTTCTGCCTTTGCTTTGATTTTTGTTAATGTTGTGTTGATTTTTCTTTTTGCTTGGTATCTTGTAGGTTATCACCAGGGATTCACTTCGAGTGGCTCAGGTATACATTTGATCCTTCACTTCTCTTTGTCTTTTTATTTTTAACCTAGCTATATATGAATATATGTTGTATTGTATATTTGTGGGGCTTAGACTTTAATGAGACCGGCAATTGTCCATTTCAGAGAGAAGACTTGCATAAAATAATGGATATGCTTTCATTAAAGGAGCATCACGCAAGAACGCTTCTTATACATTATCGTTGGGATGTTGAAAAGATATTAGCAGTACTTGTGGAAAGAGGAACAGATCAATTGTATGTGGAAGCTGGTGTTCGGGTCACAGAACATGCTAATGTATGTTCTACCTCATCCTCTTTGACGTGTGATGTATGCATAGAAGAAAAACCCGCCAATAAGTTTACTACAATGGACTGTGGGCACTACTTTTGCAATGATTGTAAGTATTTTTGTTTGATGAAACTGTGGAACTTATATGCTCAAGTGTAATCTAATGCAAATTTTACTTGTACAAATCTTCTTATATCTAAGATGTTTTTAATTTTACCTCAAGAAGCTTAAGCATAACCGTGGTAGTTTTTATTGAATATGATTTAGTTATAGTTTGCACCTTTTTCATTCAGGATGACACCTTTTTTATTAGCACTTGCCATTATGTTGCTATGGCTATGTTACCCGGATACGAAACATGGGGCCATTGTATTCTTTTCAACATGGCGCATACACGATTGTGTGTCAAATCTGACCCTGTGGAGTTGGACACGGCCACTTTTTAAATATTTTACCTTATACTTTGATGTTAAATGACCCATGATACTTGCTACGTTAAGGCCTTGTACCTTTTAGTTTTGAAAGTAGCATAATTTTGATTCTTTATTTTTAAAACTATTAATATTTTATTCTATACTAAATTTTAACTTAGATATTAATATTGCTGCGTGTTTAATTAAGTTAACTATAGGGTTAGTGATCTATTAGAAACACTTGGAAAGGGTTTGTATTTGCTCAAGTGCTCAATAGATCAAGCTCACACACTTATCACACTAATTAATTATTCTCATAATAATGTATTGTTTTCACACTTTCAATAGGATAAGTAGACTAAGAAAATGTAACAGAATGCTACTGTTACAGTTTAAATTCTGCCCAAGATTGTATTAAAAACACACGAAACAATGATCAAACAAACAATATAGGGAAGTGTTCGAGCCACTCCCAAGCTCCTCAAAGAATAATACCTCTTTATTGATTATTTCACAAAACTTACAAATGATTAGGATGTCCCTATATATAGGTACGGGACTTTATGATTACACCACTTCATCCTAGGTATGGGACAAAACAAGATATAAGGCCCTTACAATTTATTTATTTCTAATTCAAACGCTACCCGTTCTAATTAAACGCTACCCGCTCCTTTCTTGGCCCGTTTCCTTTGGTACGTGATTAGGACCGGTTTAGCCGGTTGCCCATGTGTTACAGAAAAACCCCAACAAATACACATTTATAAAATATTCCCTTGTAATATTAGAAATAAAAATGAACTATGTTAATAATACTACTTTAGTAAAGATACCTTGATACTTTGAATAATTTTAGCCTCTCAGTTTGTAATAATGCCTTTATAGAGCGACTCTATGGCAACTAATGGACATAATTGAACCTCGAAAGAAGCTCAGATTGACCTCATATATGTTGTGCTTGGGGTTTTTCTAAGAGCCTTTTAATATGCTATGTACATTTTTTGGATGGATAATTAGTGGTGAAAGTTGGTCCTATATATTTGCTCACATTGTCCATTTGTAGCATTATGATAGTGGCTATTCTTCACTTTCTTGCCATGCATTTTTTGTAGTTTTAACTCCTTGTACCCCTTTGTATCTTCGCGATACTTTACAAGCCCTCATGTCATAAATCTAAGGTGGTGTTGTATTATACTTGTGTGGATTTGTGTACTTGTTACGCTTTCAAAAGATAATCATTTGGCTCATGTAAGTGACGAAATCTTTTTAAAATTTCGACATCTGCGCCATTACATTTCTAGAACCACAATATTGTTGGGGTTAATTTTAATTTTTGAACCTTGTTTTGTATGCATTTTATTACATGACATTCTTACATCGCGCTCTTTTATTGTCTTCTCTTATTTAGGTTGGACAGAACACTTTATTGTGAGAATAAATGAAGGTCAAAGTAGACGTATTAGATGCATGGCACATAAATGTAGTGCAATTTGTGATGATGGAAAAATAAGACATTTAGTTGGCTTGAGAGATGCTGCTGCAGCTGAAAAATTTAATCGATTTCTTTTGGAGTCCTACATCGAGGATAATAAAAGGGTTAAGTGGTGCCCAAGTGTTCCCCATTGTGGAAATGCTATACGTGTGGAGGAGGATGATTTTTTTGAGGTTGAATGCGCATGTGGGCATCAATTCTGCTTTGGATGTTCTTGTGAAGCACACTCTCCATGTTCTTGCCTGATGTGGGAACTTTGGGCTAAGAAATGCCGAGATGAATCGGAGACTGTCAATTGGATCACAAGCCACACTAAGCCCTGTCCTAAATGTCACAAACCTGTGGAGAAGAATGGAGGTTGCAATCTTGTCGTTTGTGTTTGTGGCCAAGCGTTCTGGTAAGCATATGTCAGTCAACCTTTTCTGCTAATCTGTCAATTCTTTAGAATGCTTTCCCTTCCCCTTGTTTTTACAATTATTCTAGGCTTTTCATTATCTGCCGTCAAACATGCTTATGTAATCACTTGTCTTCAGTTGTGATATTTTGTCAAAATGCTAGTTATGTATCAAACCATTACTTTATCCATTATTCATTTGAGAAAGATTTCTCTAGAATCATGGTTTGTGGAGAATCCTTTGCGGTATACGCTAGGTGTCAAATCATTATTATTATGATTTATGTTTAGGCGGCAACTTTTGGTGGGAAAAATGTTTTAGTAGCTTTTGCATTGGTTTTATTGTTCTATAAAGAATTACATTATTGATCTAATTGAATTCAATTTTTTTACTTTACTATATCTGTATTTGGTTTTAGCAGCTCCAAGCTTTGTTTATAGTTTAGACTTGGAAATGTTGTGTATCAAAATATTATGGTTGACGTGTTAACTCTCTTCCATGATTAATGAAGCTTGCAAATGCTGAACGAATTTTAAGTTTCTTAGTATTAAAACAGTTCTATGAACTTTGTTTTCATGCTCTATCTTTAGACCCTCCAACCTGCGCTTGTGTTTCTTACCCGAAATATAGATTCTTGTATTGGAAGTATGACGTCTTATCAACATTTAGTCAATTGTGAATGTTAGATGCTTGATGCACAAAAGTTATGATGTTGATTGTTCTCAATTGATCTTTTATTGCAGTTGGGTTTGTGGTGGAGCCACAGGTAGAGACCATACGTGGTCTTCTATTGCTGGTCATAGCTGTGGAAGATTCAAAGAAGATGATCTCAAAAAAACCGAACGTGCAAAATTGGAGTGGTACCGTTATGTTCATTATTATGATCGTTATAAAGCTCACACTGATTCCTATAAGCTTGAAGCTAAGTTGAAGGAAACTATTCAGCAGAAGATATCATGTTTGGAAGACAAGGATACGGCTTCAAAAGATTTTAGCTGGGTAACAAATGGACTCAACAGATTGTTTAGGTCCAGACGTATCTTGTCGTATTCATACCCTTTTGCTTATTACATGTTTGGGGATGAGCTGTTTCACAATGAAATGTCAAAAGAAGACAAGGTGATAAAACAGAATCTGTTTGAAGACCAGCAGCAGCAACTTGAAGGCAATGTGGAGAAACTATCTATGTGTTTGGAGGAGCCATTTCATACTTTTGAAGATGATAGAGTTAAGGAAACAAGAATGAGCATAATAACAATGACGTCCATAGTTGACAGCTTGTGCAGGAAGATGTGAGTGAACTATTTTTTATTATTTTGATATTATTTTTTATTTCCTTCTGTTATTTTTCTGTACTGTGTAGTGGTGGTTTCTTTGTCAGGGATTTTGTTCGAGTTTTATGTTGAATTATCTGTGTATCTTTGTTGAGTTGCCCAGTTGTGTTTATATGCAGGTATGAATGCATTGAGACTGATTTGTTAGGATCCCTCCAGCACACAATCCACATAATTGCGCCTTACAGGTCCAAGGGTGTGGATAAAGCATCTGAACTTTCAGATTGGCGGACTCAGAACTACACCAGTGAGAGATATTCGTGCTCAGATGGTATGTACCTTTTTTTCTTAAATATGATCTCGTGTAGAACTAAATTTGACGTGATTTATAGGGTAAACATGCGTTAATGGTCACGATCGTGGTAATGGATCGGTGAAGCGGGAGTGATGCGGTAATCGTAACGCCTAAAAATCGGTCGAAACCATAATATATTCCTTGATGTGGCCCAAAATGTGGTTTTTTTACTCCTTTACAACATGCGTAATATTGGTACACTTATTTTGAAAACATTTACAATGTGGCCGTTACGATGCGGTGCGGCCTTGTTTTTACACTATGACGTGATCTCATATTTATTACGTCTCAAAATGTTAGACCCCTTAAATCATTTGGCCTATCTTTGTACGGTTGGACCTAACCTGAAGTTGTCAGATTTGTAATCATCCTGTAACCTAATATAAATGGAAACCTTAAAGCCATGATGTAGATGTTTTTCTATCTCCTTTAGAACAAAATGAGCAAATGATTTTTTATTACCTAATTATGTATGTTATCGTACAAAATCGGTTGATCGTCAAGTAAATCACTCTAATTAGGTATCAGCTGCTTTCCGAACACCCCTATAACTCATAGCCCTTCTTAGTTATCACTTTTTGATTCATGTCTAATGAGAATCCCCTACTTTATTTGAAGATAGAATAAAGCCAATTGATCTTTCATTAGCACTACCGAGTACTGATACAAACATAATACATACATAGGAGTGAAGGGCTCGAGCGAGTCATCTTCAAGCTTGGTTCTGAATGAAAATAAAAGTGGGTGCTCTTCCAGAAAACGTACTCAAGAAGAGTCTTCCAGCTTGGGTCTGCGTCCTGTTGAGAGTGGACATTCCTCCAGCAAACGCGCTGCTAATGCAGATTTTGCAGGCAGATTTTTTGATTTGAACTTGCCGGCTGATACAATCAACAACAGCTGATTCATTTGTGTCTAACCTAAATGGATATTGATATAACCCATAGCCTGAATGTGCCACTGCATATTCCGATTCCTTTATATTATCACCTCCAAGGAACGATCTCAAGTTCAGCTACGATATTATTAACCCCGTTTTGGTACTAGACAATAATATATTTTTACTATGTACAGGGCTTTTGAGCTAGTAAGAAGTAACTATGGAAGTTAAGTAGGTATTACTTGATGCAAATATGTTATCCTTATGCAGTTTTTAATTGTTGGACTTCAAATCTTTGATCTGAACTATTCTCAATTTATAAAGCTTAAATTTACTTGCAAATAACTGAAAATTTGAAGAAAATAAGGTTTTTCCTAAAAATATTACCAAAATGAGCATGGGAAAATTTTTGTTTTTCAAAATAAGTGTTTTCTAGTCCAAGCTTGAGGTATGGTAATTTTTGTTGTTACTTACAACAGCTGATTACTTGCGCTTAGTTAAATAAAGTTATTCCATCAATCACGTGTTGTTAATACAACAAACAATGGATGATTATTGGGTTGTCTTTTTTTGACTCAATTTACGTTATCGCCTGGTGTTAGTAACAGTGGACCATATGCCAACATAAATTCTTATTTGACTGCCCTTGACTTTTGATGTTAATGGCCCACTGTTAATATATATATATATATATATATATATATATATATATATATATATATATATATATATATATATATATATATATACACACAGGGGCGAATCCAGAAAGAAAGCATTACCTGGGCCAATATAAGATGGGGATTGCGTACCTCAACTTATTTTTAAAATACTATTTCATTCTTACGATATTCGATCTCTTTTTTTCTAATTGTATAAAATTGATTGAATCATAATTCATTAACTTATATAGTCTCTCTCTTTCATTTCAATTGTCTTATTTGCTTTTTGCACGATTTCAGTGCCCTAATTCAATACTCAATAACGATAATTGTGTATAATTAAAAATTATAAAAACCATAAATAAATGAATCTTATGTTGAAACGAAAACAAGATTTCATTTGACTATATTTTAATGCATGAATTATAAATAAAATGTAAATTAAGTGAGATTGATGGATAATTACCCAAAAGTAAATAAGGCATTTGAAACAAAATAAGGTAGTAACTAGTAACTTTGACTATTGAAAGATAAAAAAAAAAATAAATTACATTAAAATACTTTAAAATCTAAAAATAAAGGATAGTTCATGTACCAAAAAAAAAATAAAGGATAGTTCATGTACCAAAAAAAAAAATAAAAATAATAAAGGATAGTTCACTTCATAAAAGTAGAGTAATGCAATTATTATACTTCACGTTTTAAAAGTATGCCTGCAAGTCTCTGCAACAAGCAAAACACTCTTTTATACTTTTCGTTCGTCTTCTTCAGTAGTTCTTCACCATTTTTCCGTCTTGTTTACCGGTGAAAAGCAAGCAATTACACCGACCTTAGGCAGCTGCTTACAGAATTAAACTTTTGTTCTACCCAAAAGGGTAAATCGTCTTCTTCAGCCGCGAAAACATTATTCTTATATCTTGATTTATAATTTTTGGAATTAGTTTTTCCATTTGATTTTCAAGGTTTCTAAGAAGCAATTTTGTGTTTTAAATACATATTTATGCTTTTTTTTGCTTTTATATTAATTTGTGTACTAAATTTTTTATTTTTTCTTTTTTTTCATAACCTGGGCCTTGGCCCATGGAGGCCCGGGTCTGAATTCGCCCCTGTATATATATATATATATATATATATATATATATATATATATATATATATATATATATATATATATATATATATATATATATATATATATATATATATATATATATATATATATATATATATATATATGTCAAGTTCTAGTGAGAATCAAGCTTATTTGAGAACCGTGAGAATCAATCTACTTGATAAAAACTGGTATTTTATTACAGAAAATGTGTTACTTTTGGGAAAAAATGTTACTTTTTAGCAAAAAAGTATTATTGTCAAAACTTTTTTTCAAAAATCAAATTATACAAAGTGACATGTTTTTTCTGAAAAATAACACTTTTTTATGTAAAAAGTACACCTTTTTATGAGTTTTGTTTTATTGAGCATTTTTTCAAAAAATAACACTTTGTTGGAAAGTATTATTCTTTTTTAATATTGAAAATGTAGGTTGGGTTCTTTTGAGAGCCGTTTATAGGATAGACGGTCTCTTAAGAGAGCCTATTTTTAACATTCTCATAATTGAGCAACACATGCTTAATACCACACCACAAGTCCATGTTTTTTTATTAGTTGGAACACTTGATGAGGTTGTGAAAGTTTAGATCATATGCCATAAAAAATGTATATGATTATGATTGTGATTTGGCCTGAAAATTTCTAACATGATTACATGAACATAGTTATGATTTGGCAAATCAATAAAAACATTCAACTATACAATATTTTTGGCGGGAAAATTTACTTACAAAAAGAATACACTACGCATGTCATAGTTCTTTTCTTTAGTTATGGTATATGATTGTGATTTGTAGCCATCAACTAAAATTGTACGTAAAATTAATAGTCCGTTTAGTAGGTGATTATAAACAATGATAATGAAAATGAAAAACTAGTGTAATCTTAGTTGAAAATTCCTTGGCTACTTTGATGATCATATTTATCCACTTTCAATCGTCTCATTTTTTTTCATAAAATTCATTCTTATTATTACTATTGAGAGTTGTAGTATTAGATGATAATGAAAAGTTGTAAAAAAAAAAAAAACTTTTGTAATCAAAGTTTCATAACCATAGGAATGATATAAGCATCTAAGATAAACACGACTGTTTATAATTGCTAAAATTTGATTGACAATACACAATAAACACAAATAATTGTGTGAAATGGTCTCGTCATTCTCCAAATATAGATTGATTAGTGCAAATGTCCAATTAATACATTATTAGCATGTAGGCTATCTACTTTAAGATCATCTCACCGAAAGATGATCTCAGAAAATATGCTTAGATTACGCTCTTTCCATTCTCTTGGATTTGGTAATTTGCTCTAAAGACTCATTTTGATTTGCATAATATAACAAACTCAAAAGAAAAGTAGCACAAAATGAACTATACAAAAAAAGTCTCAAGCATAGTAAACATTTCCAAACACCTTAATGTTTCTATCTTTTTTTAACTGATTTAAAAGCAGCAAATAGAGCTTGGTGATCAACAGCACTTGTATCATAAGTATCATAAACAGAAGAGCATTTGAGCATGTCAAACAGTGAGGATGTCCCACTAGAAGATGTTCCTCCTTCCATTTCTCTATCTTGTGTACTCCTTTTAGCTTGAGAGCTACTCCTATTATATTTTCCTGAACTGTTTTTCTTTACTTCATTTTCTTTTTCACCCTGTCCCTGGTTATAATGTTCAAGGGTAAAGATCAGATCACTCTAACAAGTTATACACAAATTCTTATGCGAGATAGTCTCACCGTGAGATGATTCTCATACATGGGTTGTATAGCCTAGTTAATACAACTATTAGTATATGGGTTCTTTGTTTTGAGGTCGTCTTACCGAGAGACGGTCTTTAACAAGGGTAACTCGTTATTATAAGTCAAGTCGGAGTGGGAATAGATAAGCCCATAAAGTGCTTCATAAATTATGCTTACCAAATGAGAGCAGTCTTCAGGCATTGACATTGCACTTCTACTATTGCTGTCGTCTCGTCCAAATATAAAAGATCTTCTAGTTTTTGATCCTTGTTTTCGGTTTGATGTCCCTGGATAGCTGGATGATCGACCTCGTAGAAGAAACGACTGCAGTTCCATAACCAAAGGATTAACTTACCACCATTTTTACATTCAAAGAATAAATACTAATACTAGTATAGAGTATACTGTGATAAGGTTTAAGAACCAATGTAGATGGATTGCTTTTTCCTTTACCTTCGAAGAATTACTCCTGCTACCTTCGGATAGGACAGCATCGAAAATTGCTGGAAAACAGGAAAAAAATACCAATAAGAACAATAAAAATGTTGAATCTAGTTGCGTAATAAACACAAATCAAATAGATTTCGCTTTACATGATGATTTGGCTTTCTTCTTAGCTTCAGGAACGACATTTAGCTTTTTTATGCGAGCAAAAACTTCACTAGATGTTTCCATTGACGTAGACAGAAGTTTCGACTGGTGTTCTGAACCCTGATACATAATTTCATGAAATTGAAAGTCATCCTAACCAGTGTAACAATCAGCAAACCAAGCAGCCATAAGAATAAAAGTTTGTTAGTATTGGTAAATACCCTTTTCTGAATCATGACTTTCTTATTAGACAAACTTCTTTCCGTTTCTTCGTCTTCAGAAGACACATACACATCATCTTTATCTGTAAACATTTGTGGAATCATTTGCCTTAGCTTTTTTGTAGTTACACCTGAGGCAATGTAACCTTCTGCATCTTCCTCAGAATCAACATCATTATCGGATTCATCTTCGTCTTTATGAGAAGCAACATCCTTATCAGATTCATCTCGTTCATCATCTGTTTTATCAGCATCATCTTCATAAAGAGAGGATGCTTCCTTCTGCTTAATACCACAGTTTAGTTTCCGCAAGAGTTTTTCTGTCCTAGCTTCATCTTCCTGCTGTTGCCACTGCTGATGATATTGATTGTTTCTTTCATGATCAATTTGCTTTTCTACCACATTACTAACAATGTAATCACAGTTTTCTTCCATGTCAGAAGCTTCTTCCTCATCCTTGTCTTCGAAGAGATCATCACTATCGTCTTCTACAGCTTCCTCATCCAAAAAATCCTTTACAAGATTAGCAGTAGCAGTGGAGCTTCCTTTTGATAAGGGTTTTGGTTGGGGTTCAATATTCTCCTTGTCACTTCCTTCGTCACTGGAAGATCTACGAGCGTAAACAAGAAACCTTATCAGTTTCTTCAGAAATGCAGAATATGTAAATTGGGGGTAGGGTAAAAGTCAATTACATGTCATCAGGAAAAGCAGAATCAAGCTGTAAGTTCAGTGATGGAACTGATGGAGCAGTATCCTGAGCAGAAGAGCTAGATTCATTTGAATGGTCGCCTTGTGAATCAATCTTACCAGAATCCACAAACAGATCCTGCAATTATACATTCGCATTCGATCACTTCAAGATTCTCATCAGGGAGACTTCTAATCAAAACTAAAATTTATTGGAGAAAAGGTACATAGAAAAGAAAGTAAACCTGGGTGTCACTGAGTGGAGCACGAAACGACTGAGCTGATTTATCCTTTGGAGGCTGCAAAAGTTACAAACTGTACTCTTAACATGTTCATAAATCATACAACAAATGAAGAAAAGTACACAGGAGTGATAAATAAAAGTTGGTCATAAAAAATTGAAGTGAGCTTGGTTGTCCTAACTAGAACTTAAGGAAGCAAGAACAAGTACTCAATCTAATGAATATTGAAACTAGCAAGCAAATAACTAAGAAATTAAACGAGTATAACACTGCAATAAACAATGACACAATGATTTACTAAGTTAACCAAGCATGGGTTCCGTCCTCCTTGGGGGTGAGTTGCTTTAATAGATCAAAGGATGAGAGCTTGGAATGGGGTTCAAACTTCAAACTATATACCCTTGAAGAAGTACAATCACTAAGAATTCTAGAGGCAATGTGTTTAGTCCAAAGGTTAGAGGGACTTCACTTAGCCTTATCATGTACCCCCATAAAAATAGAGGAACAAATTACAAAAGCAAATACCTCATTACCAAAAACCCGATTCAAAATCAGAGAGCAAAAGGGGTTGTCCCTCGATCGAGCAAAGGGATCACTCAAGCAAGCAACATAATGGCAGGGCATCCTGAAGTTTTTATGCTTGCGCGCTCGACAAACTGAGGCTTGCTCAAACGAATAAATTAGCCACCAACAGCTTTTTCAAAGTTTCTTGCGCATCCTTCCATACCACACCGACCCCAAATTCTTGCACCACAAACGAAACACCCTTTCTTGGGCACTGGTTACACCATGTCTGAATGTCTCTCCTTCCCAAGCATACTTAAACGCCAGGATATGTGCTCCAAGTCAAAGGAGACAAAGTTAAGCTCAAATTTGCACCAACCTTGGGATGAACCAAGGCACATCCCAACAAAAAATTAACATAGACACAAGCTAGACTCATGTAGGCAGCCCACACAAAGTGCAGCATGTTCAAGGCATGACACAGCACAACACAAGCTTATTGCAGGCCCCCACACAACGCACATAAAGTAAAGGGCCCTTGGCCATGCGAGATAAGGAACATGAAAGTGGCATGGAACAAGCCACGAGCATGGCAAACAACTTTTTTTTGGCCCGAGGTGCAGCACATAGGCACAATATTCAACACTTTCTCCTAGCTTCCGCAGTCGTTAGATTCATGGCAAAAGACTATTTGCTTAAATTGAAAATGTAAAGGTTAAACGTCTCAATAGAATTCTTGATGCGACATATTGACCTAGGGAAATATGTCACAAGAAAACATAGATAAGTATGAATTTACTTACATCGATATCAATATTAGTTTGCTCATCAATTGAATGGGATTTATCTTCACTTGTCTTATTCAGGGAAGCATCACTTGTGCCAATTTCCACTGTTTTTTGGGGTCTATTGTTCAGTATCTCAGTAATATAATCATCTTCCTCTGAATCCTCATCTACCTCAATCTTCTTAGAAACCATCAATCTTAAACACCAAATGAGTTCAATCAAAAAATGCAAAAATTATTCAAAGTAAAAGAAAATTGACAAAACTGTAAAAAAGAGACCCACTTTTTGGACACCTCCATCTTCCTTTGTCTGATCTTTTCCAATACAGATGAAATGGATTTTTCAACCATTGGTGTAGGCCTAAAACCCACATTTTTCCTTTCTGTAAAAAATCAAAATCTAACAATCTCAATCAAAGCTAAGCCATAATATGCCTGAATTGCAATCAAATTTTATAGAATTATGACAACACAAACCATAAGCTAACCCAAACATCTCACAGTTTAAATCTAATCCACTTAATTGAAATGAAATATTTATAAAGTCATGTACGAAGACAATCTATAGTTCTATATTGCATCCAGATCCACACTTTTAACCCAAAAATCTCTTATGTAAAAGGGTATATTAGCCTATATAACACATCGCCAAGCTTCAATCATGAGTTTTAAGCTCTAAATTGAGATTATTTCTCACAGTATTTAAAAGAAATTTACCTCTCATAACCCTTTGGAAATCAACATGCTGGGCTGTACGTGCTTTTCTATCCTACAAAGGAATTTTGAAGCCACCATAAGAGATTAAGAGTAGACATTAACAGTAAATAATCAAAATAAAAGCTATTTTCAAGTCGATCACATTAGAATATCAGTTAATCTTACTTTCTTCTCCTTCCGATCTGATTTTTCCTTGTTAGATTTCTGGGTTTTGGAAGGAAGACTACTGTCGAGCTTTTTCTTCTTCTGTTTAACAGAACCATCATCTAAATCTACAGAACTTTTCCTTTTCTTGTCTGAATCAAAATCAGCATTACCTTCCGATAACCCACCAACGTCACCAATATCATCAAAATCTAAAACCCTTTTAGCAGGCAACTGATTAAATTCCGAAAACAAAGGAGCTATCCCATCATCAAATTCATTCTGTTTTCCCAACCCATCTGGTTTTTGTTCGGATTTAGAAGCAGAAGATGAAGGAATATTGATTTCCATGGAATTATCTTCTTCTAAATGATCCAATTCAGTTTCAGTTTCCATTATCTAGCAGAAAAGAGTTGAGGAAAGGGAGAAAGAGAAGGGATCTGAAGGTGAAATTGAAAAAGAGGAAGAATCAAAATGTAGTGTGATTGTGATTTGTGATTGTGATTTGGGAATGGAGGGAGAAACTAAATAATTAAATTATTTTAATTTTGAAAAGAATGAATTACGCGCCATGTGAAAGTGTAAGATTTCTAAAAACGCAAATTCTTCGCTCCAAATTCGAACGCAAACACAATATGTTCCGCGCCTCCGCATAACTTTTGAAGTTATTTTACGATATAAATCTTTTCATTACTACCATTTAGTATCGGTCACTAACCAAATGGGTTGTTAATACTTTATTAAAATAAAGTAATATTAATATTCAAAAAAAAAAAAAAAAGTAATATTCTCTCCGTTTTTATATGTTTTTTCAAATAGAATTTACGAACTTTAGTTTAAAATTTTTCAAATAGGTTTTCGGATTCTTTGCAGGTTCTATCCTTGAAGACTCCTCTAGAGCCGAAGGACTCTTATGACCGCCCTCTCCTTATGGGTATGAGACGTAGTCGATCTTCCTTCCCCGGACCCTGGCCATAGAGTATCTATGTGCGGGAACACTGGGTATGATGATGATGATGATGGAGTTTAAAATTTTAACTATGAGTTTTCATCGATTTATATGAAAAACATATTTATGTGGGATGTTGATGGATTCATCTCATTCATACTTTTTAAATATCCATTTTTTGAATTTTAAAAACTCATAATCAAAATCATTGATTTTTAAGTTTTCAATTGGGATCTACCCAAAAAATAGATGAGAAAAAAAAAATAAAAAAATGGCGTATTTGCTTCAAGTGGTAGTATGAAATTCAATTCTTATTTAAAAACCAAAACCAAAAACCCTAGCCGCACCAATTCTTTTCTCTCTTCTCTCTCTAAGAAAACCATAATATCTATAGTTAGTTTGGGGCTATCATTAATCTTTAAAGATTGATGATAAGCCCCTAATTTTTCCCTTTTAAGTTTTTTTAATATGATTATAATAATTTTTGTCCTCTACCTGTAAGAGAGTTAATCTACTCATTTATTGGGTTGATTCTACCCATATATTGGGTTTTGAAGTTTCTCCTCGTGAGAGTATGGAGTTATGAATTTTGGTCATTAGTTGATTTATTGGTAGAGATTAATGCGATGATGCAGCAGACTGCAGACACCAAAATTGCAATTATCATCAACTACACCAAATTCAATTCTATCTCAAGACTACAACAGATCAAAAGACCCTCTCGTAGAAGGCTGTATCAAACAACAATGTGGAAGAGGATATTCAGAATTGTTAGATCTCATACACAACGATCATAGTTTTACTATTTTGAATTATATTTGGTGTTAGTTGCTATGTATTTGCTAATTTTTATCTCTGATATAGATGTCGTATGACTCTTTATTAATGAATCAGGTATTATTAAAAAAAAATTCAATTCTTATTTAACTTTATATTACACAAATAGTTATCCAGGACAATCTTATTTTGAAACAATTTTAAACTAGGCTACACATAGGAAAATTTAAAATAGATAAGACTCTTGATAAAAAAAGGCATGCAATAAGATCCAAATCAAACTTATTCCAAATATAAGCGTCTGATACCCTAGAGTATAGGTTCGGGTCTGTTCGCATTTAGTAAGTGCGAACAGTAATAAACTGGTCAAAAAAATCAAGTGTTTGTTTGCACTTAGTAACTGCAAACAGGACAAATAGGGTGCGAACAAGTCAAACAGGGTCAACATGAACATGATGATTTTAAGAGAAGAGTTGTTCGCACTTAGTAAGTGCGAACAAACTGAAAACCTAAAATAGGTTGTTCGCTGTTAGTAACAGTGAACAACCTGTTTCAGCTTTTCAGTTTGTTCACACTTACTAAGTGCGAATAGCCCAAACTTAAAGTTTGTGGATTATACGTTTAATTTTGGAATAAGTTTGATTATGATCTTATTGTATGCTTTTTTATGATAAATAATCTTATTTATTTTAAATTTGAAATAGTTAATTAAATGTCCACTTTATATTTGTTTAAAATTTTATTACATTAAATTTTATGTTAAAATCGAAACTTTAAATATTAAATCGCTCACTTTAGTTATTTTAAAGAAAACTTTAATTAGGTTCCCAAGTTCTCGTAGGTCTTCTTCGACTCCTCTTACCCTATATTATAATGCTTTCGACCCTCCTCACAAGGGCGTCAAAAGTCTTTCTCTGCACATGTTTTGGATTGGAGGAAGTACTTATTAGAAATTACTTCTAATAGTGGTTTGGGAGAAGTATGAATGTTGAGTCTGGACCATTAAAAAGTAAATAGAGGAAATGAAAGCCCTTTTGTATATGTTAGTATGTTGTCATTTAGAGCGTATAATGGTTATCATAAATAATAAATTAATTAAATCAAATCAATTAATTAATTAAATTATTTAAGTTAAATATCCCAAAATTGCAAAGTTTCTGTATTGTGCAAAAGTGTTTTCGCGAATCGCAAAAAGGTCTTGAATAGTAAAATAATTTTCCATATAGAGAAACTCATCACCATCACACTTGTGAAAGGTCTTGAACCATCTTTTATCCGGGCAAGCGTACCTTGAGGCACCCGAATCGATGTCATGAATCATCCTGCACACAACAAATATTATTATTTGTTCCATTTAAATCCAAATTGGAATTAATTTTAATTAATTGTGAGAAAGTACCTTCATTTATGGGATCTTGGCTTGTAGAAGCCTCACCCTTGTTACCATTCTTTTTCTTTAAAAGAAAACAATCTTTCTTTCAATGACTCGGTTTTCCACAAAACCAACACCCACTAACAGTAGGCTTTTTAGAAGAATTAGTAGATTTTCCCTTTAAAGAACTCGAGCCACTTTCTTATTCCTCACAAGTTTTGACTCGTTTGAATTTTCACCTACCATATTAATAGTAGAAACCGAGGATAGATCATTTCGCTTCTCTTGCTCACGAATCCCAACTTCTATGAGAAGATGGGTGGCAAGTTGGGTAAGATCAATTACCTCCTTTTTATGCTTTAGGGTACTCCTAATATTTTTCCATGATGGCGGTAATTTATCAATAATACT
Organism: Amaranthus palmeri; assembly: GCA_019776075.1. Taxonomy (NCBI): domain Eukaryota; kingdom Viridiplantae; phylum Streptophyta; class Magnoliopsida; order Caryophyllales; family Amaranthaceae; genus Amaranthus; species Amaranthus palmeri. The sequence continues at coordinate 833,021 of JAAKBH010001509.1, read as the reverse complement.
TGAAACAACAAAAAGTTCATCCATATTTATATCATGCCTTTTAAGGTTATCATACATCCTTTGTATCTCATGAAATTGTTCCACAATTGGGCGAGTTTCATCGATGCATCTTCGGCCATGTACTTATACTATGTTTGAATAGCAAATTAGGAGAGAAAAGAAAGGAAGGGAAGAGGAAGGAAAGGAAGGGAAAGGAAAGGGAGGGATAAGGAGGAAAATTGTATATTGTTTGTTTAGAAGGGAAGAAAAGGGTAAAGGAAGGAAAGGGAAAACGAAATATAACCCAAATAAACATGTTCCTTTCAAATCTTTCCTCTTTAGGAGAGAATGTCTTCTTAACAAAATTTGCCCAAATTTTCCTTCTAAATCTCTTCCCTCCAAATCTCTTTCCTCCTAATTTGTTATCCAAACAAGGAATATCTCCTCCCTCCAAATTTCTTCCCTTCCTTTCTCTCCATTTCTTTCAATCCAAACACACCCTTAGTTTCAAGTAAGGACCACATATTCTATGCGGATTCAACATTTTGGTAGACATCTAGGAGAGTATCACTCATACCATTAAGGATATGCCCCCTACATATGAAGTCATCATTGTCCTATTTGCTTCTAGCACGAATATCCTCCGGAGTCTCATCTTCCTTTTCACTAAGCTTTGGTGTACTTATCACATAAGCAACTTTTAGGGTGTGTTTGGATTGAAGGAAATGGAGGAAAAGGAAGGGAAGGGATTTGGAGGGAGGAGATATCCCTTGTTTGGATAACAAATTGGGAGGGAAGGGATTTGGAGGGGAGGGATTTGGAAGGAAAATTTGGGCAAATTTTGTTAAGAAGACAATCTCTCCTAAAGAGGAAAGATTTGGCTCCTAATAAAGAGGAAAAATTTGGAAGGAAAACAATTTCCTTCCTTTTCCCTTCCCTTCCATTCCCTTCCCTTCTAAACAAACAATATACAATTTCCCTCCTTAATCCCTCACTTTCCTTTCCCTTCTTTTCCTTCCCCTTTCCTTCCTTTCTCTTCTCTCCTAATTTGCTATCCAAATATAGTGTTAAAGTAGTTAAGAGAAAAAACATTTTCTTTTGCCATCTCCTAAACTCATTGCCTACAAACTTGTCCAATTTGTCAAATTTGGTAGTCAAATCCTTGAGACTTGCCATATTGTAATGCAAAGCAAATGATGTTTTAGATTGTTAAAATGTGACTTTGATTTTATAAATAAACAATAAAAAAAGTTATAAGTTTGTAGTAGAAAAAACAAATTACATTGCAAAAACCAGCGCAAAACTCGCGAAAATCTTCGCAACCAACGAACTCGCGACCAATGACAAAATTCGCGACCCGCGAAAAGTGTTTTTTCCAAAACATAAAGTTTCTGTTCTATAATTAATTCTCGCGAATTGTGAGAATCTTTGCGACCAGTGACTTATATATTCCTTTAAAATCACATTTTCCTTGCAATTTTGGGATATAATTAATTAATTTAATTTAATTTAATTAAATAATTAACTTCCAATAACCTTATACACCTCTAAATTACAACAATTTTAAACATTTTATTCATGTAGTAATTTAATTATTTTGATAATTTTTTCTTAACATAATTAATAACTATACAAATAAAAATGACATTTAATAATCATATTGAAAAAAATACACATAATCAAAATAGATATTAAATATTATAATGTAAGTTATTAACAAGTTACCTCTTAATGCAACAATAGCAAAAATAAATTTAATATATATGTTGGGATTATGTGATTCGAACCGAGTCTTAGATCGGGTTTTATAATGAATCAAGAGATGAGTCAAAAGGGTGATAGAATGCAACTACGGGGGCAACAAAGATATACGCAGAGCGTGGAGGCGCGGGATGCGGTTATTACGCGGGGGAGTCGGAGAAGCTACTGTCTTGGAATAGCTTGAAGCGCATGCCGTAGAGTTCTACGCAGGGCTTCATGGATTCCGTCTATAGAATAGACCGTCTCCATGAGACTTACTAAATTTCTTTTTATTAAGTAGCACACTATATAAACCCCTCTTGTAATTAGAATTAGGTCATGAACACAAAGTGAGGAAAACTAAGAGAGAAAAAGTTTGGAGAGCTATTATTGTGGTTTCTCGTTCATCTTGTAATCTCCTAGTTTATAGTGAAAAGCTTATTATCGGTGCCGCTAGTTGTTGCTATCACATAGATAGTGAACCACGTATATTTCTCGGGGTGATTTTCTTTATTATTTTTTTTAAAATCTTAATTGTTTTTGTTATTGTTTTTGATATTTGCTTCTGCTGTCGGACAACAATATATATAAGGATCAAGCTACTACATTTTATAAGAAGTACACTTTATTATGCATATGAAGATAGACAACATTTAATTCATCTTCAAAACAAACTTTTTGTCGATATGAAGACATATTAACAGAAATTTTGTTCACATCATGCATGTCGTTGGAAACATATAAAAGAATTGAAAAACTATATAGGAACAAATGAGAGATAAGTATATGAGTGAATGGATTTGAAAGATGATAAAGTGCCTAGTAATCTGTATAAAAGCAAAATGTGTTTTAATTTTAATATAATACTTAATGACCAGGAGCATTTTAGCTTTCTAGGAAAATTTTAAACATTAATATAATACCTAAAAATCAAAAGTATTTTAGCTTTTTAGGGAAGTTTTAGACTGTTATTGTAAATATTTTGTAATAATTAACTAATTTGACAATTTTGTCTTAGTATAATAATTAATTATACAATAAAAAATAAGCTTAACAATCATAGTAAAACAAATTTACTTAATCAAAGTAAATATTAAATTTATAATGTAAGTTATTGACATGGTATATCTTAATACAAAAAGAGCAAAAATAAATTTAATATATATAAAGACATTACATTTTATGAAAAGTTCACTTAAAAATTACGCAAATGAAGATGACAACATCTAATTCATCTGCAAAAACAAACAAACAAATAATTAATCTAGTTAGTAACCAAACAAACATCTAATGCAACAATACCAAACAGAAACTTTAAAAGATAGAAATGTCATTATATTATATTTTCTTAGTGAAGTTTATTAAATGATAGAAAATATTTAAGCAGAAATTTGTATGAAGATAATAATTGTGCATGCTTAGCTTTTCACGATATTAACTTAACTTATTTATGTCTTCCAATGTTATTGAAAATATATTGAAGAATTGATATACAATGATGAAAATGAGTAATGAATATGGGGTTGAGGTATACCTTTTAATAATAATAATAATAATAAATAATAATGTAATATAATACTAAAAAATAAACGTTGAAAACTTTTGAGTAAATGATAATTGAGCAAATAAAGTTGTGGAAATAAAAACCCTTTTACGTAGAAATAGAAGCAAAAGAAAACAATATTAACACTCTAGAGTAAATGATAATTAAGCAAATAAAAAAAAAGCATTTAATTAAAGAATATGATATAAAGTGACATGTGGCAAGTAATTGTACATTTCTCAACTCTCATTTTAAAGTCGTCACGTGTGAAAGTGGTTGTCAAATTCGTATATTATATATTACATATTATTATTATTATTATTATATGATTAATTTGTTTATTTTAGAGCAATAGATATACTAACTATAAAAATCCCAAAAACTGTTCATTAAAAAATATACAGTGCAGAGTGTAGAATAGCAGAAGCATCACATTTAATGTAGATTTGATTTACAAATATAATTGGTGATATAGTTCACCTCCTTTTCTATGAGTAAATATATAAAAATGTAAATTATGATTTACATTTACATTTTGTATAATATTTATTTATATGATAATATATACCTGGTGACTGGTGTATTTAATTTTCACACAGCAACTTGAGCAGCTGCTAGTCTTGCAATGGGAACTCTGTCAAGGAAACAGCCATACATTAGGGATTATATTCATAACACTAAAAGGTAAAGGTACATGACAACCTCGATATCCCGCACAAGGCAAGGTCCAAGTGGGGGGCTTTTCTTTTTTTCTGAAAGATGCGGGCAAACCATACCCGTACCCTCAAGGAGAGAATAAAAAGGATGTGTGTAGTCAAGAAATCCCCTAGCTGATGCCTATTTCTTTTCTATTCTTTTCTATTGGGCTGACCCAATGTATATAATTGTCTTAAAGTGATTACTTTTAAGTACCCATCTGTCCCATTGAGAGTAAATGTTGCAATTCTAATGGGACAGAGGGAGTAATCACTCATACAGTTAAAGTGATGACTTTTTATAATCTTATATGAAGTGATGCTTATAGTGATCATCTACAACATTAGAGGTGATCAATTAGAGAAATGGGCTAATTATAAGAGCCTGTCTCATGGTGAGACGGTGTCATACAAGATGAGTTGAAATTAAGAAGCTGAGTAAACCTGAATGGAGAACACGAGACGTAATCAAGTCCAGCCTCCGCGAAAAATGCAACAGATGAAGGCTCTCCTCCGTGCTCTCCACAAATACCAACCTGTAAAGTGTATTTACAAATGCAGTTCAGACTCAATTTGTATTTTATTCATAATCTATAAGTTAAAACATAGTAAACGAAACTCTATGTTATACCTTCAAGCTAGGCCTTGAAGCACGACCTTTCTCAGTTGCGTGTTTGATAAGCTGGCCCACACCCTTTTGGTCGAGAACCTAATCCCAAGATAAGCAGAAGCAGCATTGAGTTAAGCTAGTGATAACAAGATTACTACTTTTAGTAGGATGTAAGATCACACTTACCTCAAAGGGATCAGTTTGGAGTATGCCCTGGGACATGTATATGGGAAGGAATTTACCAACATCATCTCTACTATATCCAAATGTCATTTGTGTGAGATCATTTGTTCCGAATGAAAAGAATTCTGCTTCCTTAGCAATCTACAATAGAAATTATATCACACTATTATATTTTCTGGTTGATTGAATTATTTTTTACGTAATCAATTAATATATCGAATTAAATTAGAACACATGAGAAAGCTCTTAGTGTCTGTCATTTGTCATTTTTCAACAAAATTAGTATACCCATCTTTAGCGTATATCCGGGTATTACAGCTATTATCGGAATTTAATGATGGGATGAACGGGAGTTTGTTGTACCTCATCTGCAATTAGAGCCGCTCTAGGGATCTCGATCATTGTTCCTACCTTGAAGGTCAAGGTGGTACCTGTCTCAGAGAATACCTTTGATGCAACATCGCGAATCACACCCATTTGATGGCTTAGCTCCTGTCATTCAGATATATAGCTTGTTATTAGCGACACAAACCAAAATAAAGAAATACTGTTGAAAATACTTCACATGTGAGACAAAATCCCTCATTGATAAAATAATGGGTGGTGGACTTGGATATATATTGGGTGGGCTAATCCTCCTACAACCATATGGCTTTGGAAAACAATGAACCTCATGAAATGTTTTTTCCTGGAAATGAAGCTACAAAGTAAAAGAATACAGAAATCGGAGAATACCTGAGGTGTTCCAACAAGAGGAACCATAATTTCAGGTAGGACTTTAATGCCCTGGTTGGTCATCGACACTGCAGCTTGGAATATTGCCCGTGCTTGCATTTCAGTAAGTTCAGGGTATGATATCCCCAGCCTGTAAGAACACAACCACACTCCATTACCATATTTGTAAAGAAGACTAGAATCATGATCATGTATACCTCAACGTTTGGACAATGTGCACACATATTCTAATAGATTGTAAGGAATCAGATTAAGGGTGAAAAACTATAGTTCTTTGAATCTACGTACACCTAAACCCGCTCCTCCTCGAACTAACTCCTGGGTGGAACCATAGATGCCTCTTCTAAGGCAATTGTTTAGGAATTGTGTGTTACTTTCATTAATGAGAAATAATGCTTTCACATACTAAGGTGATTCTCTTGTAACGCACCATAGCTGGATCAAACGGTTTAACAATACACCGGAATGAATGAAGTAAGAGAATGTATGTAAATGACTATTGGAATTAAAATTGTTAGTTGTAGATTAGTATTGAATTTTAATATTAGTATTAGATAGATCCGAGTAATTTTTTTAGCGATGATTTTCAATGCTAATTTGTTTTGGTTTCATGTAGCGGACCTCATATTGTTGCGATATAGACGTTGGTATTATTGTTGGAGTTATCATCAAAATGAGGACATCATATTATTACCTGCAGCCCCGGAAACCCAACATAGGATTGACTTCGGATAACTTTTCAATCCTGGAATAGACTTCATCTTCTGTCATGCCTACTTCAGACGCTAAGTCCTTGACAATTTCATCCAAGTCACCTTCTGGAAGAAACTCGTGAAGTGGAGGGTCAAGCAATCTGATTGTCACAGGAAGCCCTGAAATTTGCAGAAAGACGTGAATAAGCACAGAATTTCTAATCACCAAAAACATGGTACCATCATACCAAGAGAGGGAGGAAAAAAAAACTTGCCATCCATGGCCCGGAAAATCCCTTCAAAGTCGGATCTCTGATAAGGTAACAGCTGGTCCAGAGCTGCTTTTCTTTGCTCAGGTGTAACGGCCATAATCATTTTCCTTACTGTCTTTATCCTATCATCTGAAGCAAAGAACTGAGGCATCGAAAAATCAATTGATTTATTCACATTTGCCATACCATTAAGAACATTATTAAGAGAAAATAAAATATGAAAGTATTTCAATATGTACATTAAATGGCAAATTTTTTCTCTTTTTTATTTCATAACATAATGCAAGATTATAGTTTAAGTCACAGTCGCATTAATGGTTGTGAAATAGATTTTGTGGTCAATGCAGCCTAGATTTTGGTCCAGTGAACTCAAAAACCTTTCTGATATGGTAGCAATACGGTGATGCGGCTTTGTTTTTGCCTCATGGTCCAAAATAAAAATTTCCTTTCTTTTGATCTGAGTAAGAAGTATCTGAAGTGTAATCCTTGATATCAACAATCTCCTACGTTGTTTTATTTTGGTTTATGTAGCAGATCCTATATTGTTGGATTAAGGCTTTGGGAATTATTGTTGTGTGGTATTGTTGCATTGACTTGAGTAAAGCCAATGTTATGACTCGAAAAATTATGAAAAAAGAGTAACCCAACAAATAAGACTCCTCTAAATTTTACATAAACCTTTGCACATGAGAATTACAATGAAAACCAATTCGACACAGAAAAGTAAACTATAAAGAAAATTATAGCACTCTTACCATGTGCTCAGTCCTGCAAAGCCCAATCCCTTCAGCCCCATTGTTTCTTGCTGTCAATGCATCTTCGGGTGTATCAGCATTGGCCATGACCTTACAGAAAGAAATACAAAATTCGGTTATTGGAATGTAATGGTTGGTGATTTACTCCATGATTTTAACATCTTGAGAGAGTCAGTATGTAAAAAGTAGCTTATAATGACATTATCAAGAGAAAGTTGTCAAAAGTATTCTTCCTTTAGATGTTCTAATACTTTACAATTTGAGGAAGTGGTACGAGTTGCTATTTTTATCATCTAAACACAAATTTTACCATAATTTTGGGAATCCTAATAGGATAAAGAAAGTGCAAGTTGAGAAAATTAGTAAAAAATAGAACCTTAAGACGTCTTAAGTTATCAGCCCAAGACATGAAGACCTCCAGATCCCCGCTAAGAGCAGGAGGTGCAAGTGGTTCTTTCCCTAGAATAACTTCACCAGTAGTTCCATTAAGAGAAAGCCAGTCGCCTTCTGCTAGTACATTATTTCCAATCGTAACAACCTGCACGATAAGAATAAATATCAATATTATCCATCATACAATGAGATAACTCCGCCTACGAGTGCTTTTCACTCATTGGGTCCCAAGCCGGAAAAAGAAAAGTGGGCAATATGTTTGTGACAATCAGCTCACTAAAACCTACTAGTCAGATCCCATGATTATGAACCAAGAATCAATTCTTGTTAGTCAACGTCAATCTTTTGCGATTTAAGATTTTACATTGTTGTTGTTCCTGCTTTATATAAAGAGCTCAAAAATCAAGTAAGAACGAAAACTTAGAAGCCAAACCTTCTTGGCATCGTTCACTTGAATCTCTGAGCACCCTGAAACACAACACTTTCCCCACCCACGAGCCACCACAGCAGCATGAGAAGTTATTCCACCCCTCGCAGTCAAGATTCCAGCAGCCACATGCATGCCTCCTACATCCTCTGGGCTAGTTTCAGTCCTCACCTACAAAATGCAGATACTTACTATATGCTAAATTTTGGGAAGAGCTCAGTCCCCTCACATTTAATCAAGAAAATTATTTCAAATGCAATATTCTATAGGGTACAATGTATACCAGAATGACACTTTTTCCTTGCGCGTGCCAGGCTTCCGCATCTTCAGCACTGAATACAATCTGCCCCACAGCAGCTCCAGGAGATGCTGGTAGCCCAGTAGCAATCACTTTGTCTTTGTATGCTGAAGGATCTTCAAACTAGTGCACAAATCAACAGGCAAAAGGATGATCAATACCCATGACAAACATGAAACTATGTACATGGATAAATTTTTCCAATACCAATGTCCAAAAAAGTAAGCTCTAGATTTTTTGAAGTATTGAAGCAAATTAAAACCATGTAGAATGGAGTGATTTTGAGTAGGTGTTATTTGTGTGTCCGTATGTCGTGTTTTGAAATTCAGATTAACTAAGTTCTCAACTGACTATCGCGGAAAGTTGAGTTCTCGATAAAAGCTTCGGTAATAGGGTGTTATACCTGAGGGTGAAGCAGCTGGTCAAGATGTTGCGGTTCCACCATCTTAACAGCAGTGTTAGTATCAACGATTCCTTCATTCACCAGGTCGACAGCTATTTTTACTGCACCTTTTCCAGTTCGCTTACCGGATCGGCATTGAAGCATCCATAGCCTGTTTTCTTGAACAGTGAATTCAATATCCTGCATTGACATAAATGTATCACCAATGAGTACTGCAACAAATATAAAAGTTAGTTAAAGAAACTGTCTAATGCTATTTGTGCAATGATAAAGACCAGTGTCACACGATTCGTGATTTAGTTTTATTCGTTTTATGGATCCGGGTTTGCGATTCGCAAATCGGCATATTGTTTTTTGTTCGCTTAGTTTGTTTGGTTCGATTTTAAGGTTCATGATTCATGCATTTGATTCGTTAGTGTTCTTTTCATATTATTTTATTAAAATTATCTATCATTTAGGTGAAATAAAAGAGCCACAAGATAAAGAAAAAGTTGGAAATATTCAAAATACTCCATCTTTCATTTAGGCTCAAATTATGCTAAAATAACTAGTACTCGCAAAATACAAATAGGTTATGAAAATACAATGCAAAAGTTTTGTAAATCCTTCAAATATTGGAAAGATTTGAAAGGAAAACACACTAATTTCACCTCCCCTCCCATTCCGTTCCTTCCAAAAAAGTTATAAATAGTGTTAATAAGTCAGAACTATAAAGCTTTGGCCCCATCAACACAAGTGACACAAAAATCTAAATCTACATTGGTGTAAATTTTAGTGTACTTCCTCCGTTCCATATTAGTTGCACCATTTGCTTTTTCACACTCCCCAATGTACGAATTGCATCATTAATATCTCTAATTATACATATCGAAAAATTATAAAAACTCAAAATTAATAAATTTTGAATCGAGACGATTCAAACAAGATCTCATATGACTATGTTTTAACTTTTAGATTACCGACAATGTAAAAGTCAATTTGCTTAATGAATAGTACCGAAGTCAACAATGTAGCAAGTAAAAAAGAACGGAGGAAGTAAAAGGCTATCAAACATTACCTGCATATCCTTGTAATGTTGTTCCAAAATTTCACAGTTCTCTACAAGTTCCTTGTAAGCTTCAGGCATGCACCTCTCCATGGTGCCTAAGTCTTCCGGTGTTCTTATACCGGCGACAACATCTTCTCCCTATTTACGCATAAATTTTAATCAAGACGAGAAAGTGAAATTATATTGTCCGCTAAGTTTAAAGCAAGTTACAAGTATTACCTGAGCATTAATCAAAAACTCTCCATAGAGCTTCTTTTCACCAGTGCTCGGGTTTCGAGTAAAAAGAACACCTGTTCCTGAAGTATTCCCCATGTTTCCAAACACCATAGACTGGATATTAACTGCAGTTCCTTTCAATCCAGTAATGTTGTTAATGCTTCGATACTTGTTGGCTCTTGGACTGTCCCAGGACTCAAAGACTGCTTCAATAGCTAACTGAAGTTGTTTCAATGGATCTATAGATCATTAAAATGGCACAAATAAGGGAAATTAGGTGATGGAAAATGTCAGTTTCAAGGCATAAAAAGAAGAGAGTAATGAAAATTAATTCATACTGGAAGGAAAAGGTTCTCCTGTTGTCTCTAGATACACATTCTTGTACTGCTCGCAGAGCTCTTTTAGATCTGAAGCAGTTAGCTCAGTATCAAGTTTAACCCCTTTTTCTTCCTTCAGCTTTTCTAACTTCTCCTCGAATGCGGAATGAGGTATACCCAAGACCTTGAAGAAACGACAATCAAAGTTAGCTCGAAAATTTACGATGTAAAGTTTGAATTTTTATACCTTAGTCACAAGCTTGTTTTGAAGAACTAAAATACATGACTTATAAAAGGAATTTATGAAAAAAAAGACATTTTTACTAAAATACAGAGCAATATGAATTGAATTGAACTGATTTGAATTTGAAACGAATTGGGGATAACAGCCCTTGAATGTGAAAGAAAGCAACATATCTAACAATTTCAAGTAAAGAGAAGAAAGGACACTAGAAAATTATCCTACTTTGAGAATGATTAGCTAACACTACAAAGAGGTAAAAACTTACAACATCGCCAAACATATCCAAGAAACGCCTAAAAGAGTCGTAAGCAAAGCGTTCTCCACTCTTTGCAGCAAGGGCAGTAACGACATCGTCATTAAGTCCGAGGTTCAGGACCGTGTCCATCATTCCAGGCATAGAAATCTGCAAATGTACAGTGCCAACTTTTTGTCAGGAACGAAAGAAGCAAGCATAACAACTGGAATGAAAAACTCTATTGTTTGACAGAAATTATTTGGCTAAATTATGTAAACCGGAATATTTAAACAAGAAAAACAAACAGAAAAAATGAAATGTCAATCTCATACCGCAGCACCAGAACGAACTGAAAGAAGAAGAGGCTTAGAAGAGTCTCCAAGGGCAGCACCCATATCATTCTCGATCACTTTCAAACCCTCTAAGATTTCCTCCCACAAACTTTCAGGAAGCTTTTTGCCATTTTCCTGATACTCTTGGCAAGCTTCAGTTGAAATGGTCAGCCCAGGTGGAACAGATAAGCCTATGCTGGACATTTCGGCAAGATTTGCTCCTTTACCACCTAACTACATAATCAGAAAAAGAGATATCTCAGCACCACAAAGCATGATAGACTTCTTAGTTAAACACAAACATTTATGCCTACTCCTATGGTGCAAGCAAGATACGACAGTCTAAACTCAATATTATTACACGATAACAGGATTGAAACCGAATCAACAAAAACACAAAATCACTGAAGAAACGTGAAGACGGCATGACATGATAAGCATAGTGCAAAAACAAGGCCACATCACTGTATCACAACAGTATCACAAAGGTCTTTGAGTTTATCGCGACCGAATATGGGCCGCATCGACCGCGAAATCACCCCTATAAAGTAAAGCCCTTTTTGTGACTGTGACCAAAACCATATTTTTGCACTACTATCCAAACCAGACTCATTTAAGTTAATTTGCCAAATCATGTTTTCATTTTATATATATTACATTGTTCTTGGTATAAATCACTAGTAACATGAGCTTGATGTAGCATCAAATACGAACACAACATATATACTGGAAATTCCATGTCCAATGCAAATATAATAAGTTTGGGTAAAAACTCCCAAGTTCATCAAATCCACTTATAAAATGTTAAATGACTTACCAAGGATTTCATGCTCTTGTTTCCTTCACTTCTTCCTTTACCAAAAGTGAATACTCGCTGCACAGATTAAAGAAAGTCGAGTGTAACTAAATATACAACAATTTTAACTAACATTTGATGCTCTAAGTGTATTGTTCAAAACACAAAAGCTACTTATATGTATATTGTACCTTTTTTGCGGTTGCAATTGGCTCTGAGACCACAGCCATGACAGTTGGTGACCTCAAGTGCCTTGCATTCTGATCCAGACATTTCTTGTTTTGATATTTAACACGTCGAATACTTTTGCACCGGCTACGACCAAGTAGATTTTGGTCGTTGAGATAACCAATCTGATCTAAGGGCCTCACTTTCAATAGTGCTTGTGCGCAGATGTCATGGTTAGATCGGGCAAGAATTCCTTTATAAGCTGAAGCCATCATCCTTAATAACTTCAGTACACCTGAAGAAGTTATAAACAAATTATTACTTCATCCCTCTTGATTTTAATGCCCAGTTATCTGTTTGAATAAGTGATATAGAAGTGTAATGTATAGGTACCTATAGGATTTAACCCAATACAGGAAACTCACATACAAAAACACAATCGTTCCACCTAATGGTGTACTAAGCATTGGGGCAGAAACATATACAAGTTATGGGGCGGATCTGGCCAGACCCAGACCCGGACCCGAACCCGCCCAGAACCTTTTATTTTTTATAGATCCAGAGCTGGATCCGGACCCAGGGTTCAAAATTTTCAGACCCAGACCCTCCGGATCTGATGGGTCTAGGGTACTTAATAGGTCTACAACAAAGTCTCTTTGATTTTGTCGAAATTGAACCTTTTGCAAGTCTTTTTCGTATTTTTGTAAGCAACTTATTATCGTATTTTACATATATTTAATACTAATTTAAACAAAGACTAGTTCGAGTCCATGAAATTCAAATACAAAACAGTTATTAAAAACACTGGTCTAAATGCATAATAAAAAACAAATATAAAAGACTAAAAGAGATACATAGCAAGCTTAGCATATACACTGACTATGAATGGAGCCTGGACTGGAGTATTATATATATATATATATATATATATATATATATATATATATATATATATATATATATATATATATATATATATATATATATATATATATATATATATATATATATATATATATATATATATATATATATATATATATATATATATATATATATATATGAAGTGAATCAATGACAGAATATTTAATTGTATAGGGTCCGGGTCCGGGTCTAGAGGTTGGGTCTGAATTTGGATCCGGGTCCAATTCTACAACCTAGGACCCAATCTCGGCACCGTCGAATTGTTTGAATCCAGACCCGACCCGGATTCGATGGGTCTCAAAAAATAAGACTTAGACCCTTAACAAAGGGGCGGATCCGAGGCGGGTCCAACAGGTCCTGGACCCATGAACATGCCTAGACTGCCAAATGGAGAAAGTTGAATAACTCACTAACACTACTATTAATAACTAACTGAATAAAACTAACTTACAAAAATTACCACTACTAAATACTTCATCTTCCTATTTCAGGCAGTTCAATACACTAATTCAATCCTTAATATCTCTAATTATATATAATAAAAATTTATAAAAATCCAATATTAATAATTTTTGCAATGAGTGAGACAAGTCAAACAAAATCTCTCGATTATGTTTTAATCAATAAATCAAAAACTATTCAGATATTAAGAGTATTGAATGAATAGTAACTTTTTTTCTAATATTGCAACTAATTTCGAAATTTGGAACTGAGAAAGTAAAAGGTAGAAATAATCAAAAAAATAATTTCGGAACATACTTCAACACTCAGCAAAGCAAAGAAATGAGTGAAATTCACACATCATAGAACACGCACAAAATCCGAAGTTAAGCTATAAATTTTCCAGAATTCCGACAAATTTCAAACAGAACAAACAGAAATCGCGAAGAATTCAGTACATATCGAAATAATACTTCACATTATAGCGAAAAATATCCATGTTGAAATGAAAAACCCCTAAATATTAACCCTAATTAATGAAAAAAGGGAATCAGAAAAGGGAAATTGTAACTTACTTTGCTAATTGAAGAAGAAAGTGAAAAAGAAGGACAATGGCACAAATTCAAAATAAAGAAACTATTCATTGTATATAAATGGAAACGAAAGGCTGAGAAAAAAGAATGAGTAAAAGATAGAATGATCCATATACAATTTTGAGTTAGAGGCTAAAACGAAGCCAACCATTTAAGACAAAACCTACTTGTTTAGTAATACAAAAAAAACTTGTCATTTTTGTAATTAAAATGGATAGTGATATTTATATACTTATTCGAGTTTATGTCTTATTTGCTTTTTGCGTGTTTGTTATTGCACTAATTTAAATTTTAATATCTCTGAATGTGTTTATTTTAAATTATAAGAGTTTATAATAATGATTTGTTGAGAGGAATTAAATAAGATTTTACTTGACTAGATGGGACATTAGCTCTGAATTGAGGGGCATTTATTTTGTTTTATTAAAATTTTATGAGTTAAGCGAATTAAGAAAAATATTATTTTTTAAATGGTAGATGTGTTATCTTATTCTCTCCAATTTAGAGTTAATCTCTTATTTACTTTTTGGATACTAAGATCATTCACATTTCACTTTTAATTTATATTTAATTCTTAATTATAAGTTTAAATATAGTGAGGTGAGATCTTGTTTGGTTTGTCTCAATGTAAAGATGTTTATATATTAAAATTTTGTAATTTTTAATTATGCACAATCTTGATGTCATGGATTGAGACTATAAATATAATGCGTTTAATAAAACAATTAATTGACAAATGTGCAACAAGCAAATGAAAAATTAACTTTAAATTGGAGGGATTCTTAAGTAATAAATTTAATATAGAAAAAATGGAGACCATGAATATTAAAAAAGTATAAAAAGAGCGTAAAAAATATAAGGACCACAATTATTATAAAAATATTTTTATAAATGTTGGAAAACATGTGAGGACCACAAGTAATATAAAAATGTTAAAATAAAGCTAATAGAAAATATGTGAAAATCATAATTATTTTTAGAATATTAAAATGAGAGTTGATAAAGTTAATCAAAAGAATTTCTTATTAAACAATAAATAAAACAATTCAAAGTAAAAGATAAAACAACTTTAAGGAACAAGGAAAGTAATAAATACAGCTTACACTAAAAAAAGAGTAATAAATAGAGCTAGTCTCTTGAGATTCCATCTGTTAACTTAATGTCCGCTTATATTATTTTTAAGGAAAAATTATTACCTAAAATAATTCAACATATTCGTGATTTTCCTACAATAATTTCACCTATTTATTGATTAACCATGAATAATCTAAAGTTCTAAACTTTAAAAGGTATTTTTTAAAGTAACCTCGATGACGAATCACTTGCTACAAGTTTTATTTTCCTATTTTTAATGCCGACTTATCGTATCCTCAATACCTACTTACACAATCTTAAATCTCTATGTACACTATCTTTAATGACTATTTACAATAGTTTAACAAAAAATAAATATATTAAGTTAACCTTATTAAAAATAATCTCTTTAAGAGACGGTCTATCACAAGAGTAAGTTGTGTAATAAGTAGAGCCAGAGCTCCCAAAAGACGATATGTGGATGTAGTTAAGTTGTCTAGTTTATCCGTGTTCCCGCTCCAAAATATTTCCCTCCACTGAATTTATGTAACGTATTTTTCAAATATCTGTTATCTTCTTGGATCTCAAAGCCTCAAACCACACACTTACCACGACAAAAAAATGTAGTTTCGAGTACTGTCCACGCCTCAACTTTTATTCTAAATTTATACTCCTTTCGAATTATTTTAGATGTCCTATACTCCTATTTGAATTTTTACGTTTATTAAGGGTGTTGTGGGGTCCATTGAAAAGGTGGCAGTTAGATATTTTAATTGATTAAATTAATTGTAAAGATGGTAATTGGGTATTGGGAGCAGTAAAAGTGGGGGTAGTTGGGTATTTTAATTGATTAAATTAATTGTAAAGATGGTAGCAGGTAGTTGGGTATTGGTAGTAGTAAAAGTAAGGGTATTTAGGTAAAAAAGATAGAGAAAAAAGAAAATGGGACAATTGATATGATTTTGCCAAATAAGGAAATGAGACAACTAAAATGATTCGGAGGGAGTATATTTTATGTCAAATTTTAGATTTAAAAGATCAAATTTTGAGACTTAAAATGTCAAATCTAAAATTTAAAAGACCAATTCAAAGAAATAAGTCGATTTAATTTTACTTCTTAAATTAGGTATTAGTATAATTTTTTTAAAAAATTCTAATTTTATGACTTAAAAGACTAAATTAATGGTTTAAAACACCAATTTCTAACATGGTTGTTAAAATCGCGATTCTAATCTACGATTCTACGATTTTACGATCCAAAAACAAGCGAGCGATTTGAATCGCAGTTAGAATCTTAAAATTATAGAATCTTACGATTCTAGTTGGAATAAATTTTTTAGAGGTAGAATCATAACACGATTCTATGATTTAACGATCCGATTCTACTAATATAGTATGAATTATTTAAATTTTTCTGATGTACCATATTTTACTATTGTCATTCCCATATTCACATAAGTTTCGTATTTTCCATCATGAAAATTTTTTAAAAAACAAATTTGTTAATCGATATGAAGATTTAAACTAATTATTGAAAAGTTTTTGTTATATTCTTAAAAATAAAGTCAAAGAAACAGTAATTCATAAATTTAAACTTTTGAAATGGATAATAATGATAAGAAATTAGATATTTGTAATATTTTTAAGTTTATTTGTAAAATCGTACGATTTTACGATTCAATTCTACCGATTCGATTCTACCTCTCTAAACGATTCTAAGTAGAATCACAATTTTAACAACTTTGATTTCTAAGGTGGTCTTGAATTTGACTTTTTTAATTTCAAATTTGAATTGAAAAAAATTATATAAGAAAAATGTTATAAGAGACGGTCTCACCTTTAAATACATGAGTTAAATTGTCTATCTGAAGTACATACTATGGGAATATGAACTCTTTATAGGCTTCTTTTTTAATGTCGTTTCTGAGTATTATTGAGCCTAGAGATACTACATTATTAAGAATTTCTAAAATGCAATTCTCATACATCTATATCACAAAAAAATTATTTTTAGTTTCATCTGACGAAAAAATATAGTTAAAGGTATAAGTGAATTATAATAAAAAATATCATCATAATCATTTTCATCAAAAGTGAATTCAATCAAGAAAAAATCAAACGAATTGCAGTCAAAATTGCACTAACAAAAATTCAATATATTTCCAATTTTTTCAATTAATGACTAAATAAAAGTTATTTTTTAATCAAAATATTGCAATATTCCATGGACTAATTTTCTCTATTCTCCTATTTCATAGTATTTAAATTATTCTTTCTCTAATTATGCATAATCACAGAATAAAAGTTGATATTAATTGTTTTTGTACTGAAACAAAGTAAATAAAATTTTAATTAAATAAATTTATCTTACAGCTTGAAAATAAAATACAAATTTAAATTAAATTAATTAATAAATTGTGATATTATTTTTTATCGATAAGATTAATATTAGATAGCGTAAAAACGCACTAAGAAATAAGAAATGTCTCATCTCTTTTTAAATTATGGGGAAAAATAGATGTTCATCATTATTAAAGATCACAATTTGTGATTGTAGAACGGCTACTCTTGTAAGATACCGTCTTTTTGTAGGAAATACTCACACGTGAGACAAGATTCCACATCGATAAAATAGTAGGTTGTTGACTAGCATATATAGTGGGTAAGCTAATCTTCCTACTACCGTATGGTTTTGGGAATCATTGAACCTCACCTAGTGCATGTGCAAGTCAACGCTCTTGAGCCAAGGGTTTGTGGGCTCGAGCCCACGAATTTCCCGTGTCCACACGAGTGGGCCACGGTGAGATTATGTGACGAATTGTCACGTCGTAATACTTTTAACATATTAGTACTACCAACCGAAATAGAAGTTCAAGAAAAATATTTGGAATTTGTTTTAAGTGCTTTATTCACCACATCACATTAGTGTACTATCCTACTACTCCCTTCAATTTTTATTTTGTTATTACTATTGCTTTTAAATGCAATTTTTTAGAGTTTGTAATTGTAAGGGTATGTTTGTTTTTTCAAATGTAAAGTTGTAAAAAAGTGATAAATTTATTGTTGGGTCTTTGGCAGCGGCACTTCTTTCCTACCTTCAGGGTCAAGCCTGCCTTTTATTGAGGTTAGTGCTTATAATTAACAATTTAAATGTTAAAATTGACATTTTACATTTAAAAATGACCAATTTAAAGTTTGATTTTAAGTGATAAACTTATATGCTGAGCTGATAATGATCTCATATAAAGGTCGTTGCATAGGTTAACGATTGATTTGTTATACTCATTTTAAAATTTAACTATTTCAGAATTAATTGTAGATTGTCTTCAAAATTCAATCAGACTTTAAATAATATAAAGAAAAATTTACTTTTAAAAATCTCATCTTTGGGTTGTTCTCTTCTAAAAATTCGACCTTTCGATTATTTTTGAAAAATCTGACCTTTGCACCCCTTCATCTAAAGAACACCACTCATATGTTAACCTGAAGAACCGGTTAACTTTCAATTAAAAAAAAAAGAGAAAATCAGAATTACTAAACCCTAAATTGCTATAAAGGGGTTTTCTTCTTCATCTTGCATTACAACCATGAAAGAAGCCATGTATTCTTTTCATCAAAGTTCTTCTTCAAATTGTGTTGATTCAACCATGGAAGAAGCCATGTTAACATTTTTTATTCTTTGTATCAATCGACTTTTTAATTTCTGCAACAAAACCCTTATAATTTCTTACCTTCAAATTGCCAATTTTCTGTAATTTTCACTCATTTAATCAAACTATAATTAATAACCCACTTCTCACAATCACAAAATATCCTAACTTTTCATTGACCCACAAATTTTCTTGGTCAATTAGGACCAAAAAGTAGACATGATCCCCAAATTTTCAAAACAAATTTCAATTTTTTCTTTAATTATAGTTCAAATGTTTATATAATGCACCCAATTGGAACTAATACCGAAAAAGAAAAAACCCATGATTTCCCCAAAAATGGATGATGATGATGATTGCCCTTTATTCCCAATTGAATAAATTGTGTAGGATCCATTACCTGGTTATGTTGCACCTGCATTAGTTAGTTATAGTCCAGATGAGTGAAGAATAATCTAATTTGGCACAGGTTTTAAAGAGCAAAGAGAGATGAGGTATGATGAAGCACACTTATGGTGAGATGATGTTTACCAGCTATGGAAGGAGGGAAATAAATGAGGGAGAGAAGGGAAGTAAATGAGAGGAGTTAGGTGGGAAATTTTTGAAAACATCAGATAACCGGTCAAATTGGGTTTTAGATTAAGATGGGGTGAAAAGGTCGGATTTTTCAAAAATAATCGAAAGGTCAGATTTTTAGAAGAGAACAACCCAAAGATCGGATTTTTAAAAGTAAATTTTCCTAAAATAAATAAAATAAGGAGCGATTACTTGCTACCTTAAGTAAAGTTTTGTATAAACTTAGCATTTCTTTAATGTATTTGATTGATTGTATTTGTTATGTAAAAAAAACTTACTGTTTTAATATTTACTCTATTTCACAATGCGAATGGGGCAATACCCGAGGTGTATTCCAAACCGAAAAACACACACACCAAGTTCTTAAGCATTGACAAACATTGTGCGGGAAGCCACAAGAATGCCTAATTAAACGGTTGCTAACGTTTTACAATGTAGTTTCAGAATTAATAGTGACATTTTCCCACACAATATGCCACACTCAATAGCAAGTATTATGGAACGGAGAAAATACTAGTAGTCTAGTACTATACGTGCTAGATTCCGTCACAAGATCCTAGCATCCTAACACATAGCTAAACTAGTCCTGGGATAAGTTCACACTCTCTTGAGTCTCTCTCAGGAGAGAAAGACACTCGTTTCGCTAAGCAGAAGGAAGACCAACGACGATCACCTCAGAGGTTCCAGCTTCTTGAGAAAGACACCATGATCTTGTTGAAACTCAACCCGACTAGACCAGTAAACGTTAGATTGCCGAATTATAGTAGGTGCGATAGTATCGATACGTAATTAACATTAATGATAATGTTAACAATAAATGTGGAAGTCTCAAAAATATCGATCTGCTATGCACTTTTATAAGACAAATGATAAATATTACATAAGAGTGGGAAAAAAATGAAATACAAATTGTTTGTTTCAAATATATATATGATGATTAGAATCAGGGGGCGAAGCTAGGATTTTAGATTAAGGGGGGCCGAATAGTCGATATACTAAAATGATTTACCAGTGTTGGTTATTAGGCTATTCGGTGTAGCCGACCACCTAGTTCCTCGAGAAATAAGAGGCCTCAATTATTGAATGGTGTTTATTCAGACACGATTCTAGCCAACGCTTTTAAAGTAATTTATTTTTAAACTTTTTTACATTTGAAACAATATAGTATTAAAATTTGTTTTGAATTATTTTTCTTAACGTGAAATTTTTTTTTCTTTAAATGTAATAAAGGGTACCATTTTAAACGACATCGTAAAAATAATAGAGCGTCTAAAATTTTTGATCCCTCCCTACTATTATTTACTATATAAAAACTAGTTAAATTCTGAAAATTTTAAAATCATATTGATTTAAATAAATTTGAATAAGATTAAAAATTATATTCAACAAATAGAGTTGAAGTTTCCCTACAATTATTACAATTGAAAAATCAAGTGTTTTTAATTCTATTATCCGCTTATTAAGTCTCCAAAAATAACAAAAATATAAACACGCACTAAAAACGATGAATGTAAAATTATATGAGAGATATAGTGTAGTGACATTATAATATAAACCTTATGTTACAAATGTATTACTTCAACCATTAAGCTATAATAATTTTTGTTATATTTTTACACTCTTTGAATTGTAAATGAATTATATATTAGTAAGGGGCCGGGGCCAAAGCTAAAAATACAAAGGATCACATTTTCGGCAGGGGGGCCTCCCCCAGCCCCCCATGTAGCTTCGCCCATGATTAGAATTAAATACATCTAGAATATCAAACATTAAGTAAATGACAAAATGCGGCGAAGACCTCGATAGCATAAATAAATTGTAGCTGCAGCCTAGATTAGATGCTGAAATAAAATCCTGTAAAATGTTGTCATTCATAATACGGATGACAGCTGATTGAATCGGTTAACGCTTAATGCCAAGCATAACTTTCTGTTCGGCTCAAAATACGGAAATTATACGCTACATTTACAAAAGAAAATCATTTAAGTATGAATTTATCATTAATTGATAATACTCAATAACCTTAACATAGACAAAACCAATTAATTTTGCAAAAAAAATTTGTAAAATGTTATTCTCTTCGTTCTTAAAAGTTGGTCCAATATGAGTTTTTCCCACATATTGAGAAAAGTGAAATCTTTGTAGTAAGTGAATATTATTTTAATTAAATAGTAGAGTGAAACAACGATTGTATTGGTATTATGAGAAAGAAAAGACATTGTATATAAAGATTAAATAAAAAAAAAAAGCAATAATCATTGTCATTAAATTGGAGAGAAAAACATACAAGGAGGGGTTATTACGCAAACTGATTTTTGTTTTTGGTGGCAAAGGGGGCTTTTTATTTTTGGAAAGTTTTGGAGGGTAAATCCAAATTAAAGAGAGAATTACACAAAATATAGAAAAAAAAAATCCAATAGCCTATTGGGCAATCACAATAAACATGGATTACAATTTAATTGAAAGTAATTAATGATTGATTACCAAAAACAACAAATGACTATAGAAATTCTGTTGAAGATGAGTATAAAAACAATTGCTTCATCAGTATACACCAACCAAAAACAGTGGCTTTATCATAGTACCCAGCAAAAAAACAGTGTCAACTTGATAACAGTAACCCAAAGAAAAATTAGTGGCTTCACCAAATCACAGTACCTCAAACAAAAAATCAGAAGTTTCAAAGATCAGTAACTTCTAATGATCAGAATCTTCAAAAAATCAGAAGCTTCATAAAATCAGTAGCTTCAAGTAGTCTGCATCGTAGCCTTATTCACGGCTTCAGGAAGTGAGCACGAAATCGAGGGGGCATGGTATTTTGGATCAAGCCAATATGATCCTCAATCAAGCTCAGAATCAAAGCAAGAACCGACAAAAATGGCAGAGCAGCAAGGAGAACAAGATAATCATCATAAGCCAAGGCTCAGCAGTGACATGAGGCATTTAATATTTCAAGAGATGCTTTTATTGAGAACAAGTGACTCATTACCTCATGGAACTCTCAAAAGAATTGCCTAAAACTTATGGAAAAGGACAATAAAATCAAAAGAAGCAAACAAACCATACATCATTGATTCAAAATACAAAAATTGTGGAAGGAAGAGAGTTGTGGTGCCTCTAAACATTCTAGAGTCCAAACCGTTGGGGGAACGTATATGTATAAGAGATGTTGCAAGTTGTTTAGACTTGGCACCATCATCGTTTGGAGGTTGATCAAAAGAGGTGAAATTAAGGCACATTCAAATCCTCTTCACTCGGCTTTAACCGATGCTAATAATTTGAGAAGGGTGAAGTGGATTTTGAGTCTCATCCAAGAAGATAGCATTCAAAGACATCTAATATACAATTAAATGATTGATTTCATTCACATCGATGAGAAATGATTTTATCTAACCAAAAAACTTAAAGAGTTTACCTTGCACACAAAGAGAAGATCCCGTATACGGCAGCAAGTCATCTAAGTTCATATCGAAGGCCATGTTCCTAGGGACAGTTGCTAGGCCAAGACGGAATCGACATGGTCAATGCATGTTTGATGAGAAAATAGGTATTTTTCCCTCCATTAACAGGGTAGCAGCCGTGAGGGACTCGAAGAATCGGCCAAGGGAGTCAATTGAAATTAAGCCAACAGAATTAGTCACTCAAGATGTGTTTATAGAAACATGCTTATCCAAAATCTCATTCCAGCAATACTAAGAAAGTTTCCAAATGAATGGTCTTCAATCATTTTCATTCAACAAGACAATGCAAGAGTGTACATTACAAATAATGATCCAATATGTCAACAACAAAACAAGGAAGGTGGGTTAACCTTCATTCTTACACAACAACCCCCAAATAATCCATATTGTAACATCTTGAAATTCTTTAGAAGCATTCAATCAATTAGATATTGAAGGTTAAAGAACGTAATGGCAACGTCCTACCACGTTTTGGTAAAAAGGTTCAAGAAGATAATGGGAGGCTCAGAATTCAAATACAAATTCCTACACAGCTAGTTAAGAAAGTTGTTGCTTTTGTGAATCCAAACAGAAATCAGCAAGCATCACAAACATTAGTAGAGAATGAAGATGTGGCACAGAAATGTAATGCAATGCAAGAAGCCTATGATCAAGCAATCGAGAAGACACAAGGATGAAAGTTTTTTTTGAACAAAGCCCCACAGTTTGTTTTATGGTAAATCATCATTAAAAATGTTTCTTTAAGAATCTTAGGAGCAACAATTTAGCAAAAACAAGTTTGAAATCAATAGTTAATGTACATGTTTGTTAATGGCTTCAAATAATTAGTGTTATCAGTAACAAAAACGCCTCATGTTTCATCATAGAGGTTGTTAAACCTCTCAGATCATAAACAATCATCAAAAAATAATGAATGCCATTAAAAATACATATAAAAAAGTGACTTTAGACGTTTAACAAAAGCTACTCATCTAAGAATCTAAAGTCATTTTTTCAAATTATGAAATTTACATGAACTCGTAAACAAAAATCATCATTAGGGCTTCAACATCAAAAAATATGCATAATGTTCAATAGAAAACACAAAGTATAGACAAAGATCAACAGCAAACAGAATCAACAACAAAAAAAATTAACAGAATGTTCAACACCAAACAGAAAACAAAACCGAAGCCCACAAGTCAGTGCCTAACATCATCAAACAGAAAATGGAAACAAGTATGAACAACAAATAATAGCAAGCCAAAGATCAAAAATTTTAAAGTCGTACAACAGCACACAATTTCCAGAATTTTCCCAAATATCAAATGACATCCTAAAGCCCAAATTCTCGATTGTTCTCAGCTATGAGATTAAAATGCATAAACATAAATGTCTTACAATCATCAACAATGTTTTTTTAGTGTTTTTTTTCCTAGCGGCAAGTACTTCACGAGTATCAGGAATCACCAAAATTTTGTGTTCTTCAACAAGGACTTGAAGGAGTCATTTTAGTAGGAGAATCATACACCAAATTAACTATCTTCAAAGGGAGATCTTTTCCATTAAGGTATGCATAAGAAGGAGGAGAAGAACTAGCCTCACGATACTAAGAAAAGGCGTCATCTTCAATGGACTTTTGATAGGCTTCAAGTTCTTTCTTAGACCACCTTAAAATCTCATTTGAATATGAGTGTGGTCGGCCATACAAGGAACACGAACATAAATCCCTATAATCATAAAGCCCATCATTAAGAGAACTAGGAATTGTTGAAGAACTAGCAGATCTCTTGTTTTTCATACTCAAAATTCAAAGCACGATTTAGATCAGGTTTTTTATTTAAACCCGAAAAAAGAATGAAGAAAGATCAAATAAAAACAAAGCTTTGAAGAGACGTCAATGGCGGATGAAGAACAAGGGGCTGATTTTGGAGTGAGTGAGGAAAAGAGAGATCAGAGAGACACGACAATTGAGGGAGTAATAATGAAGGGGGTGGTTCATACGAGAGAAATAAGAAAGAGAGAGTGAATATACCGGGTATAATAGGAAAAATGGGAGGGGTTATGAGAGTATATTAGGAAAAAAAGATATCTAAAAATGGAAAGTATTTTAAAGTGGACAAACTTTTGAAACTACCTGTTATAGTAAGGTGAACAAACATAAAAGAGCGGAGGGAGTAATAATTTACTCAAAATATATCTTTAATTTATGTACAACACACGAGTATTAATCTTGTATATATAAACTTATTACAAAATATTTCCTCTATCCCAAATTACTTGCAACACTTTTCATTTTTCGATGTTTCACATTACTTGCAACTATGGTTGTTAAAATCACAATTCCAATCTACGATTCTACGATTTTATGATTCAAAGATAAACGAGCGATTCAAATAGTAAGTAGAATCATAGCAAGATTCTACGATCTAACGATTCGATTTAACAAATTTATTCTTAATATTTAAAAATTTTCTTATGTACCATCTTTCATTAATTTTTCTTACAACATCATCATAATTGTAACAAATAACTTTCGTCATAGGTATAACGATTTAAACTAATTATCAAATATTTTTCTATTTCATTTTTGAAAATGAAGTGAATGAAACTTTAAATCATAAACTTAAATTTTTGAGGTGAATTCCGATTTTAAGAACTTTGCTTGTAAGTTGTAACATTATCTCTTTTGGCATAAAATAATTATTCAATTTTGTTTTTACCTATATATTATTCTTACCCTACATATCATCAACAATTTTACCGTATTACTTTAGTTACTGCAATTTACCTAGTACCCACTAGCAACATTTAATTATTTATTTGTTTTTGCCCAAATGGAGAAGATGAAATGGGGAAGATGAAGTGAAGTGTTTAAATAGAGTAAAAAATGTCAATGTATTTCTGATTTTGGGTTGTAAATTTTGGTGAAAAATTTAATTTTGACTCTCCAAAACTTTAACTTTTGTATATTTCGGTGGGAAACTTTTTGTATTTCTGATCCCAAGACCCCTATTGTAATGATTTTCTCTCTCCCCTTAAAAGTCTCCGTTTGTAATGACAACATATTTTTCCTTTGTTTTGAGGACTCCATGTGATATGTGGTAGAAATGTCATTTTGCAGTTAAGAAGTGATTTTCTTAAAACCCGTGGGAATGAAATATGTTGCAAGTAAATAAGAATAAAGTATATCATAAAGTACAACAATTTTAGAATTCAAGGCAATTTGCTCCGACCTTGCTTTTGAGGTAACAATTTGGAAAGAATAAAACTAACTTATGGTTTAGTGTTTTGAAAAAAATTCCAGTGTTCACAAATGTTGTTTTCATTTGTCATTTTAGACAATTTTATTTGTTATCATCACAAAGTATCCTTTTATTTTCATCACATAAGTTTGGTCATATTTAATACTCTTATACTTACATATATTGGACAAAATTGTTCTTATATTTTTATTATAACATCTCAATTATCTATTCTTACAGTCCCCATATATTTTACACTTGCAACTAAAATCAATATAAAATATTTAAGCCACATTATCCATTTTCATATGGTCCTACATATTTCTCACTTATAATTAAAATAATTATAAAATATTTTTGCTATCTACTTAATCATTATTTCAATCACAAAAATTCCATCTTTCTTAATTTTTGTGAACATTTAGGAGCAGAGTGTGTATTAAATCACCTTTAAAACCTTCTTTTAATACTCTGACAGTCAGTTTATACGAACACATAAACCTAAACGAACCATTTTGCCACTTAATTATTACATAGGGCTTGTTCAACGTAAGATAACTGTGAAGGTAACTATTAGCACTTAACAGTCTAAACAGATGTTATTTGTGAATACTTATAATTGTGCTATTGTAGATGTCACTCCTCTGCCTCTTTAATTTTGCAACGTGATTGGGTGAGTATTGTTCATATGTGAGTTGAAAGGAAAATAAGAAAGCCGATAATAGCGTGAAAATGTGTCAAAATAATCAATTATGTCCAAAATAAAAATATTATAGAGACTAACTCATTAGGACTAGTTGAAATAAAGGGTGCGACAAAATGAAAAGTACAAAAGCCGAAAGGAGTATTTAACTAGCTAGTTGTGTAACTATTGTTATTGGGAAAAGTAGCAGTAATAATAGTTGTTTTAATTTTGAAGGATACAAATTGTTATGTTTTGAAAATAATTGCAATCTAGGGCATGTTTGGCACAATAAAACTGTGTAAATATTTGTTAGAGGTCTAAACTCAAAACTCAAATTCTTACTTGAGACCGTCTTTTGTAAAGATGACTCTTAAAAGCCCAACCCAATTCTTTATATTGTTACAACTCTAAACAGGGGCGAAGCCAGGATTTTAAATTAGGGGGGGCCAAATTGTTGATATAGTAGAAAATTTTTTTTTCCAGAAAAGCTAGAGGTGTTAGAAACAGACACGATGGCTCGAAACTTACACGACATTGTAACTGAATCCGATTTGATTCGATTTTAAAAATTTACAATTATGAAAAACAACATGGACATGAAATCCGATTTCAAGCCTACCCAATACACGTAACCCAAAATCAACGATGACCCGAATGAACACCATTAGACACTAGTTAAGCTATGAAAATATTAAAATCATATAGACTAAAATGAAGTTGAATCATGGCAAAATTTATATTTAATAATAAATAGAGTTGAAGCTTCCTTATAATTGTTATTTTTGAAAAAATTAAGTGTTTTTGACTCTATATATTTGCCTAATAATTCTCCAAAAAAATATTATTAAAATTAAGATAGAAAAATATAAACACACACACTAAAAAAGATGAATGTTAGATAATGAAAGATAAATAGTAATGACATTATAGTATAAATTTATTAGTCGATAAAAAATAATTGTTTAAATGAGGATTTGATCCCTTAACCTTAGATTATAAATGTGTTACTCCAACCATTGAGCTATAGTAATTTTTGTTATATTTTTACTTTCTTTAAACTATATATCATATTAGTAAAGGGGGCCAAAGCCAAAACTACAAAAGCTCGCATTTTCGGCAAGGGGGGCCGGGCCTCCGCCGGCCCCCCATGTGGCTTCGCCCCTTACTCTAAATATAGATTTGAGCTGAACTATTGAGAGTCGTCTTTACAAAAGATAGTCTCTCAAGAGAGACCCTGAACTCTAAATACTTGTAATTGTGAGTGCTAGTAATTGTCCAATATTTTAGTTAGTACATCTAGAGAAAGTTAAATATTGTCCACAAATAGGATTATCCCCTACACTTGTTTGATTTATTTGTTTCTTTAGATTTGCCTTTTTGGTAACTTAGCTTTAGGAAGTAAGAGTCTAAAGAAAAAACTTAACCAGAAGCAGATTTGTGGTAGTCGTGGACAGCTCCTTACACTTGCCTTTGTACATGAACGAAATCCATTCAAAAAGCAAGATCTAAAACTAGTGTGTGGTTCTCTTTTGATCTTATCCCCATTCCCCCTACCTACAATGATCAAACTATTCTCAACCAGTTCTTACCATAACAAATAAAAATACCTTTGTTCTATGTACTTCCACCATTTTATCACTAAACCATCATGACCAAACAACAAGACGATGAATTCCCACCGTTCTGGTCCGAGTTAAAGCTTCCTAGCTTGCTGTTCCGAGACTCCGTTCAAAAACTTCATGCCCAAATTGAGACTGAATGGGATCCCTTACAGCGTACTGCGTGTCAAACTGCTGCAGGTCGAGCTTTGTGGAAGCATGTCACTAATGATGTGCTTGCAGAATTGCTTGCAGGACGGAATCAGCTCACGAGTTTTTATGAAAAGATACGGAGAGACTGTCTGAATCGAGCTCACGAGGTTTCTGGTGTCATCCTTGCTGTTCGAACCCTATGGTTCGACTCTAAACTTGATGCTGCAGTGAGTTTCTTTGACGATAACGAGCTGTTACAAGTTGTTCTTCTTGGCGCAGGTGAGCTGTTTCTTTACTTACACTTCTGCAAATACTTTATTTTGAATACCCATTGTAGACTAACACATTCATTTACCATAATTATAACACAAATTCTGAAATGAGATGGTCTCACAGTGGGATCATCTCGATTGGACTGACCTAATGTACACTTTGTGATCACTTATAACCTTAGAGTGATCACTTTTTATAGTACTAGAGTGATCATTATTACCTTAAAGCGATCTCTTACAATCTTAAAGTGATTAATTAGAGAAATGAGCCAATTATATGCTGGGGTAAGATGGTCTCATACAAATGAAGTATAGAAGATTTCCAATATATGGCTAGAAAGTGATCACTTACTATATTAGCCCCATCAAGGCTATTCCAATATACGAGTAGAAAGTATAGAAGAATACTAGACATTTCAACCATTGCAGGTTTATTCTAGCTGCAACCTCCTTTAATCGTTTGATTATAGATATTACAAATGAAGTGGCAATTGAGAGTGTAAAACATATTATGGGATTATAATCATCAGCTTAAGCATTAAACTTTTGATTGAGTTGGTTCCTTTACATAATATCAGAGCCAACATGAAGAAAAAGAAAGGTACACCCCTCATGATTTCAAGTGGAATCATCCATGAAAGTAGAGGTGTTCAAAACAGACCCGACAGACACCCGACTTTATAACCGAACCCGATTTGACCCGACTTAAAAATGGATCTACGATTATGTAAAAACCAATGTGAACCCAAAGCCCAATTTTGAACCGACCCGAGACACCTGACCCGAAATCAACCCGATGACCCAAATGAACACCTCTACACGAAAGCTTTTTGTTTTCAGAACGATTGAATCACACAAGAAATAGAGGTGTTTGGATATGATCCTAGAAGCTTAATAAAAGTTAAACAGGGGGAAAAAGAGAATTACATTTACAAATTACTCATAAAATGAAAAGAAAATATTTGACAAGTCAAATGTTTATCAGATGAAAAACTCGACACAAGGCAATAAGCCATCAGACAAACACATCACATACAGGAAATCAATGCTTGGGAACTGTAAAACATGCAGTCACAAATAGACAATTCTATTTGGGTGTTCGGGTTGGGTTTCAGATTTGATGTTTCGGATCAAGTAGTTTTCAGTGTGTGTTTCTATTCAATTTGTCGATTCAATAAGATGTCATGTAAATGTTATTTTAAGAGTCAAGAATCTACTTATAAAGTACATCTGTTTTTAAGATTTGTTTCATCACAAGGATTCAGTGTAAGCTTAATCATAATTTACAGGTATGGATACTAGAGCATACCGGTTAAAGTGCTTGACAAATAGCCATGTGTTTGAGGTTGATTTTCCTCAAGTTCTACAAATGAAGGCATCTCTTCTACAAGAAGCAACAATACCCAGAGAAGATCAGCAAGATATGGAGATGAAAGCTAAGAAACTAACCAGTGTGGAAGCTGACATTAAAGGTCAAGATTGGCTCGAAAAGCTTCTAAATTCGGGATTTCAGCCACAGAAGAATACAGTTTGGATTCTCGAAGGGATTCTCTATTATCTTTCCAATTGTGATGCAATGAACGTGCTAAAGACGATAGCTTCCCATTGTACTCTTAGTAAGACTGTGGTACTTGCAGATTTCATGAACAAACAATCCACAATGCTTTCAAACTCGACTTTTCAGTTCTACTGTGATTATCCGGATGAACTCCTACCTTCTCTAGGATTTTCAAATGTTGAACTATCGCAGATTGGAGATCCAGATGCCCATTTCGGGCTCCTGGATGATCCGATGAATTTGTTCAATAAACTCCGGAACATACCAAGATCAGTTGAAGTAAATCCCGAGGATGGAACACCATGTTGTCGCCTGTATCTAGTACAAGCTTCTGGATCTCCCAGTAAAACATCTAATTGATCTCCTTATTGTCAATTAATATATGAAACAGTATGGTAAGTCTCTATAGCATTTACACACCAAGCAACAAACTAATGAGAAGTTGAAAAAGATTTTAAAAGAACGGAAAAGAATGAATGCTTTAGCTCGATTGTTAACAAATTCAGTACTTCCAACAAAGATATTGGTGCCTCGATCGACTAAAATACACCACCACCGAACCGTCATCAATGACAACAACATTCTATTACCCCGGTTTAATGACTTCCACCTAAATTCTCACCTAGGCAAGGTTTCAGAAGGCTGGATGTACGCAGGTTCACTCTTATAATAACAAAGAGGGTTCCAATCGGTTCTTCATTGTAAATATACGCCAAAACAATAATAAGTAAATCCGCGTAAACCCAAAAGTCAACAAATGAGCTAACTGACTAATGCTTGCAACTATATTTTCTCATGGGTAGTTATTGGATTTTATTAAGCAGGTCAAAAATATGCCTAGTAATGGGCCAACATCAATGTTTTCATTAATGTTGGGGAATGAATCCTGCCAAATGCAATGAATTCGAATACTCCAGTTCCATCAAAAACACTCATTTATCAGCAAAATGATATCATTTTTTTTTGTTTGGAGCAAAAATGATAGATAAATTCTCCGATGGAACCCAAAAGAATGGGACAATGCAACCTTTTTTCCAGACTTTCTTTTGTTGTGTCGACGAGAACCTTCGAGTTCTATATGACCAAATTCATCCAACAAGATATAGCAATGGCATAGGAAGGAATCACAAAAACACGCGTAATTCATACTCATAAAATAGTGTCATCAATAGCACACAAAACAAAAGCTTCTCTTTAAATAAATTCAAGCCCATTTGAAAAAATAACCACTGAGGTATAATTTTTAGCTTGATGTTCCATTGTAGTTTAGGGACGTATTTTGTAAAAAAATTTGTAGTTTAGGGACTGAGGTCAGCAACTATAGTGGAATTTCATTCCAGCTATGCAAATTGCGCGGAGTTTTACAGTAATTGTACAACTCTGACTGGCCTGCATTCGGCGCACCCCGCATATGACCTGATCCGCATCCACAATTACACACCCATTTGCCTGACCTATATAGAGAAGACTATTGCTAAAGATCATATAAAAATCTATTTTTGAAAATATATTTTTTTGGAAAACTCGGATGAGCCCAAGTTTGCACAACTCTGATTGTAATTGTACAGCTATTTGGTTAGCCGTAAAAGATTAAAATATACTATATGCATCAGACTCAAATTCTTAATGGAAAAAAATCCATTAAGAATAGTTCATCTTAATACTATTAACAGTTCTGACAAGATCACGGATCATAAGAACTTCATATACTAAAAGCATTACATGAAAACTATGATAACAAAATACTAATCATGTATTTCAAACGATTACAAACAAGCAATACTACAATGGCCTATGGATGCTTATCCCAACAAAGAAAACAAAAATCACCCAATTAATAGGCGTCAACTAAGTTAATTTATCACATCCTGTTGATCCAGTGAGGCATACACAAAAGAAGCCACCAAAACGCAGAAAGGGGGAGTTATGTAAAATACCTCTAAGAACAGTGAAAGCAGAACATCCTATCAATTCTTATCGTCTTCACTTTTATCACATTCTACTACTTTCTCAGTTGCTTCTGGTTCTAAAACATCACCAACTCTATCACCATTATCCACTTCTCTTTCACTTGGCTCCAGTTCTACATCCGATAATTTCAGTTTCTTTTGACTATCAGCACAACTATCATTTTTGGCTCCCCCTTCGTGTTCCAATTCTTTATCTTGATCATCTGTGTCTGCTTCATACCGTTTTCGCTGAGGAATTACCTGAAAGAAAGATGTCTTCCAATCTCTCATCTCCAAGTACTTCAGAAGTATCTCGACCACTTGGTTTACAGTAAGTACCTATAAGAACACACGAAGCTCAACAGCCAAAAGGAGTAATGAAATTGCGTAATAATTAGCTTATCAACAAACACACATTGGTTCCTAGAGAGAAGTTTTCGAAATTTCCTTCATTCCGCACCGCTAGTAAAGGGTGGAAAACATAAGACCTCATTATCTACCCTAATTCTTTGCCACTTGCTCTCTAATCTTCCATTCAATGTTCCCCTCCATTATTATTATTGACTTCTCTCCAATTTTTCATTCATGAAATCAAACAACCAAATACTAAGCTACAACAGTGAATTCCTTATTAATTTATTACATGGAAAAACATTTTACTAGTAAACCAATTTCCGTCAGACCAAATCAGTGTAACATAATTCGCCAGTTAATTCACTTTTTTAATTCGCGATTTGCTCAAAATGACACTAAATAGCCCAAAACAATCATGATTCACTTTTTTGATTCGTCATTTGCAAGGAGATTAGTAAATCATGTGACAGTGGGCTAAATAGTACACAACAACAACACCACCAAAGCCTGATCCCAAAATTATGTGATGGGCAACATCAATCAATACAAATCAACATGGAAATCCATCGCTACCAAAGAGTTAAACCAAATAGAACGAAAGAAAAACACTTCTATATTCTACTACATCCTTGTGTCAGACTTCAAGGTCTTAACATATTATACCTGCCAATCAATGGGCGTCATTGATTTTCATATTCAAGCTTTACATTAGATTATTTATATCTGTAAAATGCAAATGTTTAAATTCCATAAAAGCTTATATGAAACTAGCTTGGGATTTCCTTCAACTCCAAGAGGAGCTGATTGGAAAAAGTGAGGGGTTTTTAAACTTTGAAGATTAAGGAAAGATTGTCTATATCTATTGCTATATTTTTCCATAGCACATCAGTCTCTGCAGATGTCAGCACTCCTCTGTTTCAAACTATGACCCACAAAAACACCAGATTAAGGCATAAATACAGTAAAAAGACACAGAAAACCTTCTTTTTGGGATGAAATGTTAGTAGTAATGCAGTATTCAGAGTTCAAACTATTAACTAAGGCTATCAACTGTACTCCCTTTGTAAGTTGTACAGATTAAGCAACTGAAATGATAGCAGATTGTTAATCTAGTAGTGTGTACTAGCATATTAAAATGAACTAAAAGCAAGTAAACTCAAACCGTATGTTCCAACCCCAACCCACCCCACCCACAGCCCCAGCCTCATTTACCCCCCAAAAAGCAGCAAAAGAAATTGAACTTTTAGTTTAAATAACTGTAAATTATTGACTCAAGATTACTTTGGCCATTTCAAAGGTAATGTCATCACCACTGTCGAGGCAGTCTCATCTAGGAGTTCCTTAACAAGGAGTACTATTTCAAAACCATGTTATGCATCTAGAACTCCATACTTCATACAAAATGAAAACTGAAAAGAGTCATGGCGTCCAAGATCAAATTCAAAACACAGATGTTACATGAGTATAGAGGAATAAAGGAAAGTATGCGAACAAGTATTTTAATGTGATTTAAATCACAATCATTCACAAGAATTAAAATTTGCCTCGAAGGGGTCTTATACACTAGTCTCCAGCAAAATAATAATTTTATACCACATCAGAAAGGCCTCTGTTTCTGAAAAAAGTGGCCTCTCTAGATAACCTCCAATTAAAAAGTGTTACAAAAAGATAGGCCTTCACGGGGATTGCAAAAGGAGAAGATCAGGAAAAAAAAAAAAAAAAAAAAAAAAAGCTGGGGCACGATCTCAAGGAATGATCTGGCTCTTTCAAAGCTTGAGAAGGCTACAGAAAGAAGTGGCACGTTGAAATTCATGTAGCTCAATGATTGTCCAAAGCAAAGTATTGATTTTCTTAGCTCTTAAGATAAACCTTTTAATATTTCGATTTCGAAAACCATTATGGAGCTAAGTTCCATCAACAACCTTTTTATGTAACATTTCTAGTTTCGCGTGTTTGTTTGACCTAATCATACTGCATGTGTTTGTTTTGTAGACACCACTCTCATCCATAGTGCAAAAACAAGTCTGCACCACAGCATCACGGCCATTTTGTATATTGACCGCAAAATCCGTTTTGTGACCTTTACCGCAATCGTGACCAAAATCGTATTTTCGTGTTAGTGCCATGGTGAGTATTGATGTTATGCTATTTTTGTACCTTATATTATTATTATTATACACTATAAGCACTAGTTTCCCAAATTATTATGACATGTCAAATCTCTTGCAATAGAAAGGTCTCCCTGTCTCTCCTACCAAATTAAAAGGTGTTTCTTCCTTCCTAAGGCCAATAGAGTTTTTCACATGTTTGGGTAACAGATGTATACATCTAGATAATTTTGAACATTTCACACAAGATATAGGTCTAACCTGTGAACTCGACATCTTTAGGTATGTCCCTATAGGTAGCTTTGCTGCTTGGATACCTTGCTCTTCAGCTTTCTTCATAGTTAGTCCTTTCCACCGATTCCGATCAACCAAACCACCAATTATGTATATTTTCTTGGGGTCTAAATCATCCAAAACTGTTTCAGCATCAGCAGTTAAATAAACCAAATTCTCTTTCTGATCTTGAAAAGCTTCAATATAAGATTGGTTTTCTTTCTCAATGATCCACTTATCAAAACCTGGAATTCTATTCAAATGTGTTCCCATGATACCCTCACATCCTGTCAACCACAGATGGCTTGGGGATGTGCACCTACCATTAACCGCATAGCAATACATTATCTGCAATATGCATTGTTTAATTGTCAAAGATCAAACAAAAAAATATAATGCTAGAAAACCATAATCAGGAAAAAGAAACTACTAGCATGGATAGATATATAATATAAAAACAAAGGGTATCAGCAGCGTGGAATTTCCAAGATTGTATAATAAGCTATAATCCAAGCAGAGATGCAAAATTTCAACATCAAGTAGTTTTCAGTACACACCCTACAAAGCCAAAATTCATTATAAGCAATCTAACATTAACTCTAAACATTCTTCCATCGTATTTCCAAATTTCTACGAGTTATAAATCCAGAAAAATCGAACGTAATAACCCATAATAATTTGCAAATTCAGATCAAGATACATGAGGAATGAAAGACACTATAGCTATTAGGGTTTCAGTGTTGTATCTTGTTATGTTTTTGAAAATCAATACATGTTAATTACTCCTCTTCCCCATCAACCTTCACATCAAATCATACAATCATTATACCTAATTATAAAACTCCACCATCTGGTATCCAAAATCAAAATTTTAGCCATGCTTCTACCACTACATGCCATTCCTAATGCTCAGTATCTCCTACATTGATAGGGTTTGGAGGATCGTATATACACAACCTTATCTTGTTTCTGGTTGACTCTAATTTTTCTTACCACTCATCATAAATCATGTAATGCATAAATGGAAATCCAATACCTAACAAAATTTTCAACATTACAACATTTCATTACCCAATGTCATTAATTAGCTTCAACCTTGACGGGGCCTAGACAAATTATGTTCATAAGTATGCAACTAGTGATAACAACGAGATTGTTTTGGATTATAAATTCTAGACAAACAAAAACTCAAACTGATCAAAATCATAATAAAATAAAACCACACTGTCTACAACCCAAAATCAAGGTTTTAGCCATGTGCAAAATGCCAATGCCCCAATGTCAAGCGCCTACCTAAATAGGGATTGGAGGATCATATATAGCAACCTGACTCTTGCTTCTACTGGACATTTATTTTTCTTACCACTTATCATAAATTATGCAATACATAAATGGAAGTATCTAACAAAATTCAAATAAGAGTACAAAAACATTCCAGCATTTCTAGGTGGGTTTAGAGGGTCAGACATAAGCAGTTCACCCTTGTTAAGAATAGCAATGTGGTTGATTCCATTAAAATTGGATTCTAAATTTATTTGAATAAAAAAACTAGTAAAAAAGCATAAATTTGGAAGTGTAGAAAACAGTATAGGGAAGAATACCTGTTGAACAAGACTATGGAGTTCATTGGTAGTCATAAGATGAGAAA
The DNA here is from genome assembly GCA_019776075.1 of Amaranthus palmeri. Taxonomy (NCBI): domain Eukaryota; kingdom Viridiplantae; phylum Streptophyta; class Magnoliopsida; order Caryophyllales; family Amaranthaceae; genus Amaranthus; species Amaranthus palmeri. The sequence continues at coordinate 796,399 of JAAKBH010001509.1, read as the reverse complement.
ATTCAAGATCAATAACAATTTTCTGACCATGAAGTTTAGCCCAAGAAAGTCTTTCCAATTTCTGCCCTTTCTCCTCCGATCTTTTCTCCATTCTCTCCTTTCTCAGCGCCCTTCTAGACTCTATTATCTTAAGTTTTTCTTCTTCAGATGATACTTTAGACAACATTTCCTCCCATTCTTTCTGTTTGCGCTCTTTCTCTCTTCTCTTATGCTCCTTGGCTTGAGCCTTCTTCTCAGCCTTCTTCGCTTCGAATCTTTGTTGCTTCATTAACTTCTTCTGAGCAGTTTTTGATAGAGTTTGAGGTATTGGTGGAGTTGAGATTGAGTCTGTTGAAGGTTTTTCAGCAATGGCGGCCATGTTCGGTTCATTGGTCGCTTCCTCCATTTCTCGGCCGATGAGTTTGGGAAGGATTCGAGGAGTAAAAGCCGCAGGAGAAACCAAATGCGTTTGTGTGTCACGGTGTGAAATGTGAAGTTAGTCAGGAGTGGAAGTTTTAGTTTTTTTTTTTTTTTTTAAATAATACCTAATTTATTAGTTTACTACCTCCTATTTAGCAAGATTGTCTCATTTGACTTTTGGCACTATTTATTCATCACTCTTAATTTGTATTTTACTCTTAATCTATAAGTTAAAACATAGTCATGTGGGATCTTGTTTGATTCGTCTCAATACAACGATTATTAATATCAAATTTTTACTCCCTCCGTTTTCATTTGTTCTTCCCATTTGGAATCTGGGAAGAAACCAATATAAACTATAATTACAAAATAGATATTATGAGAGTTGAGTAAAATAATATAAAAAATAAAGGTTCTATTGATTAAAGTGTAAGTGTAATAATATCATTAAATTTCATTGGGTGTATGTAAAGTAAATGCATTGGGAATTAACATTTGAATTAATTTTTATAGATTAGAGTGTAAGTGTAATAATTTCCTTGAATTCTATTGGTTACTAAAATAGAAAGATTCTAAATGAGAAGAACTTTTAAAAATTTCCAAATGGGGAAAGTGAGAAGAACATATGAAAACAGAGGGAGTATAATTTTTAATTAACAATAATTGGAGATATTAAGGGTTAAAATGTTGCATCGGCATGTGTGAAAAGTCAAATGGGACAATCTTGGTGAATAGGAGGGAGTAATAAAAGTAATACGACATCTACATTAGAGATAAACATTAGCAAGTACATAGCAACTTTAATCAAATATAATTCAAAATTAACAAAACTACGATCGTTGTGTATGAGATCTGACAATTCTAAATATCCTCTTCCACATCGTTGTTTGATACAGCCTTCTACGAGGGGGTCTTTCGATCTGTTGTAGTCTTGAGATAGAATTGAACTGAATGTAGTCTTTCGATCTGTTGGATGTGGTCGGGAGTGGAAGTTTGGTTTGGAGTTTAATTTTTTTATAAAAGTAAATCAAATTAAATTTATTTTGGTTTTTTTTTTTGTTTGGAGTTTACTTTTTTCTTGAAAGTAAATCAAATTAAATTTTTCTTGATTTTGATTTTTCAATGCATCTAAGTTTAAATTGGATCATAGTTCAAATTAAATTGAAAGATTGAAATAAATAAGCAATTTTAAAAAAAAAATAAAAATTAACTTTCAACTCTAGTCAGAACTCAGAAGTGTTGTAAAAAAAATATTTAGCTGAGATAGTGAGTTTACATTTACATATCAAACACTTAATTCTTTTTTTTTTTTAAGGTAATATCAAACACTTACTTTACAATTTACATACAATTAACACCTACAGTATATGAAGACATGAAGTAGTTCTTTATGGTATATGATGTAGTTATTATGGCATGTATAGTAGTTATTTATGATATGTAAAGTGTGAAATGTAAAATGTGAAGTCAGAAATGTATAGAAAAACAATTACTTAACGTAGCATAAACAATTACTTTACATTTAATATCATACACCTATTAACAATAAACATCTATTGTCTTTTGTTTGACAGGAACCTTAAATCAAGATTCACCAAGGTCTGAAATCCAAGGGGAAAAGGTTTCATACAGAATAAATTCATCAATGTTATCGATATCTCATTTAGTTATCATATGGGCTTTATTTTACGTTCACTAAATAAACATCTACTATAATACGTACTAGAACTGCTATAAACAAAGACTTTATGGTATATTAAGTAGTTTTTTTTATGTATAGTAGGTTTTTTTTTATGATTTACAAAAAAAATTAGTTTTTTTATGATATTTGAAGTATGTGTTAATGACATGTGAAGTGGTTGTTTACGGAATAAGACAACCACCTACTTGATGTACCATAAACACCAACTTTACAAAATTTTAAACACCTACTACACATATAATAAACACATATTTCGCAGATAAACGAATACTTCACATAACATAATCACCTACTTAACATATCATTAACATGTGCAGAAAGTAAGTTTTTTTAAAAAAAATTTATTAGGTCGTTTGTGAGTGGGTCTCCGGGTCTTACTTTTTTTCCAATTCCGGGTTTGAAAAATCCGGGTTGGACTGTATGAGATCGGATGTCATAAAAGTGATTTGGAAGAGGAGTGATATTTACAATTATTATGTATATATTTATTTTAAAGGACTTAAAATATTTTTTTTTCAACACAAAATAATTTTTTGATTCAAATATGTTAATTTTGTAATAATTAATTTGCTAAATTATTTTAAAATATTCTATTTTTCAATTTATTTTTTGTCTCAAAAAATATTTCCGGTCTAACCGGTCCAAACCCGGACCGGACCGGAAGAATTCCGGGTTAATTTTTTGAGATTTCGGTCCGGGTTTGGACCGGTGAACACTCCAACCTAAGCCACTACCCAATTTTTTTTATCATAATTTAATTTATTAATAATAATTATTTAATTATTAATTATCTCTTATTTTTTTAATTATTTATTTTTTTGTTTAATATTAATTAGTTATTTTTTCAAAATTATTTTTGATTATGTTGTAATATTATTAGTAATCACGGTAGATGCAAATGTTTTTTTTTTTTTTGAGGTTTACTATCAGCAATAGTTCTAGGCCTACGCTTTTTAGAGGCAACACTCATGAAAGGGGTGTTATTGGATTTTTTCATCATACGAGGTAGGAACAGACAGTAAGACAAAGTCAAGCCTAGAGGTTTTGCACCTTAGAATAGGTGTGTACTCATATTTATGACCCAATGAGCCAACATAGTTTCTCGGGGTCTAGTGATGACGAGGATTACTATAGTCAGTACAAGGGGTGTATGGAACATCGAACATCACTTTGATTGAATTGTTGCAAAGGAGAGGGGGGTGATTAGTACATCTCAGTCGAGAGGACCTACGGATTGTAGGCTTTTACCTAGCTATAGAGGACACATAACTAGGCGTATATAAGAGGAGACTGAGCATACGCCTACGATTCCAAAATGTTGTACTAGGAAGAAGATATAGGACATCATTAGGCTTTGAGATATGTATGGTGAGATATAAAAAGAGTTGCTTGATACCCATTTTGGTGTAATCTCTTGTATCATGCACAGCACAATGTCATATGGGCCAACGAGTATTATCACTAAGACTTGGACTAGATTTCTTTACTATTGTTCCTGTCGGTTTTTATAGAACAATTAATTAAGTTAACAACCTTCTTAATTTGTGATTTAGTTAAGAAGATTAAGCTGGAGAGAGTCAATATCTTTAATTTCTTGACGGTTATGCAGTAAGATCTTAACTGGCAGACAAATGTTGCCAGATGATGGCTTTTTCCAGGTCAATGTTGCTAGATTCCGAGGGGTTTGACATCTTGTGACCATTGTTTACCTTAATCAACCTTGAATGTCATTTTTACCCATACAACTATGCACTCGTATCATACACTCATTCGAGCATCTATTCTATAAAAAAAAGTGTTACGAGGGTTTTATAGTGATGGATTAGTCTATCAAGCATATCAGGTCGGGTCGGGTTGTGTTCGGATCATATATAATTGGTTTCAAAACCCCTTGATGCAAACTTAACCAGTCTAGTTAATTGGGTTGAAAATCATAACCCTGACTTGTTCAGTAATATATCAGGTCAACCTGATTCAATCCACTTAATCATTTTAGTATTTTTTTGTTTCTATTTCAGGGATTTTAATATTGACTAAATTAATCTCATTCGTTAGGCCTCAGTTTTAAACTTTTAGTTTATGAGTTGTTTACTTTGTATTTACTATAAAAATAAAATGATACTACCTCCTATTCAGCAAGATTGTCCCATTTGACTTTTGGCACTATTCATTCATTACTCTTAATTTATATTTTACTCTTAATCTATAAGTTAAAACATAGTCATGTGGGATCTTGTTTGATTCGTCTCAATACAACGATTATTAATATCAAATTTTTATAATTTTTAATTAACAATAATTGGAGATATTAAGGGTTAAAATGTTGCCTCGACATGTGTGAAAAGTCAAATGGGACAATCTTGGTGAATAGGAGGGAGTATAAAAAAATTAAGTTTAAGTTTTAATGATTGGTTTAATTCGAAAATAACTTATATAATTAAATGAGTTATGCAGGTTTATTTTAGGTTTGAAATCTTGACCTTACCCTAACTCATTTAATAAACAGATCAGGTCGGTTCGACATATTTAATAAATTGGATTTGGGTCAAAAATCTCAATATGAACCTACCCGATTATTTCGAGTTACCCTCTAATTTAGAGCAAATGTGTCATTTTATTTTTTGACAATATTTATCGATTACTATTAATTTGAAGTTATTCTTAATTTAGATGTCAAAATATAGTCAAATAGGATTTTGTTTAATTTATTTTGACGTAAATTTTATTAATATCAATTTTTAATAATTTTTCATCATGTACAATTAGAGAATTAAATTTATACATTGGATAGTATGAAAAACTATATGCAACAATGAGTGTGAATTAGAGGGTGTATTTTTAAAATTAACAAATATACTCCAACTAATAATGATGAAAAATGTGTTAATGTGTTGGTAAAAAGTAAAAACACTCTTCATGCGTTTTTACTTGGACAAATTAATACTTAATATGCACTCAAATTGTGTATACTTCAAAAAAAAAAAAAAATATTTTACGTGGTAACCCTAAGGTTTAGGATTTTCCACGTGGTAATCAAAACTTTTAAAAAATCTACATGGTAACCCTGAGGTTTACCAAATTGTTCCACCATAACCTTTTTTTACATAAAACATTAGCAAAATGTTTGAAAACATTAATTTCCTAACTTTAAAGTTATTGTATGTCTATCTATGTGACTCACCATTTCAAATGTCTTCATTTTCAACATTTTCCTTCAAAATATAAACCCAAACTTTACCTTCTTTAGTTTGGAAGAAAAAATGTGATTTAGATGAAACATGATAGAGTTAGGGTTTATATTTTGGGGGAAATTGTTGAAATTGATAGCATTTGAAATGACGAGTCGCATAAATAGGCATACAACAGCTGTAAAACTTTAAAACTAACGTTTGCTTACGTTTATATGTGCAAAAAGGTCACGGTGGAACAATTACATAAAACTCAGGGTTACCGCATGGATTTTTTAAAAGTTTTGATTACCACGTGAAAAACCCAAAACCGTACCTCATAGTTACGACGTGGAATTTCTCTAAAAAAATTGTGTCAATGCCTATGTAAAGTACATGAATGTACTTGTGTAGTGTTGGAAAATAAATTTTTTATAGTCTCTCTCCTCATTTTTTTTTTAAAAAAAAAACTAGCCTTCATTAACATTGACTCTTTGAGCTACTATCAACTTTATGGTTGATGGTAAATTTTTAATTTCTTTATTTTTATTTTTTTGTTTTTAGTTAAAATAAAATTTATTATCTCTGTATTATAGAGTTATTATATGCATTTATTGGATTCGATTTACCTATATATTAGGTTTTAAAGTCTCTCATGGTGAGACTTTGGAGTCTTGTTATCAATGCGATGGTAAAAAGGTATACGATGTCATCATAGATGTCAATTCTGCTAATACGGTTAATAGTATCAAACTTAAATCTATTTCAAAGCAGATCTCCTCGGAGGATGTTGTATTAAACAATGATGTGACAGAGGAAAGAATTAACTGTTACATATCCTTTATAATGATTGTGACTTTTCTATATAGAATTTTGTTTAGTTAAAATTGTTATGTATTTGATCGATTGTTACTATGTTGTAGATGTCGTATGACATTTTTTATCATTGAATTATTAGGTTCCTTAAAAAAGGGAAATTCCACATGGTAGCATCAAACCTCATGAAACGCTAGTGATATTACTTTTGTATAAGATTTTTCCACATGATAGCATCCAGTTTATGCCTCATCTAACTATCGTAGGCTTGTAGCATATTCCGTTAAATTTTTATCAATTTCCGTTTAATTCAACATTTTGACGTTTTTACCCTTGTTAAGTGTTGGTTGTTGTCTTTATAATTTTCCCTAAACCATTTTTATGCTCTCAATTGCTTAATTCACCATTTTGACTTTTAAATCACCGTTTAATTCATCAACACTCTCAAATGTTGTAATAATTTTGTTTTCATTCAAATTGTTGGCATTTTTGACAAAAAGTCTTTAGCACTATTACATAAGCCATATTGTTCACTTAATGTACTTAACTAGGATTATAAAATTCAAAAGGTGCTTTTCAAGCACAAATATATTTGTACTTAACTGGGGTAAATTATAAAGACAACAACTTGAATGAAAACAAAATTGTTGCAACATTTGAGAGCTATTAATGAATTAGAGGGTGAAGCAAACGCCAAAATGGTGAATTAAACAATTGAGAGCATAAAAATAGTTTAGCACAAATAATATAGACAACAATCAACGTCAAAATGGTGAATTAAACGGAAATTGACAAGAATTTAACGGAAAATACATAAATTGGATGCTATCATGTGAAAAAATCTTACAAAAGTGCTATCACAGGCGTTTCACGAAAGTTCGATACTACCATGTAGAATTTCCCTAAAAGAAATACTCGAATATGCTTTTACTTGGATGACTAAAGCATATGCTCATTAAGATGAACATGATGAAAAGACAAATTCATTCATTTTAGAATTTGATTAGGTATCAGGTATATTTTTTCTATCGACCTGAATTTGTCAACATTTTTATTTTAATATGTTTCTTTTGCTTTAAAAGATTTTTGTTTTACATACACGTCTCAACCATTTTCTTTAACTAATATGAACGTATATATTTTATTTTCTCGCTTATAATCTCATCAGCACAATTTAATTACAACCATACTTTTATAAAATCTAGTTATTGATGAAAATAAAACTTAGTTAATTCGACAAGATGAATTAATCAATATTAATAGACAAATAAAATAAAATATTTATTAGAAAATTACCTAAAATAATCTAACCTTTTATGATTTTCCTACAATAATCTCACCTATTAATTAACCAAAATAATCCCAACTTTGTGGGGTATTTGTCTTGAGTAAACTCGATCAACTGGATGACTTGCTTTAGTAGGTAATTCACCAATAAAGTAAACTGAAAATTAATATAAAATCAAAGAAAAATTTAGAAAACTTGCATAAACGATTCTAAAAAACTTTGTGGGGGTATTTAGTAGGTAATTACGCCCAATAACTTAAATGAAAACATAATTATTACAAAATTATTCTTTGTATTATTCTACAAGAGAGTTAGCGTTTCGAGTATTTCTTTTAGGGAAATTCCACATGGTAGTATCGAACTTTCGTAAAACGCCCTGTGATAGCACTTTTATAAGAGAGTTAGCGTTTCTTGTATTATTCTACTTAGACCGCAATCAATTAACTTCATCGCTAATTAAAGAAAATAGACAAATGTAAAACACATTCAACTATTGTAGAAAATAATTTATTTATTTTAATAGTTTCAAAGCAAGAAAAGCCAAGCTAAAAAGTGATATAAATAAAAATGCATTTTCAATGTTTATTGGGTAGGATATGAGCATGCTTGATAACACTAATTTCTTCGTTACAACAACACAACCATTTAAAATTAATCCCACACTTTCCAGTACCACCACATGCAGCGTTGCATCTCTCTTGTGTACATCCTTCATCTATTCTTTTGCATGGTAATCCCATCACTCTACCTGTTTTTTCAATTTAATGCAATCTATGAGCGGGATATACTGGGTAGGATGATGATGATGATGATGATGATGAATGCAACAAATTAAAAATATATATTCAATCAAAAAGATATTTCACGCGGTAACTATGAGGTTTTGGGTTTTTCATGTGGTAACCAAATTTTTTAAAAAAATCCACGTGGTAATCCTGAGGTTTACCAAATGCCATCATTTTCACCCTTTTTTCCCAAAATATAAACCATAACTCTACCATCTTTGGATTTGGTAGAAAAAATATAATTTGGATGAAAGATGGTAGAGTCGAGGTTTAAGTTTTGGGGGAAAATGATGAAACTGATGGCATTTGAAATATTGAGTCGCATAAATAGACTTACAACAACTTTAAAGCTTCGAAATTAGCGTTTGCTAATGTTTTTATGTGTAAAAAGGTCACGATGGAACAATTTGGTAAGCCTCATAGTCATAGGTTACCATGTGGATTTTCTAAAGTTTTTTGCTACCACGTGGTAAACCCAAAACTTTAGGGTTACCACGTGAAATTTCCAAAAAAAATTATAAAAATATATATAGTGAATACATCATTTTTTACAAAATCAATGATCAAATTATAAAAAAAAATTTAATAATGCGGTATATTTCTTATTACATAAGTTGCAATGCATTTGAGAATACTCTTTCCAATTCTTTTAAGATATTTTAGTTTTGGCACACTATCCAATACACTAAATCAATCTAAATATTTTAATTTAAATTGCGTATAGTTAAAAATTATAAAAAATTGATATTAATAAAATTTACATTGAGACGAATCAAACAAAATTCCACTTAACTTATATTTTGACAGATAAAATAAGAATAAATACAAATTAAGAATGATTGATGAATAGTATAAAAAAACTAAATGAGACAGCTTAAAAGAATTAGAAGGACTATTATTTTACTTAACTAAGGATTTTATCCAATATATATATATATATATATATATATATATATATATATATATATATATATATATATATATATATATATATATATATATATTTGATAGAAATTTTTTTAAGATATATTAATCTACTCTTACATAGGAAAATTGCATAGATTTTATAATGAGATACACACAAAAGCTAATTCCAACCTTTTCATTTTGAAAATATTTTTCTTATTTAACCAACCACCCAAAAATTTACTTATAAACCTCAAAATAAGATAAATAAACATTTAAATTTCACTCACCATGGAACATACATGCTAGCACCAACACGAAAAGAAGAGTAACAAATGTTGCCTTTTTGACCATTTTGAAATGAATTAAATTAGCTAAAAATAGTTTGATTTAAATTTTTGTTACTTGAAAAGATCAATATGATTTTTAAAAGTTATAAGGCGGAAAAACCATAAAATACTTTGCTCCTTAAATACTACAATGATTCATAAATGTACACATTTTTTAAAGGATTGAAATTGTTTTATTTTGGTATCTTTAATTAGATATTAATTATCATAATTACAATCATTAATTAAGTTTTAAGAGTATTAAGTTTTAATTAGATATTAATTATCATACTTCACTTAATTTCAAATATTAATTTGAAAATAAATGTAATCATTTTTATAAACAAATAAATAATTGAAAACATCCCTCTTTTTGGTAAGGTAGTATTTATTATCATAATCACCATCATTTTATACTAAGAGGATTGATGAGTGTTGAAGGTTTAGGAAAATTGAGCATATCTTTATATATTGTATCAAATTGATATTTGATACATTTTTCATTATATCAAATCTATTAACTGTTACTAAAATAAAATACGGTTGACATCGTCATCTTTTAAAAATGCTTATGTGTCGCTTTCTTATTAAAAAGTTTCCCGCTAAAATTTAATGATGATGTCATTGTTACTATGATTATATTTGACTTATACTTTCTTATTTTGAGTATATTAGTCCTATTATTCGTATTAATTGTTTTTTTTTTTTTACTTTTTAGGTCAAATTACGTTTAATCTATTAGAAAACTACTTATATACTATATTTTATTTCTTACAATTTATTATAAATTTTTAATTTTATTTATTAAATGAATATTATTTAGTGTTTTGAATATTTGAGATGGTTAAAACATAATGAGTACGTATCATACTTTTATTAGGATTTGTTTGTTATTTATACTCTTGGTACCTAAATGCAATGATTAATTCTAATATGATTTAGGTTGGATTATCTTTATATAAGTCATTTATATTTTTTAGGAGAAAATTATATTTTGGTCGTTTAAACTAATAAAATAATTTTACATATTTCTGTTTATTTATATTTGATGTTAAAGTGTGTTATTAATAGTAATAAAATTTTATTTTGGTCGTTTAAACTAATAAAATAATTTCTTATTTACTTTATGGATACTAAGCTCATTCACATTTCGTTCTTAATTTATATTTAATTCTTAATTTATAAGTTTGAATATGGTTTAATGAGATCTTGTTTGGTTCGTCTCAATGTAAAAATTTTAACTTTACCTTTTTTATAATTTTTAATTATGCACAATATTGATTAGTAAACGTGCAAAAAAAAATTAAACATTAAGTATAAATTAGAGGAAGTATTAATTAATAAATTTAATACAAAAAAAAATAGAGACCAAAAACATTAAAAAACATAATAAAAAATGCGTAAATAATATAAGGACCACAATTATTACAAAAATATTTTTATAAAATATTGGAAAACATATAACCTCAAATAATATAAAATTGTTAAAATAAAGTTAATAGAAAATATATAAAAATCATAATTATTATTAAAATATTGAAATGAGGATTTATTTTTCGAAAGATTTTTCATAAAACAATAAATAAAACAATTTAAAATATAAAATAAAACAACTTTAATGAAGCCAGAGCTCCCAAACACAAATTGTTGAAAGACGGTCTTTCATATAGACGCATTAGATATATGGGCTAATAGCCCAATTAATTCAAATTAAAAGGAAAATAAAAACATGGGTCTTTTGTTTTAAGGTCGTCTATTTGAAAGACGGTGTCTCATAAGAATAGCTGCCTTCCAAAACATGTTACTTCTATGTGGATGAGGTTCAGTTGTCTAGTTTATCCCTCTTCCCACTCCAAAATCTTTGCCTCCACTGAATTTATGCTATGCATTTTTTAAATATCTCGAATTTTCTTTAATCTCAAAGCCTCAAACCACACACTAGCCACGACAAAAAAATTGTCGTTTCGAATGAGTTGTCTGTATCTACCATTTTATGAACATTTTTTTGATGTTTTGAATTCTAACGGGTGTTTTACAAAATAACAGAAATAGACCTAAAGAAAAAATTACCTAGAATAATCCAATCTATTTATGATTTTTCTATAATAATCTCATTTATTTATTAACCATGGATAATATCAACTTTGAGGGGTGTTTTCCTAGAGTAAACTTGGGTAACCTGATGACCTGCTATAGTAGGTAATTCACCAAAAAAATATGTTAAATATTAATTTAAAATTAGAAAATATTTTTGAAAATTTACATAAAAAATTCCAAATAATAAAAAAATCAAAAAAATTTTATGAATATTTTTTAATATTTTTTTCGACATTTTATTTTAGTTTATCTTTTTTTTTAAATAAAACTTGCTATAGCAAGTCTTCTGGTCACCGGGTTTATTTTAGGAAAATGCCTCTCAAGTCTCAAAGTTAGGATTATTTATGGTTAATCAATAAGTAAGATTATTGTAGAAAAATCATGAATAGTTTGGTTTATTCTAGGTAATTTTTTCTATTTTAATAATCATTATATAGCTTTAGGTATGTCAAATATATTTTTAAATTGGTAAAAGAATAAACCATGAATTGAATTTTTTTAAAACGTCTCATTTATTAATTTAAATTAAAATTTTTAAATATTAGCGTGCTTTTTATCCTAGTTTTGATTGCAATCGCGGTAATAGTCAACAATATGGTTGTATATATTTAATAGGTATGTCAAATATATTTTTTAATTGGTAAAAGAATTAACCATGAATTGAATTTTTTTAAAATGTCTCATTTATTAATTTAAATTAAAATTTTTAAATATTAGCGTGCTTTTTATCCTAGTTTTGATTGCAATCGCGGTAATAGTCAACAATATGGTTGTATATATTTAAATATCGGTAGAAAGTATGAAACATCCATCAAAAATTTAGTGTATAAAATACACTTATTTTAGACATTTTTTATATGAGTAGAGTGATTGTTCAATAGAGTTAAATCATTTACATCTTGGTTAATAAGGTAGGATTTAACATGATTCTTTTGATGATAGTTAATTTGTTATCACAAAAATTTATATGCAACGGTCGCATAAGTGGAACTAAATGGCCCAAATACTCCATCGCCCTTTCTTTATTATTCCATGTTGTAAATTGAAATTTAGCATTGTTAAAAAGTTAGCAAAAGCCATAAAAAATCTAGGGATATTCTATATAATAAGCACCAACTATGACAAAAGACGAGTGGTAGCAATTCTTAAAATTTTTTTCACAAAATAACACTCAGCTCTTGAAAAATTAACTACAATAACATTATGGAGGTAAAAACATTTAATTTCCGTTCAGTTTTGGTAAAAGTCATAAATGCCCTTAGTAAATCTCATTTTTTTTCCACAAAATAACATTCAACTCTTGGAAAGTAACCACAATAACATTTCCATTAGCTTTAATTTCCGTTAAGTTGGGCTTGGTATTTGGGATTTATTTGGAGCATTTATGACTTTTACCAAAACATAACAAAAATTAAACGTTTTTACCTTTATAATGTTACTGTAGTTAATTTTCTAAGAGTTAAGTGCTATTCTATGAAAAAAAAAAAATTAAGAATTATTACCACTTGCCATTTATAATAGTTGATGCTTATAGTATTGAATATAAAAAAAGTATTTAAAAAATGGGATAAATGGACATTAATAATCCAAACTTTGCGTGATCCGCCCAAAACAATTTCAACTTTCGTATATTTTCTAATAATCCTAACTTTGCTTCTTTATTGCTGGGGGCATACCCTTTTAATTCTTAACCGGTTATACCCGGTAGTATTAGAGCCGTTGCACCACTTTTTCCTTTTTATCCCTTTTTTTTTTGTTTAAATTCACTTCATCTCCATTATTATCAACCACCATAGCTGATCTTCATCATTATCAACCACCATAGCTGCTCTTCATCATTATCAACCACCATAGTTGCACCTATTTCTTCAAATCAATTTGGCATCTTTTCTTTATTTTTTTCTTTGATTTTTCCTTCCCTATTAATCCATAACTATGCAATAACGATGGGTTGAAAAATGTAATGGACTCGGCGAACACTTGTGACTCTTCTTCATAATTGACCCTTCGAATTCAGCCTTCATTGAGGATGAAGAATTTTCAGAGAATAGTGTAATTGGGTTAGGTGAAATTCATTAATAAGAAGAGAAATGGGAAATAGTGGGTAAGAAATTGTCAATTACACTCTATTATTGGTTCTAACCAGTTAAGATTTAAAAGGGTATGCCCCCAGCAACAAAGAAACAAAGTTAGACTTAGAACTATTAGAAAATATATGAAAGTTGAAATTGTTTTAAGCGGATCACGCAAAGTTTGAATTATTAATGTCCATTTATCCTTAAAAAAAAATGTACATGTAATGGTGAAATACAAAGTCAAGAGTCAACACATCCATCCTCATTATTCATTCTTAATTGTGGTGTCGCAATTCCTAAACCCAACACAAAAATTGCGGCTGAAACTTCAACTCTGAAAGATGATGAAGGCATCTTTGAAGGGCAAATACGAATACGATGCCGATAAAGCCGCCACTTCCGCCATTTCTACTCTCGCCATTCCTGTTGGAGATTTCAAGCTTCGTACTTCTTTAACTGATGCTACTTTTATCAAAGGTCCTTCTCTTAATGGCCTTCTTTTCTCCCTCGAGAAGCCTGGTTTCTTCATTTTTGACTACAATGTTCCCAAAAAGGTACCTTTTTCCCCTTTTCCTATTTTGCTTCTTGTATCTCTCTGGCTATCTGCTATTTAATCAATGCCGGCCTTAGAATTTGAATTTTTTTGAATATTTTTTCGATTTTAATGAAGCTTAAACTTTGATATTGAGTGAATTATGTGTTTAATTGTAGAATTTTTGTTTTTTTTTTAAAAAATTTTAGTATGTGTTTAGAAAAAGCCATAAAATTATAATTTTTATGCTAAAACAGCCTTTGATTTTGATGTTTTGCTTTTGTTTGGGCAGGATTTTCGGTTTCAGTTCATGAATTCAATTAGGGTTCATGAGAAACCTTTGAATATGACTTATATTCACCATCAAGGTGATAATAGGACCATTTTGGAGGGTTCTTTGGTGCTGGATTCCTGTAATAAGGTTTCAGCTAGTCATACGATGGGTTCAAAGAATGGAAAATTGAAGTATAGTTATGTTCATGAAGGGGTTACAACCTTTGAGCCATGCTTTGATTTGGGAAAAAATTCATGGGATTTTGCTTTGTCAAGGAAGGTTTATGGAGATGATGTTGTCAAGGCTTCATATCAGACCTCTAATCAGAATCTTGGCTTGGAGTGGTCCAGAAATTCTAAAACAAATGGATGTTTTAAGGTATATTTGCTTGTTTTCTTTGCTTTGATTAAATGTTCTCTGTTGTATTGTTTTTCGAGGTTGGTTCTGGTGGTCTTATGAATTTGTTTTCAGTTCATTCAACATTTCATAGACCCAGTGTCATTACGTGGTCCTAACTAGGCCGAGTTTGGTGGCCGGATGTGTGCATTTTCTTTGTTAGTGGTTAATACTGAGGTTGTTTGTGATCGAAACATCATCTGCAACTTAATATCCGAAGTTGTTATCAGTTCAATGATGAATTATATATATGCCTGTTGTTTATTGAGTCTACCAAGTGCTCAATTTATGGAACCCCACATGAAATTGATTTGCAAAAGTTGTAGGGGAAGGGTGTTGGGCCTTTATCTTAGTATATTTGATTGTTTACTGATTTGGACTGGAATCAGTTTTGCTTTTGGAACTTTGAAAGCTATGAAGTATGAACACCATGGTTGCATTTCCAAAACTTTTTCTTGGTTTAAGCAATTGTCAACATTGCACGATTCTAAGAAGAGTATGTTGGCAGTTCTAAAAATTCTTATAATACACTATTTTCCTGGTTATAGTATTTTTACTTGTAACATGGCTTTGCTTGATGTACATCTTTTACTCAAAGCTGACAAAAGGTGCCAATTTTCAGTGATAGGGACTGAGAAAGCTAGTCAAAGTATAGAGTAGGGAACTGAATATACATGAAATTGTGAAGTAGAAATCAAATTGAAATATGGCTTAACCAATAGGTAACTTCTTATTTCTTATTGACCTACAACTTTGTCTTGGGGGTAAGGGAGCTAGAATATTACACTACGATGAGGTGATTGGTGGAATTCATCCCCAGGTGTCAAGTGTCAACCCGCTATCTCATCTACTCCCTTTTTCCATTTCTTTTCTTATTTTTATGTTATGAGAGAACATTGCCAGCTTATATGTTTATCACCTTTTTTATCCCTTCGAATCATTTCCTTTTGACAATTAGACTTGTGGAAGGCAAGACATCCTTCCTCTTATTTGCATTAGTTGGAATATGCCCCTGCTCCTCTTCTAAACCATCCAAAATATGTTTCTTATTATCCAAAATTGTTGCTCTTATTTATCCCTATCTATAAAGTGCCTTATTATTTATCGGTAGCTTTGTCCTTTGGGTTAGTAAGCAACGACTATCAGTCCATTTTCTTGGAATATCTAAGGCTTTTTTTTTTAATCCTCAACTAGGGGCGGAGGGAAAGGGGGCTTTCCATTTCTTCAAGACTTTAAATTTTCATGTCACTGATATATTTTCCCATAAATTCGATAGGTTGCTGTTCAATTTTCTTGACTTTTGTCTAGTTATTTTTGGTTGTTTCCTGCCAACCTACAATAGCTTCCCTTCTCCTTAATACCTCAACCCTTCTGTAGTGCTATTGTGCTAACCCGCCTTTGCTTTCATCTTATATTGTCCAGTGTAGAAGGACCTTACAGTGCTTCCCTAACTTACTCTAGAACTATTATCCTAAACGTCTATTAAAAATTGTTTATCACTCACTGCTAATTTGTTTTCGGATACGCCCTTTAACATTGATTTATTTGGGGTTTTTTACTTTTTAGGACCAATTTTAGATTTTACCATTGTATTGTACATGTGGCAATGGATAAAAGAAAAATAATTCTTTTCTGCCCTCTGTTTATTTTAAACTCTAAGGTCCCAAAGAGTATATTGCTTTGGTTTCAGTATAGATGTACATTATCATTGGTCACAATATACAAAGTACTCTTCACCCTTTTATTTGGACGGGTAAGCTATGGACAAAGTTGTCATGATAAGTTGTATTGCTATGAACTACCAGAGAGTCAGTGTTTGTTATTTTCAATAGTCTTAAACGCAATTTTTCTTCTTCCTTGCCGTCCTGTCCTGTCATGCTGCATTTTCCTTTCTCCCTAACCTTACAATCTATAAAGGGTGGTATTGGTTTAAGGTCAAAGTTCATTTTTTCCTGAGTTTATAATCTGGAGTTGATAGAAAGATATAGCTCTCTAAAGTGCAACAGCAATATTGGAGCCTGAAATTCCATAAAATGAGATCGACTAGTTCCCATGATTGTTTATATAAATTCTTCTTCATTTATTCAAGTCCCACGTAATATGAACTTCTAGATTTGAATCTTTCATACCCTATGTCAGTCTTGCTATCCAAGTTATCTTTGACTTCTCTCGTCCTCTTCTGAAATCTTTTAGTTCCAACCTCCCACCTGTTGCACATGACAAACCAACATTGATAATTTTCTATCATCTTATCCCTTAATTTATGCCTCATTAATAATTTTATCTTTCAAGATATGTTCACTCATCTATCATATCATATCCATTTCAACCACTCACTCATCTACTATGATCCTATTTTAAGGCCTATTGTAATAGTGATGTATGACTCTTCATCAAATAAACCTCTTCATCCATTACAGCGTTGATTACTCTTTTTCATTTGAGCTAATTATAGTCAGTCTTGTCTTTTACAATTATTTTGTCAAATTAGTCTTTGGAACTAAAAGTATATTCTAATAAACCCTTCATGATTATGATCACCACTTCCCATATGTTTTTTTCACATCAAATATTTTCTGAACTCAAATCTCTAACTTGGTTAACATTACAAATACACAAACAAGCAAGTTTAACTCATTGTTCTTTTTTTAATCACGCTTGAATTATTATGCAGCACATCATGATCTATATTTGTTTTCCTTTGAAAGATTGACCCTAAGTACATTTGCTTGATTAGAACTCCTTGTGCCTTCATTCTTACCGGACTTTTATTTGGCTTCTTCATGCTAAACTGACACTTCATATATTTGGTCTAATTTCAATTATTATAAATCTCCTAGATTTATGGGTGAGCCCTTTTTAAGTCTATTCCACCAATACATCTTGAGCAAATAACACATCACACCACTCCATCTTGAATCAAGTTGTTATCTTATTTGAGATAGTTGGTGCAAGTAAGAAAGGACTTAAAGCAACCCCTTGTAAAACAATATTAATACAGGAATCCTTTTTTGCTAATCTGCATTTTTGATACATTTGTAGAACTACCTTAATATTCTTATGCTGTGTTGCCTTCCTTTTCATTATGCACCAACATACTTCTCTTACTTAACTTGTGAATTGTCATATACCTTTTCCAAGTTAATAAAATTGGATGTCCTTTTTCCTTATTCAGTAATGCTCCATTAATTGCTTCATAAAATGATTGGTTTTATGGTAGCCCTTCTCGGTGTGAATTGAAATTGGTTCTGTGAATGCTAGTACATCTTCTCAAGCGATGTTCTGAAATGCAAATGCTTTGAATATATATGTTTTGGACAACATAGTTACATAATTGTAAACTCATAAATTTAATGTTTGGTAGCAACTAAAAAGTCTAATAATTGTAATTTTGTTGGATTAATGTTGTGATATTCTTTTTATCAGCCTTTTTTTATGGGTCTCCTGAATGGATGTTCTTTCATTTTATTTATACTTACCACTTCTTGGTCCCATGTCCCCTTTCTTTTTCTCTTCTCTCATTGGGGATAACTAGCTAGGCTTTACGTTTGCAAACAATTTTACACTCCACCTAATCTGCTGCTAATGTTATACAATGCTTTTTTAGGGGGCGTCCTCTTAATATAATTATGAGAAACCATGCTTGGACTTGTAATTACTTCATTGAAAGCATATTACAGTGAAGTGCCGTGCTTAAGAAGGTGCACCTGAGATGCAATTGGTGTGCCCCCAACCTTAGGCTAAACAACCCGGACCCATTGCCTCTTTATTTAGGCGAGGCAGTTCCAATGAGGAGCAACTGGTGTTCCCCACCCCACCCCACCCCCCAATCTGCAGCCTGTCTTTCTCGCATATGCCTTCTTTGATTTACCGCCTTATGACTGTGCTCTGTGCATAGATTAAAGTTGCCGTTGCCTTGCGCTTTTTTTTTGGCATTGGTGAAAGTAGCATTTTCAAGTTATACGTTTTAAGTTTTAACCCAGTATAGATTAAAATTTGATTTTTGTGTAAGTGTGACTATAGAGTATAAACTATTAACTGAAATCGTGGCAACCATTTGAAAGGTCTATACTCTGTAGTATCTTTAACTACCCTGTTGTTACGATAGGATGCTCCTTTTTTAGGCTTTATTT
>JAAKBH010001509.1:645000-772500 GCA_019776075.1 Amaranthus palmeri | reverse complement strand
TCAAATCATGTCGCTTAATCACATTGTCGAGTTAATCTCGAGGTGTTGATTATGGGTCATTTTGGGTGAAATTATGTTGAGTGCCTATCAGGTTAAAGACAGGTTTGAGTTGTAATAGGTCGGGTGCAAATCGAGTTCGGTTAACCACATTGTCAGGTCAATCTTGGGTGTGGGTTTTTTTCGGGTCGGGTAATAGTCGATTATTGGTCTGAAATAATCGGGTACATGTCTGATTACGGTCACCATCGGGTCGATTTTCGATCGGCTATCGATCATTGCACCTCGAATCAACCAATAGGTCGGATACATGTTGATTTTTGGCGGTATTACAGGTCGGGTCAATTTTTTACTTGTAGCCTTGTGGTTACATTTGTTGGGTTGGACGAGCTTGCTTGACCTAGTTTTTGTGACCGCTCGTTACAAACAAGGTTATGATGGGCCCAGCCATTGATGAAGTTCCCGCGCAAACTGGATTGGCGCCATTGGAGCTTCTCCTCTCAAATTCAAGGTTTAAACACCAACTACACTTCCCTTCGTCTTGACTTCTCGCAAAACGCCACATCTCTCTCCCTCTCCATCTTAGCTGAAAATCTTCCATCATCGACATTTTCAACAGGTAAATTCATCAAACTAGTATTAATGTCATTCTTTCTAGCAGTTCTTTGGTTACTCATATCGTAATTAGGGTTTCTAACTAGTGATTCGATTTTTAATTTCAATTTTGTGGGTACCGATTATTTTTAGGGGTTTTACCTTCTGGAAGTTATAATTTCGTTTTCAAGTTCAAGTTATTGATATAAATTGTTTGTCAGATTTAATTTCATTACTTGAACGTAACAGATTAGATCTATTGGTTATTAGACTTTTTCCCACTTCTATTTTTTTTGGTTGCTGTTTTGTGTATGAATCTTCTATTGACAATGGCAATCATAATTTCTAATTCGATACTTTAGATGGAGCGAGTGCTTATGTTTTCTACTTGTTTGAATCAGTTAACATCCGATCAATTTTTGTTTTTGTCTGGGGTGACCTAAATTTTAGAGAACACGGCATTTACAAGTGTGTGAATTGAAAGTTCGGTTTCTTTGAAGTATTCCGATTGCCCATTTGACAATAAATTTCACAAATTTGGAATCTTCCTTGTCATTTGGGCTGTTCTTCTGCTTGCTATGGACCGAGTTGAAATTTACATCCTTCTATTCTAATCAAATGATCCATTTGGTATTGCACACTTCACGATTATCTCTAATTATGTTCGGTTAAAAATTATAAAAAGTTTATATTAATAAAATTTAAATTGATACGAATTAAATAAGATCGCTTTTGACTATGTTTTAACTCATGGATTGATAATAAATTACAAACTAAGATTGATTAGTGAATAATGTTAAAAAATAAATGAGACTTTTGTTTATGAAAGGAGGGAGTATTTTTTAAATTTAGAGTCTTTTTCCCATTATTGTGATAAAGAAAGAGCTTCTTGTTGGGGATTTAATGTTGTGAAAAAAGGGCAACAATACATGTCTTTGGATGCTGAATTGCCTAGAGTAATAAGTTCTTGGTGATGATTTGAAGAACTTCATTGTTTTCTTCATATGCATTGATCAATTGAAATGATTTTTTTTTTCTTTCACGTTGTAATCCTGCTTGCTTTTTAATGATTGTTACTTGCTATCTTATACTATATTTATGGGACTCATATTATTATCATTATTTGGTAAAGGGAGCTCAAAATGACTGTAAAGGTGAAAATAGTCTCCATCCGAGGGATATAGACAATGTGATTAATGTTCTCAATGAAGGAAGTTAATATGATTTATAATTATGTGAGTGTCTATTTCATAACATGTGTGCAAGTGTTTATAAACATGTCTGTTCAAATTTTATGCCATGTAGGTGGTTGCAGTCTTTGTATGCAAACACTGCTTTGTAAGGTTTTCTTCAGCTTCTGCGCAATAGAAGGTTTCTACCTCAATGGATATCAGTTCTTGTAGTTTTGAACTTTGGAGTTCGTTGGTCTTCTCCTTTCTGTTTTGGGGGGTTTTTTCATGCTAAACCACCCACCATTTTATAATGTTTGTTTATTTTTCTTGTTCGTGTTCTGTTGTTTTCTTCATTTTTTCCTATATTATAATTGTTATGATGAATATATCCTATTGGAAATAGATGTAGAAAACTTGTATACAATGGATGTAGTGATGCAACAAATTTAGTTACCCTAATCTTGTAAGAATCAAATTCATTTGCACTATTTGGAGCATAACCTGTTATTTCAAAAGTCATACTGACATTTTGTGTTTTATTGAGGTTGCTCGTTGGATGAGATTCTGAGCTTTTTTTTTTTCTCATTGTTTTTACCGATAGGAACACAATCAAGGAAAATTCATGGACCTAAGAGGTTGTAGTCAATTACACTTTATTGCTGTAATTAGAGGTGGCAAAGTAATCAGAATTCCAAATATTGGTCAAGGAAAGAAAACGCCCAAGTACTTGAGCATTGAGCAAATTTACTCTTCCTCTGAGTCAAACTGTCAAGATTCAGTTGCAAAATATCCTCTAAAAGTCAACAGGTCTCTCTGTAAGGCTTATGATTTTGGTGAAGTAAAGACTGAGGTTAAGACTGAATATGCTGAAGAGGAGAATGAAATTGACTTTGGAGCCGTGACATTGAAACAGCTGAAAGACATCTGCAAATCCCGTAAAAGAAAATCTCCAAGTCCTGTTAATTTGGCTACTGTTAAACAAGAAAACAGTCAGTTCCATTGTGATATGGACGAACTTGACTTGAAGGAAACTCTGGGTAGTTTGAAGCAGAAGGTGACCAAGAAAATAAAATCTCAGAAGAAAGGCATTTCCAAAAACAATGCTATTTCCTGTACACCTAGCCATTTGAGCTGTAGATTAAAAGACAAGCCGGCTAATTTGGATTTACATCAAATCTATGAGCCTCTGAGTATTAAGGTTGAAGATGCTGAATATGATTACTCACAGCCACAATTCAGAAGAAGCTCAATTGTTAGTGATCAGCATCAATCTCACCATGAGCATTTAGAGATGCCTGTTTTGGTAGAAAGTCCAAACTTTGCTTCTAGTCAAGCTTCACATGAACAACTTGATTGTCAGAATCCACTTACTTTTGGAAATCTGAAAACTGATGAGATTATAAAGGTAGATACTTCAGTAATCAAAGGAGAACAGCCTTTCGTATCGAGTGGTTCTGAGGTCAAAAGAGAAGGCCGGACTGATCTTTGGCCTTGTGACAAGCCCTCAAATGCAGTACTATGTGAAGGTAACAGCTCTGATATTCAAAATGGTTATCCCCTCTATTCATGTACAGTTCAACCTCCACCACCTAATGTAAAATCAATCTGTAGTCTTAATCAAGTTTCTTGCGAACACCTTGATAATGCTGAGCTTCAGAATCCAGTTACTTCTGATAATCCAAAAATTGTTGAGATTATAAATGTAGATAGTTTGGCAGTTGAAGGTGAAGCTTTGGTTTCTAGTTGCTCTAAGGTCAAAAGTGGGCGAGACATGATTGATCTTACGGTATGTGATGAGCCTACTAGAACTGATTTACTTGAAGATGATAGCTCTGAATTTCAAATAGATGATCCCCAATATTCATGTTCACTTCAATCCCCAGCACCTGATGAAAATACTTCATTGAATGTGCAAGTCCCCTGCACAGCTCGTAATAGTGATTGTAAAGATGTCGAGTTCAGTTGCGCTGGCAAAGCAATTGAGTCGATGGATAACAATATAGATGAAGAATTAGCAAGAAGAGATGCCACAAACTACAATTCAGTGATTGAACTTGATACTTGTTTGCTTGCCGTTGATAGTAAGGTCTCTCGGGATGTATCTATATCTGCTGGTCAAGATAAACAATTGCCGGTACTTGATGTTACTATGAGAGAGGTGAAGGAAAATCCTACAGGTCATGAGAGTAACTATAAAGATGTTAAATTGTTCGAAAATGGAGAAGGTGATAGGTTTATGAATGACAATACTGAAGCAAAAGCAACAAGAGGTACCAAGAATTTTAGTGCAGCAGAAGATGAAAAATATTGTCTTTTGGACTACGGATTGGAATCCCCTCAAAGTGTCACTTCTGCTGTTGAAGATAATCAACCATTAATACATGATACCACTATTGCCCAGCTAAGCTGCTCTCCTGAAATTCAACCTTGCAAGGATATTGATCCTATAGTTCGACAGATTGCATCGGTAGAAATCAAAGGGCTTAAAAATAACAAGCAAGAGCAGCAACCACCGGAAAGGCTCTTCTCTGGCAGAAAGGTACTCCCCCCCCCCCCCCCCCCCCCCAAAAAAAAAAAAAAAGAACCTTGGCTTAGGAAAAATAAACCTATGTTTGAGTTTTGACTGACATGGGTTTATGTTTGTTTGCAGACAATTTCTCCAAATTCTAAGGAAAGTCTATGCAGGGCTATAGCTTCAGCTGACATGCAAGATGAAACTCAAAATCTTTGTGAGTGGTTATAGGCACTCAAGACTTTTCTATTAATGTCTCATATTATTTCTTTTGTACTTTGGTACACCAATCTGCTTCTTCTGCCATGTGATTAAAATAGATCTTAAGTGTCGAATGAATGTGTAGTGTGTCTAAAATAAAAAAGGTTTGGTATGATTTGGATTTTCTTTGCTATGGTGTTTCTTAACCAGACTGACGTATAATTTATTCAAAATTCTTGATTCCTTAAAAGTTCTTTAAGGCAAACATTGACAGTTAAATTTACTTAGATTTGTTATTGTTTCAGGAAATGGAAATAAATATAGAATTATTTAGCCTTTTACTGTTTCAGTGGGTCTAATAGTTCCTTTTTCCCCACAGCATGTAGGGAGAAGCTTGACTTCGAGCAAAACTGTATGGATACTTCACCTCCTAGATCGAGTATCAAGAAAGCTCGGATTAGATTTACATCAAAACGGCTGGAGACTTCAAATATGATTGAGATGAAAGTCTGTGCCCCACAGACATTAAAGAAAGAAAAACACGAGAGAAAACTTGTTCTTAAAGGCAGTCCTCCTGGGTATCCTTACTCAGTACCAGCTGCCAGTACTTGTAGTTCTTCTAAAAGTTGCTCCCAAAATGCCATTATATTTGCAGAGCGGCAGATGACAGATATTGAACGCCTTGCGACAAAGATCCTGTCGGAATTGCATTCCATGAAAGAACTAGTTGTGGATACGTTGCACTCTGAGTCCCGGACGTGTGCAGCGTCAAGATATAACACTGACAAGGTAAATAAACCAATTAAAGTTCCTCTTTCTACAACCTTTGTAATGTCATGCCTCAAATTTTCTGTGGAATACATAACAGATAAGTAGACTTTATATATAAAAAACAAGTCGACCAATAAAAGGGTCATTGGAAAGCATTGCATTGTTCCTCCGCTTACCAAATTTGGTTTCAAATTTCAATAC
Source organism: Amaranthus palmeri (assembly GCA_019776075.1). Lineage (NCBI taxonomy): Eukaryota > Viridiplantae > Streptophyta > Magnoliopsida > Caryophyllales > Amaranthaceae > Amaranthus > Amaranthus palmeri. The sequence continues at coordinate 767,052 of JAAKBH010001509.1, read as the reverse complement.
TTCCACTTTGAAATGTAATTGTCTCCATAGACATGGAGTTGGGGCTTGTGAGGGACAAAATTATAGTTAAAGATACTGTGTCACACCTTCGGCATGTATTTTCATATAAAAGACAGTTTTGTGCCTGAAATTGAAAGCCTGAAACAGCAATGCAGAACTCATATACTAAGATTTGACTGTTTCAGGCCAGAGTAGCTGTAGACAATGTTAAAAAGATTGAGGAAACATCAAAAAGGTGGCTTGCGATGATGGCAAGGGATTGCACTCGTTTCCGCAGAATTATGGTTAGTGTTACTCAAATTTTTGGTTATTATTTGGAATAGAGAGCCTTCAATCTTCATAGTTATCAACCCTTCTAAAAATTGTCACTTAATAGGAATTATCGGAAACAACCAATGCTTCTATTCAAAACAGCAATGATCATGGCGACAAACCAATCTTGGAGACAAAACAGTATGTTGTATCTTGTTTAAATGATCTTTTCTTTGTCCATTTCCGTTCAGTTCCTCATTGAGCTTTTTTCCCAGGGACGAACAAGAACTGTTTCAGTCAAGAAGTACAGTTCACAAGGAACGAAAGATTGTTTTTGCTGATGAAGCTGGAGAAAACTTGTGTCATGTTAGAATTTTGTCAGCAGAGCTTGAATCCGAAAGCTAATTCTGTAGTTAAAATTTTCATTTGTAAGAAGCATAGGAATTAGGAATTAGGAATTAGGATGCATAGTTGCATGTCTACAAAATATGATAATGATATATTGTAGCAGCCTACATGAATATTGGATTCTATTTGTAAAGTTTTCACTGATTTTATCAGTGCTGTTAATCAATTGATCATGAAGGTTATAGCAGACAATGCACAATGGCACAACCTTAATCTCAACATATATGAAATCAGCTACATAGAAAGAAAAAATCAATTTTGAAAAATTGTGAATCTAACTTAGATCAGAATCAACTCTTAAAATCAGATCGTAGAATTGAATCATAGATTCGAATGATTCTACAATTTTGCAAAAATAAGTTGTAAAGACTTGGGCATATTGTTTAGTGATTTTTATTGTTAAAGAATACTTAAAATTCATATAATATTTTGAAATCTTTTTATCATTCAAAAATATATGTATACTTCTAATTTGTTGCCTTTTTTCTCTTATTTTTAGGTGTTGATGAACATAATAAGATATACATTAATCATATAATCGATATTTTAGTAAAACAAACACACCAAGTAAAAACAATAATAATGATCCTTTGTATATTAAGCAACCTGAAGTAGAGTGATTTAAATCTTAAAACAAGTTTATCAATTCAACGCTATATTGTATTGTAACAATTTCAAAGCCCTAATAACTTCATAACACCTAATGAAAAAACTAAATAATATTTATAATCAATGATGCAAAAATTATCAACTATCAATACCAATTCAATCATTAGGTCATTAACACCAAATAAAAAAGTAGCCTCAAATGATAATCTATATAAAAAAACAATTCTATGATGATAAGAATTTTCATTAAAAAATTAAGAGTCCTAACTCTTGCGTGTTGTTTATAAAACAATTATATTATGGCCAAAAGTCCCAATTTAATCATAAAAAATTAGCATTTTTGTGGAGTGTTTTTAGAAGTGTAGAATCGTACGATTTTAGTTGTGAATTTGTGATCATGATTATCAGAATTTCGGTTTTGATCTACGATCCTACAACTCTACGATCCAAAAACAGACAAGTGATCCAGATCATAAGTAGGATCTTAACAATGGTTGGATCGTATGATTCTACCAAGATCATGAATAACTTGTATCATAACACAATTCCTCAATCCTGCAATCCATAAATCGATCCTACAATGGTAGTCTCAATCACAAAAAAATTTACATTTTAGTTTTTACTTGCATATATTTAATATAGGTTAAAATTTGGAAATTCATGCACTTACTAAGCCGAAGTGTATAAATGATTATTAAAATTAATTCTTTTAATCAATTAAAAGTAAGTCAAATAAATCTTTATTCACCGCTCAAAACTTTTAAAATTAATGAACTAAAATGAAAAAAACATTTTAATCAATTATATGTATAAAAATATATTTGTAGGATTTTACAATCCTACGATCTGATTCTAATAAATTTGATTTTACTCCCTTATCCATCCTAGGCAGAATCCCGATTCTAACAACCTTTGTTAGGATTATATGATTATGTATGAGTGTAACGAATCTACTTGCACTTCTAATTGATTTCAATTTTATTAATGATTTTAATCGTTATTGTGTACGATTAACGATTTTACGATCTGAATCGCGACTTCAACAACCTTGGTTTAGAGAGCTTACAACTTACAAGAGGGGTTGTTAAGTATATACTATGAAATCATATTTGAGAATCTTGGGTTATCCAAGTTAAATCAAGCTTTCTCTTTTACCTTGTAAACTTGTAATAGGAGTTTGATTTTCATCACCTATATAAAAGATTGATTCTCTCCCCTTTTCAGTAGAGATTCTTTAGCTAATCCTCCAATAAATATATGTAAAAATAATAGTTAAGATGTTGAGTATTGGTCAATACATTTTGGAGTCGAGCCAACGCAATATCGATCATGGAAAACAATTTTAAAAGAATTTATAAAAAATTTTACATGATAGATTTTTTATAAAGTTCAAAATAATAAGTTAAGATATTAATTAAAGAGAAAAGCAATATGATTTGTATCTAGAGGAGGTGGTGTATAAGCCATTTCTTGTTCATAGGTCTCCTTAGCCACTTATTCAAAGAATTTCTAATCTCGATTTATTGGTTGGTCTAGAAACTTAAAGTTATGCATGGTCTCAACTCTATCCCTAGTTTCATCTAAACCATCATACGTCATTTTATTTTCTGCGTAGAAATCGAGTCAATCTCTTCCTGATCGGAAGGTGGAATCTTCGATAGTTTGAAAGGTCTGAATACTTGATTACAGGTAGAATATCTGCAAAACGAACAGAATTATTTGTCCGGGGGTTGGTTCCCGGAAAGCCCCTCCGACGCTCAAGTCAGTGGGCGGTAAGTGAAACGAGTAATGAATACTTGAGAGATGGAGAGTAATTGTAGGGAGAGAAGAAGCGTACCATAAATGATAATAAATGCGGGTATTTATAGAGCAATAAATGACCTGTTTAACTGTCCTAAGGGTATTTTAGTAATTTTGCCTCAGGATGGGCTTTGCTGAGGCGTTGATTGGGTTGTTGGGCCTTTGACTTAGCACAAGAATTTGGGGCTGGTTGACCCCATAACATATGTCAATATGGGATGGGGTCACAAAGCCTCCAATAGTACTTTCAAAAAGGTACATGCTCAAATTGGTGACAAAACAAGCCATCCACGAGAAACAATTACAAAACCAGCTAACTAAGAAAAACGATCAATACATAACAATCACTTCTCGATATGGGCGCCAAAAACTTTATTCAGATTTTTTGTCCTTAATAGTATAATTAAGTGCACATCATGACATTGTACATAGACAGTACAAATTGAGTCCTTAGGGAGTGGGAAATTGTTAATGGTTTCTTTACCAACTAATTGGCTCAAAAACATAAGAATAGATGATTTGTGATGAAACTAATTAAAAAGTAAAGTAAAACTAAAACTAAAACTAAAACTAAGCATAGGATCAAAGAGCGTAAAACTAACAGCAATAAAAGAACACACATGTTAATCAATATGATAAAGAGGTAAAGGATAAATTTTACAAAACAATTGATTATATAAATATATTACATGATTATAATTTACATAATCTCAAAATACAACTGAAGTCCTCGCTGCGCACAATACACATAGCAAACAGTGTACATCCGACCATATGATGCAACTAACCTGAAAGTGGATCTATTCTCTGAAAGGAATAGACCCCATCAAAAGCTGTCAATAATTTATAATTGTTGAGTAATCCAATAAAAAATGCACATTTAATTAAGACATAAAAGATTCTTATTTGGTAATCCTTTTTTGGCACAGCTTATTTTTGGCAATATTGAAACTACATTACATCATAGTGGAACGTATAACTATTGAAGAATACTTCTTTAAATAAACGACATATATACGACTAATGAACTACATAAGCGCATAGCTAAACATAATTGAGGTCATCGCTTATAAAATAGTATTTTTTTACAAAACATTTGCACTAAAACAATGCTTAAAAACAATAGTAAAATATATAAAAAAGGGAATATTCATGGACCACCAGAAGTAGGCTTGATCCACCATTCTGGTAAAATGGGTGATCGTCATCACCTAACTACGACTCTTGCAAGAACTAAATGGGATCAGGGGTTTGAGGCCGATCCTAAAAGTATATACCTAAAATCAAGCTCTAGGATTTTTCACTTATATTCGGATACATAGTATCCGTTGTTTAATTCCCATTTTATCATAAAGAACGGACATTTACAATGTCTTTATACAAAACTTTTAAGTAAAAATACAACATGCTTTGAAAAATTTTAAATAAACTTAATATTAACATATTTTATTTTATCAAAAACAATTTCCATAACATGATCAATTTTATTAAAATCATTTCACAATACTGATAATATTATTACACAAGCAAAGCAATTAATAACAAGTTAAATAACAATATGACTCATCTTCAACAACACATATAAGAGCTTGAGTTACCATTAGTGGAGTTTTACAAATTTTTACATCAATCTTAAATTCCAAATACTCAAATTGATTCAAACCCAAATAATATTAATTAATCAAATAAGAACCCATAACTCAACAATTCCAATCAATAAAACCCAATTGAAGAATAAACAATAACCCTAAACACTTGATAAAATGAGTACTCAATTTGAACCCCAACTTTTATAATTAACAAGTAAATCTCAAAATACTATTCTTGATTTTCAGGACACCATGATAGTATTTTGGACATAACTTTCTCATACGAACTCGTATAAAGGCGATTCGAGTGGTCACTCGACTGTGACTCCGAGCTCTAATCTTATGAAAGAACCAGAACCAAAAAATGACTCTAACTTTCTCGAAAACAGCCAAATAGATTCGGCTAGGAACTTGTATAAATAAAATGAACTTTACTCTCATCCTTGAACATGAACCAACAATCATTGTTTATGAAATTTCTTAAAATCTTAAAACCACTTTAAAACATACAATTTATACTTAACTTAATTGAATAGTTTTTGGGTTGCCTTGATGAGCAATTTCTTCAATCAAAATTCAAAATCCAACTTCAAACACCAAAAAAAGATTCTACCTAAAAGTCCTAACAATTAAACACATTAATGTCAATTAAAGGTTTTTTTAACCTTATTTAACATACACGTAATTAAAACGAAGATGAAGATGAAGATGAAGGGTAGGTGGCAATAGGGTGGACGGTGGTGATGGAGGGTAGCATTGAGATTTGAGATAGTGGTTTACAATGGTGATGGAGCCATGTGTTTTCTTTTCCGTTTTAAATTTTATTTTATTTTTTAGTATCTTAGATTTTAGGGTTTTTTATGAATTACAGCCTCAAAGTTTACCCTTTTTATGAATTACAGCCTCAAAGTTTTTTTTTTTTATGAATTACAGCCTCAAACTTTTAAAAGTGACCAGTATTACGGCCAAGTTACCGTTGACCACCCTGTCAACCGTTGACCAAGCCTTCTTCCCGGTTACTAACCCTTTTTCCTTTTTTTTTGAGTTTTCTTTTTTCTTTTTTCTTTTTTTTTTTTGAGTTTTCTTTTTTCTTTTTCCTTTTTTTAATTTAATTCCTTCATCCTCTTCACATCTTCATCCTCTTCCCCCTTCTTCTCCATCCTCTTCATCTTCCATTAATCTTCAAAGTCATCATTAATCTTCAAAGACCCAATTTCTCTCCAAATTCCAAACCCTAGATTTCTTTTCAACTTTTCTCAAATTTTAGTGAAATAAATTAAAATTCTTGATTTTCGTTTTCTTTTGATTTTAACGTTACTCTCCATTAAAATTCTGGGTTAATCTCTTCATTAAAGAATATTACTGTTTTTTGATTTTCTTTAAAATTTTGGGTTAATCTCTTTGTAATTGTGCCTGCGTTTTGTTGTTGTTGCAGAATACTCAAACATGGGTATATGATAAATCAATCATTGGTCTCTTAAAATCATCAAAGAATTCAACTTTAAAATTGTATCATCATATAAAAATGCAAGAAAAAAAACCCAGATCACAATTCTTCAAACATTATTCAAAATTCCATCATTGAAAAACTCAAGAAATAAAATACACATCAAGAGACAATTTGAGTCTTCTTCTCCATTAATCTTCTTCTTCACCATCAAAATCATCTTTCTGAAATTCAAGAAGAAAGTGCAATTGGGTCTTTCAATCTCCCATAAGTTTCTTTGAAAGACCCAATTTTAATAGGAAAGCTCCAATTTACTTAAAAAAGATATGTAACTTTGAAGATTAATAGGAGAGAAATTGAAAAGACCCAATTTACTTAATAGGAGAGAAATTGGGTCTTTAAACATTATTCAAAATTCCATCATTGAAAAACCCAGAATATAAAATACACATCAAGAGACAATTTGGGTCTTCTTTTCCATTAATCTTCTTCTCCACCATCAAAATCATCTTTCTGAAATTCAAGAAGAAAGTGCAATTGGGTCTTTCAATCTCCCATAAATTTCTTTAAAAGACCCAATTTTAATAGGAAAGCCCCAATTTACTTAAAAAGATATGTAACTTTGAAGATTAATAGGAGAGAAATTGAATAGACCCAATTTACTTAATAGGAGAGAAATTGGGTCTTTAAACATTATTCAAAATTCCATCATTGAAAAACCCAGAATTTAAAATACACATCAAGAGACAATTTGGGTCTTCTTTTCCATTAATCTTCTTCTCCACCATCAAAATCATCTTTCTGAAATTCAAGAAGAAAGTGCAATTGGGTCTTTCAATCTCCCATAAATTTCTTTAAAAGACCCAATTTTAATAGGAAAGCCCCAATTTACTTAAAAAGATATGTAACTTTGAAGATTAATAGGAGAGAAATTGAATAGACCCAATTTACTTAATAGGAGAGAAATTGGGTCTTTAAACATTATTCAAAATTCCATCATTGAAAAACCCAGAAAATAAAATACACATCAAGAGACAATTTGGGTCTTCTTCTTCATTAATCTTCTTCTCCACCATCAAAATCATCTTTCTGAAATTCAAGAAGAAAGTGCAAATTGGGTCTTTCAATCTCCCATAGATTTCTTTGAAAGACCTAATTTTAATAGAAAAGACCCAATTTACTTAAAAAAGATATGTAACTTTGAAGATTAATAGGAGAGAAATTGGAAATACCCAATTTACTTAATAGGAGAGAAATTGGGTCTTTAAAGATAAATTGTGACTTTGAAGATTAATGAAGTGTTTGAAGTTTATTAGGGATGAAGAGGATGAAGATGATGGAGAAGAAGAAGGGAGAGGATGAAGATGTGAAGAGAAAGAAGGAATTAAATTAAAAAAAAGAAAAAAGAAAAAAAAAAAGCTCAAAAAAAAAGGAAAAAGGGTTAGTAACCGGGAAGAAGGCTTGGTCAACGGTTGACAGGGTGGTCAACGGTAACTTGGCCGTAATACTGGTCACTTTTAAAAGTTTGAGGCTGTAATTCAAAAAAAAAAAACTTTGAGGCTGTAATTCATAAAAAGGGTAAACTTTGAGGCTGTTTTTCATAAAAAACCCTAGATTTTAATCTGTATGGTTTTCATCATCATAATTCATAATTAGGATATCCCGTCCATAGAAAATTATGGCCAAAGTCTATAGAGGAAAGGATAACGACAACTTATACTCATGAAGAAGAGCACGACCAAAAAGTCCCCCGGCTCGAGATAAGATTCTAATTCTGCAATTAATGGGACCGAATGCAATTGTATGGTTCTCTTATTTTTAAGAGTTAACCTACAATTACAAGTGAATAACTAAGCAACAATAAACTTGGTTAAGTTATCTAAAACTAAAAGTTAATAAGATTATTCATTGGTGAACTCTAAGAGGAAAATGAAAAAAAAAAAAAAAATTTATTTAAGAAAAGGAAAATTTATAAGAAACTACCTAATCTATACCTTCTTTTAAAAACTACCTTATATAAAAATTTTTGCAAAAAACTATCTTATACTTCCTCCGTTCTATAATACTTGCTACATATTCCATTTTGGGAAATTTCTTATTACTTGCTACATTTCCTTATTTGGTAACAAACCAATCATTTAAAGTTATACCTACTCCTACTTTTATCCTACTCTATATCTAATTATTCCTATTTTTCTTTTTCATTTTTCAACAAATAATATTAAAAAATTTCAAAAAGCAACTTTTCACTTATTGCTAATCATTGCACAGTTACTCCTTAATATTTGTGCCCATGCAACGGTAGCAACTAAATAAGAACGGAGGAAGTATAATACAATTCTTTGCAAAACACTACATTTTACTGATTTTCGTCAGTTGACTGTTAATATTAACGTTGACCTGGACAAAATTGTATTATATAAGGTAGTATTTTGCAAAGAATTGTATTATATAAGGTAGTATTTTGCAAAGAATTGTATTATATAAGATAGCTTTTTGTGCTAGTGAGGTACTATTTTGCAAAAAATTGGATTATATAAGATAGTTTTTTGCAAAAATTTTATATAAAATAGCGTTTTTTTAGAAAAAGATATAGATCAATAGATTCTTTATTATTATTTTTTTTTAGAAAAATAGAGCAAATTGGCAAGTGAGGGAGGACGTAGGACGACAATTGAAAATTTTGGGCATTTAGGCAGTGGGCGAAGAAAGTGTCTTGGAGCAGCCATGGAAGTTAAGATGGAAGATGCGGCAATGGTGGAACAAATCGTAGTTCCTCCATTGGCGGCTGTAAAATTAGAGAAGTCTGCATATGAAATATTAAAGGAGAGCAAAACTGGTGTAGAAGAGGTGGTAGCGAAGATCCTTTCACTGAAAAAGGACGATCAAGTGAAACCCGAAATTCGTGAACTCGTTACTCAGATGTTTCTCCACTTCGTCTCACTTCGCCAGGTCTCTATCCTCCTCTCCATTTTATTTCTAGGGTTTCTACTTCAATCGTTACTTCATTGTTAATGTTTATGTTTATACTGCTTATTTAATAAGAACCTAAATTAACGGGTGGAGGTGGTAAATGATAGGAAGGAGTGGAAAAGGAGAATTTATGTGGATGACGAGTGAGACTGATTTATGGTTCATGTAATCAACTACAATCGTTTCGGTTTCAGGCTTTGCTATTCGTTGTTAATATTTATGCTTATCACGGTTCTCTTTGTGTTAAGAATCCTATCTTTGATTAGGGTTGTTCATTTGAAGTACATACTTCTGAAAAAATGTTACAACTTAAGAGAAATTTGTTTTGATATCATAAACTATTAGGATTGTTATGATGATGCATCTTGTTCTGCTGTTATGATAGAACTTTGTGTCTTGGTACTTGGACTGGATTGCTTATTTGTAGAAAAGCTGCATTTGATTTGGACACAAAAGCTCCATTTGGTTGGATGAAAAACGTTATTTTTCAAGAATGTATAATTACACAATACTTATGTGGAGAATGTTTTCATGCTTTATCTTAAGAATCTGTTTTTTCGGGAAATATTTTGATTATAGAAACACAAATTGTTGTGAGAGGCGGGCTCTCCGAGAGACACATTAGATATATGGGCTAAATAGCATAATTAATACGAACTAAAGAGAAAATAAGAACGTGAGCTTCTTGTTTTGAGGTCGTCTCTTTGAGAGACAGTCTCTCACAAGAATAGTTGTAGTAGAACTGAATGGAGAAGGAGAACTTATTATGCTCCGTGTAATTGACGTTGATCTTTTGGGACAAGGCTTTGGCTTTTGTTATTTTTTTAAAATTCCTTCATTGTCAATGTGTATGCTTATTGTACTTTGTCTATAAGAACCAAAATTTACATGTTGAGATGATAGAACATAGGCGGGAGTGAAGGATGAGAAACTACGTGGATGACCAATGGGAGTGATTTATATTTCATGTAGCTGACGTTAATCTTTTTGGATTAACGCATTGACATTGTTGTTATTATTGCTAATGTGCTAAGCATGCCTTCATTATTGATGTTTATGCTTATCCTGCTTCGTCTATAAGAACCTAAATTTACGGATTGACATAATATATGATACAAAATATCTGATTAGGAGAATTAATGTGGACGACCATTGAGAGTGATTTGTTGTTTTAGTAGTTAGCCTTGATTTTTTGGATTCAAGGTTTTAGAATTGTTATTATTGTTGTTTTTGATCATTCATTCATTCATTGTTGATGTTTATGCTTATCATGGTTTAAAAATCCAATCTTAAATTATGGTTGTTAATGCGGAGTATATATTTCTGAAAAAGTTGGCTAATTTTAGAGAATCTTGTTTTGGTATTAGTCATTATCAGGATCGTTACGATGATACATATTGCTCTGTTATGATTATAGCATATTGTGTTTTGTTACTTGGAATTGTTGCTTATTTTTCATAAAGTTGTATATGATTCGGATATAAAAGCTCCATGTGGCTTGACAAACAATTTCGTTTTCTATATATCACGATCGAGTTTCCAGTGATGTTGAAAGGAAGAGAGGTGCACCTGAACTCTAAACCCATTGCAATAAGTTAATTTAGAGATTTTTTTTCCTGTATTTGCACGCTTGGTCATAGTTCTTATTAAGTGCGAAGAATATCATTTTATATTTAAGTATACTTATTCTGGTAAGATTGCATAACATTATATCTTTGGTGTAGGCGAATCGTAAAATTTTAATTGAAGAAGATCGTGTAAAAGCCGAAACTGAACGTGCAAAAGCACCTGTCGACTATACAACTTTGCAGCTTCATAATTTGATGTATGAGAAGAGCCACTATCTCAAAGCTATAAAAGCATGCAAAGACTTCAAATCAAAGTATCCTGACATTCAACTTGTTTCTGAGATTGAATTTTTTAGTCAAGCACCTAAAGAATTCAAAGGAAATGCAACATCAAGTGATAGTGCTCACAAGTTGATGCTTAAGAGGCTTAATTACGAGCTATTCCAGGTAGGCACAACTAATTTTTTGTCTCCATGTATTGGACAGTTGTGTATATAATTCCTCCGTTCTGAATTACTTGCTACATCACGATTATTGACATTATTCATTATGGAAGGTTATTTTATATATTGTGGCTAATGTGTAAGAAAAATATAGTTAAGTGGGATCTTGTTTGAATCATCTAATCCTACATTTTTTTTAGCTCTATTTACCTTTAGTTTTTGTTTGAGGGCAAACATCTAGGATAAGAAATTTATGTTGGGTGGTTATGCATTCTCCAGGGAGAACCTTACATTTTATGCAACTTTCTCTCTATATATTATCCTTTTCAAATCAATTTGGGTTGCATTAACGTTAGTTCTAAAAGTCTCTTGATGGACATCTCTCTTCTTAAATCATGTTGTAGCAATCCACAAATCATGAGAGGGCAAAATTTCAAAATGGACTCATCTTCTATTCCTAGTTCCATTGCGAAAACTTCCATGAAGGTTTTCGTAACCACTAAGACATACCCTTACGTGCCCATTAAAGCACCTCCAATATAGAGCTTTTCATTCATTGTTAAATTTTGCACCATATCATCGAGTTGCTCCCAGAATTTCCTTTTAATTGATTCCTCTATTCGCACATGTGGTGCATAGACACTTTTGACATTCAAAATTTCTTTACTATATGTAATTTTCATTCTTATAATTTTACCGTTCTTCTAGATATCTCTACTATATCCTTAAATGCTCGTTCATTCATAGTGACATCAACTTTATTCCAATTTCTATCTTGTCTCGAGCACCACAATTTATATTCATGCCTTTCACCCACTATCGTTTTGGCCCTATATCTTCCTATCAATGTTAATTTTTCTCATTTCCATATTAGTCAAACTACTAATGTTCTAAGATGTCATTCTTAACCTACGACCTTCGGTTTTCCTTTACCTTTGGCCCTATATCTTCCTAATTATATTCATGCCACTCACCCACTAGCGTTGTTTCCGGATCACGTCCTATTATAAGTAATCTTCCCTTGCTCATTTGACACCACAATCGAGCAATGTGGCGTGTTGCCCTTTGCATATTTTTCACTACACCCAGACTTAAGAAGTGAAATGTGTTGCTAAGTAGGGGACGGCCCCACGTGAATTGATTTTTGGTTTATGATCATGGGATGTGATCGAGTTTTATTGAGTTAGTTGTCACTAACCTACCGCTCAACCCTCTCCTTTATCTGGGCTTGAGACCTACAGTAAGCGTTAAACTCTCATAGGCAAAATTAGCTTTAATAAAAGTAAAATAATATTATTAAAATACCCACATGAATTATTTTTATTATTTATATCTCTTTTTGATAGTAATTCACTGAGTGCATGTCTTAAAGCAAAACAATTAGGAATTATATAATCAATTTCAACTTGTAAAAATCAATCTTTAGAAATGTAATTAGTTTATTCTTCCGAGTATCATATTTTTTGCTTATGAAGTGTTCACCCCACTTCAATTCTCTCTCAAATAAGGGATGAAGTATGAACAAGTTGAAGTTCTTCCATAAGACCATTATCATTAATGATGTAATGTAACATATCATTCCCCTATCTGAGGATATATTAGTTTAGTCAAACAGACATTTGTGGTCATAGAATTTTGACTATTCAAAGAAAATATTTCAAATGGGTCCTACTAGAATTTTTTTTGTTTGCTAGAACTTGAGTAAAGTTTGGTGATTCGAAATCTATTACTGGCTTACCGCTTCTGTAAAATTACAAAAAAGGTTAACTAATGAGCATTTGCCATAAATATAGTTCAAAATATAAAGATGCTGCCAGCATGAGTTGAACAAGCAATCTCCCCTTTAGAAGGCCATACTTCTATCAACTCTTTTAAGCCCAGTCTTTGATATTACTTGATGTGTTTTATTTAAGTGACGTCAATTGACATCACTTACATTACACTGAATTTGCCACCGAAGATATTGTGCGATCAGTGTACTTGAATAATATAGAAAAGAATCTGTGGAATGTGCAGAGCATTACACATGCATTATCATAGAATCATACAATACCATAGAAGAACTGTAAAATTCCACATAGCGAGCTTACAGAGTTTTGCGTTAATTATGATTTTAAGTATTTAAGGTAAGTTTTCAAAAAGATTTTATTCTTACAGTTAAAATCACGTGGGATATTCAAATCATATTCAGTATAATAAGCAATTGTATTCTTCTTAAAAAAAATTTATTTATAGGTATTTCTATACTAGCAAACTTCGTGCAATGCACGAGTTTGTATACTAGTTGAGCATATAAAGGAATACTGCAACAAGACAAGAGTAGTCAAGATGCATTGACATACACTTATGTTGATGTATTGATGTACACTAAGATTTTGGATTCAAAATGAAAACTTACTAAGGAAATTTGATGTGGCAACAAATTATAAAGAAGAAAATCTAGTTTGTTGCTATGGGCTTCATTCATAACCGTGAGGGTGAGAAGATGCTATTGTTAGGATAAATGAGGGACGGATAGACAAAGAATATGGCTTGACTACAACACAACGACAATGCCAAAGCCGTAATCCAAATATGGCTTGAATAACGGGGTAGACAAGGACATGTCACCATCGCAGGACATGTAGCGTACTTCTGCGTTAGTCAGGAAGTAAAGAAAGAGTTGAAACATTACACATAATCTCTTATTTTGTGTATTTAGCTATAAGTGGAAACATGTTTGTGACATGGGAGATTATTTGTGGTCTGATCTTTGTATAAATGGGATCAACATTGCTTTGAAGTTTTGATCTTCAATTGGTGAACTGAAAACTGATTTTTGACATAACTTTAAAACTAAGGCACACTCAAGCTTTATAGCATTTTAGGCTACCTAATAAAGACACACTCACTCAGGCGTACCGTAATAGCCTCAAGACAGACTCAATAGCTATAAGGGTGTAGAAGGAAGACAAAGTAAGATATACTCTTGACCATTGTAAAAACATCTTTTTTATCAAGTCAATCCATCTTTGTTATGTACGAGATTACCATAAGTTTAAGGACATTTAAACTGGATAAAATGGAGCTGAATTTATTATTATATTAAAGCTCTCATGATGAAACAAGGTTGTCTTTTGATCTTTTTGGTCCATTGCTACTGCTTACTTTCAAAAAAAAAAGTTGCTGCACCCTTTTTCCCTGTAAGGGCATATACTTAAATGTACTAGGGCTTGGAAGCTTACTGGTCCGATTGCTATTATCTAACTGAACATCTTTGTTTGAAAAATACTGCTCAGTGACATTAATTACTTTTCAAGTTAATAATATGAGTGGAAGAATCTTAACTTTGACATGATTATGATGTAGCTATTGTGATGTACAATGAAAATTGATAACTTGGCTTTGAACAGAGGAAAGAGCTTTGCAAGCTTCGTGAGATACTAGAGCTGAAGAAGAAAAGTCTTTTGGAGACCATTGCCAACAGAAAGAAGTTTTTGTCTAGTCTTCCCTCACATCTCAAGACTTTGAAGAAAGCGTCATTGCCTGCACAAAGCCAACTAGGACTTCTACACACTAAGAAAAAAAAGCAGCTGCATGCAGCAGAGCTGCTTCCTCCGCCATTATATATTATTTACTCTCAATTCATGGCCCAAAAAGAAGCTTTTGGAGAGAACATTGAGCTGGAAATAATTGGAAGCCTGAAAGATGCTCAAGTCTTTGTCCGACGGCAAACAAGTAAAGACAATGGTATTGTAACGTTGGTCCTCCTAGCTTTTCTTTAAAACTAAAAGAATAAAATTTTTTGTGTCTAATCCTTTCCGACGCTAATAAATAGCATGTAGTAAAAGAGCAGGACATACTATAATGTGCAATGATCCTTTATTGCTTGTTATTCCACGTGTCATCATCATAAACGCTCCAACAACCTCCATCGCAATACTCGCAACAATTTGACTCTTTGAATTATCTCCCTCTGCCTAAATCCATTTCAAAATCCTCAATCCAAGAGCTTAAAACCCACTTACAAAAAAATAACATTAATTCACAAACTCAATCAAATGCCTACGAAATAACTTTCGGTGCCAACCAATTCATGGTAAGGACTAAGGAGGTTGTTGAACAGGTATGGGCAATGATGAAGCGTTGAGGAGTAGGTAAACAATTAACGAGAAAAAATTTGAATAAACTAAAACTAGGAATTTGTCGAACAAACCAATTCTTAGAATTTGTTGGAGGCTTAGTTTTAAAAAGCGCGCCTCGCTTTGCGCCTTGTGCGCCTCGAGCTCAGGCTCAGCTGAAAACGCCTCGGTTGGGTGAGGCGAAGCCCACTTCATGAGGCGTGCGCCTTGGGCGCCTCGATGCGCTTCACGCCTCGTGCGCCCGGTGCGCCTCCTTGTTGGATTGGGTAATTAACTTATCTTTGTTTGTTTGGAAAAGAAAGAAAACAAAAAACTCTAATTTACTGAATATATGAAGCTCGGAAAATCGTTCCTTCTTTATGAAAAACAAAAGGTATGCAAAAAAGAACATAACTTTGCGAACTCTTTGTATTCTCATTATAGTAGTTTTGTGCTAAAGTGGTGCTTGACGTAAGAATAATAATTGTTTTCAAGTTTGTTGATACTAAAATCTGAATAGCATGGTATTTGAAGTATTATATATGTTTTAAAATTGAATTTTAAGCTTTAGCGAAAAAGTGCGCCTCGCATACAAAAAGCCCGCGCCTTCGCCCTGCGCTTTGCGCCTAGGCTCCAAGGGCCTTTGGCGCCTCGGTGCGCCTCACGCTTTTTAAAACTAAGGTTGGAGGCCTTTAAGTGTTTCCAATTATAAAAAGGATTTTGGAGAAAGCTAAAATATTATTTTTGTCCTCCTACCATCATTGTATCATTCTGTCTTTTGGAACGACAAATTAAAATATCTTTTTCTTTAGTTTTTTAGAGTGTCAAAATTTGAATTTGGATTGGTAAATAATGGATAGGAACCAAATAAAAAAATGGAGGAAGTTTTATGGTTAGGGATTTGGGAAGGGAGTTGTGGATGGTCAATGAATAGGGATAATGGTTATGATGATGGTGGTGGTTATAGCCTAGCCATATGTTAGTGGTAGCTAAAGGGGGTAAAGATAAAAAAAAGCTAAAGAATCTCATTAATATAACCAATATAGTTCTTGTGAGAGACCATTTTTCGGTGAGACGACCTCAATACAAGTTCATATGCTACTAATTTGTATTATTGGGCTATTTAACCTAAAAAAGAATTATGACTTTTGGATTTTGTCCCTTTTTCCAACCTTTTCCAAATGAGTGCTATTTTTGATCCTATTTTCCCAAATACCTTTTTAAAAGGATTTTGATAGGTTTGTGAACCATATTATTTAAGATGTGATGTTTTTCTTGCTAATGTTTAAGTTATGTGTAAATCTAATTCCAAAACGCACACCTCATAGTGCAATGGCAATTTACTAGTCACTTCGAATGTCAATGTGGCAAAGTCGAAAGGTAGCTTTACATAGAGATTTTTTTGGGGGTGGGGTTGGATATCTTGGCTAAAAGGAAAAATGACTACACTTTCTTCATATTTTGGACATCATGTTTAAAGATTACAATTAAAACATATGTTTATATTATCTACATAATATTGCTTTAACTTAAACACCTTGGTCCAAAGTACAATGAGTTTGATTGTGGGGGAAAAATCAAATTACTTGTGCAGTTACAAAGAGAATTTAATTCAAGTAGCACAAGTTGTTTGATGAAGGTATATGAAAAGTAGAAAGATAAATTGCCACTAACAGAGGAGAGAAAAAGAGAAAGAGTTGATTATGAAGGCTTTCAGCTTGAGAATGGATTTCTTACTTCGAGGGATTATTCTCCTAGCCGAACTTTTATTGCTAACACTTTTGCTATATTTGTTGAAATGAGGGAGGTGGGAGGATGATTGTGAGTTTGAGAAGGTGAAGATGAAGAGGATGGTCATGAGTTTGAGGAGCTAGGCGTGGCACCCCATCCACCTCATGAATAGAAGTTTTGGCTATATAGGTTGAAGAAGCAAAAGGAAGTGAGGAAATTCTTTTTCAATAATCATATTAGCCTATTTGGTCTTCGGGAATCAAAGGTTAAAGAGCCTTCTTTGGGGCCTTTATACTTTAACTTGTGTCCTGATTCCTAGGTGGTGTCTTACAACAAATTTAGCTTGACATGAAGGAGGAAGGATCATTATGGGATGGACGGGTGATGGAATGAATTTGGATATTGTGTTTTACTCCTCTCAATTGATTCATTGTAGAGTGGATCCTCTTAGGAATACCAAATTTTGATGCTCTTTTGTTTATACTTTATAGAGAGTTTAATAGGAAGGTTAGACAAGCTTTATGGAATGATCTTATTAAGCTCAACAAGAATATAGATGACTAGTATAGAAACTCGTGCATGCACGATATCATTAGTTTAGAAGTATATATAAACGTAAATTTTAAATAGAGATGCAATTATATGTTATTAACATAATATTATAATATGTCTTACAAAATTGATAAGAATTATAGAATATATAGTGCTTTAAATGAAATAATTTTTTATTTGTTAAGATAAATCTGAGTAATTTTCCAACAACATTATCATAAGAATTCTTTGTCATTCTCAAAATAATTTTTGATTATCATGTATCTTTTATTTCTTAATGAAATATTTTAGAAACTAAAATTTTAATGAAGAAACTTTATTAATTAGCAAATTTTCAACATAAAAAAATAAATCTATATTCTAAGAAGCTTTAATTGGAAATTTTATGTAGCTTTTAAGAATATAATTTTTCAAGAAAATTTAAATTAAAATAAATATCTACTTGTAATATATTACTCATATATTAAGGAATAAGTAGATGTTAACTTAGGTCAGAATTATTTCATATGACAATTTACTATGAGAACGCCATGTGGAATTTTACATTCTTTTTATTAGATTGTATGATCTTTTATTTCTTGATGAAGTATTTTAGAAATTAAAATTTTAATGAAGAAACTTTATTAATTAGCAAAATTTCAACATAAAAATATAAATCTATATTCTAAGAAGCTTTAATTGGAAATCTTATGTAGCTTTAAAGAATATAATATTTCAAGAAAATTTAAATTAAAATAAATATCTACTTGTGATATATTACTCATATATTAAGGAATAAATAGATGTTAACTTAGGTAAGAATTATTTCATATGGCAATTTACTATGAGAATGCCATGTGTAATTTTACATTCTTTTTATTAGATTATATATGATATGATATGATGTTTAGTTGGCGCTTGGAGATTTTAATACTATTGATAATATGGATGAGAGGTTGGGTAGTGTTGTTCAATTGAGTCAGATTGAACCATTGAGGAATTGGATGCAAAGATGGCAATTGATTGATTTGAAGACTAATGGTAGGTTCTTTACCTGGATTAATAAGCAAGATGTCCGATTAGTGTCCTGTCAATAATTCAATTGGGTTTCTCAGGAATTTTCACTGGATGAATGATTGTGCCAATGCAGACTTGCAGAGGCTTGTTTTTTTTTTTTTTCCAAAGGGAGCCTTTGATAATTGTCCTACTGTTTTCAGCTCTTATAAAACGCATAAGATAACAAGTCCTTTACAATGTTCTAATATCTGGTGTGAATAGAAGGAACTCTTTAGATTTTCTTAAAAAAAGCTTAGCATAAGGAGGTCAAAGGTTGAACAAACTATCTAGTGGTTAAGTGTTAAGACTGAAGTTTCTGAAAGTTATGATTAGGAGTTCTGATCTTCAAGAGTCTTACTAAAGCTGAAGATGAATTTAATTTGTTTTAAAATAAAATGCTGCACATTCGTTTTATTGGAGAATTCTGTTCAAAACTTACTACAGGAAAGTCCACTTCCACTGATGATTTTTTTATCTTATGTGCGAGGACATTTTCTCATTTCATAGTCTCTCCAATATGCATGCCACTACCTCCAAGTAGCATTTATTTTTAAGCAAAGGTGATATTAACCATTGTTATCTGTTGTAGAAACTTATCAGATTCTAAAAGGCATAATATAAGCCTTAATCTGAGCAAATGGCAAAGGCTCTCAAAAACTTCAATTATACTCTTTCAATGTATTAGTTTATATCTTCTTTTGTTAATCTTGTTGCTTTAGAGTTTAGAAAACTTAAGGTGAATTGCTGTGCTACTGTCATTACACCATTTTTTTATGGAAACCTTTCCTCCGCACAGCAGAGTTTAGAAAACTGACAAACTTTGGTGTGCAGGCATATCAACAATGCAAGAGAATTCACGGATTGATGATGATGTAGTGGATGAGGAAGATGATGGTCAAAGGAGAAGAAAACGACCCAAAAAAGTAGCTGGGAAGGAAAATGTTGAGACAGATGGAATATATCAAGCTCATCCTCTTAGAATCGTCCTCCATGTGTGTGATGATGAGGTCTCTGATTCAAAGCCTGCTAGACTTGTTACCTTGAAGTTTGAGTACCAATTTAGGCTGAATGTGGTATGTGTGGGTGTTGATGGCTCTGATCAAGGGCCTGAAAACAACATTTTATGCAATTTATTTCCTGACGACAAGGGCCTTGACTTGCCTCGACAGGTACGAACATATTGCTTATATTACATGTCAACTGCTTGATTGAATGGTTCTCTGTTGCCCTAAAAATTTCTGGGACAGTTATATATGTAATGTGTTCTTTGGAAACGAAGGTTAGTTGATTCGTGGCTCCATAATAAAGTAAATACTTTAGTTTTTAATAGTAACAATTACTTGGAATGGGAAAAACTTTACCCGTCTTAAAGTAGGATCTACTTCAACAATTACCAACTGGGGGGGGGGGGGTCCAGTGTTTCTATCCCATGTTAGTATCCACATATGCTGAATGTTTTTAAAATGACGTATAAATAACAAATGAAAGTCAAAATAAGGTAATTTACAGTTTGAACAAAGAAAAAATTGTCTTGTCCCTGCTCTTATTTCCAACACTGCTCCATCGTTACCTTCTTGCGATGCTCACCCTATCTGCCTCTTACCATCACAAACATGACCCAACTCTACACCCATACCACCATTTTCTTTTAATGCCACCAGCATGTTTCGTCACCCACTTAAAAGATCTAAACTCGTGCTTGAAGATAGTATATTACAGGAAAAGCGAAGGGGGAAGAGGGGAGGGGGAGGTGGAGGTTTTGTGTGTGGGGAGAGGGGAAGGGGAGAATCTCAGACTTTCAGGGAGGTGGTCAGAGGAGTGAGGGTTGGGTGTGTACTGGTAGGGGTCGGGGTAGGAGTTCTGGTTTTAAATTTTATTTAAATAAATATCTTTTTTTTTTTTTTAGTAAAACTGCAGTTCAAAATCTGATCAAACTCTTGTTTAAAAAAAAAAATTAAATGAAAGTCTCACCAAAAGAAACTCATAAGTCATAATAAAGTTTATCGAAACAATTGTAATTATTGGAATACGTCATGTTGAGGATCATGAGTTTGCCTAGTGCTTGAGGGCTTTCTCTTTCACCCTTGTGACAAGATTTCAATTCCACCATGACAGTATCAATTCCCTCTTCCCCTTGATTGGCTAGCCTACCCTCTACCCGAAAAAACATCACGTTCTAAGAATGTAGGCCAAATTTGGTTTTGTTAAGAGTATTTTCTCTTATTAACATTGTTCCTCGTTGAATCCTGCTGACTTTTACTTTGTTTGTGTTTAGTCTATCCAATATCTCTACATTAATAATCAAGCACACGACTTGCATAATATCTCTTTCTTTCTCTGTTTAAATTTTATGATTCTTAAATTTCTTAATCCATACTGTTTCTCTTACTTGTTACAATGGAATGACTTCTAAAATATAATCAATCAAGGTTAATTAATGCCAATAGAATATGAAGAAATAACTATGCTAATTTCATCATTTATTGTTTGTTTATATAATAAATAATAAGAATTTTTTTCATGAGTTCACTTGCCTTTCGTGGATGGGTATGTTTCGACATTTTGATGCTATCTTATACTCATCTACAAATAAGAAAATAAGTTCTCGTTATAGTTCACACATATTCTCTTAAGTATTGATTCATATCTATTGTCATATGATCATGCAAATCAGAATTTTCATGTCATTCTTAACTCTTGGTATCTAAATCATCCTTGACCCACCGCTTACTCTTTTGAGCTCCTCAAACTTCCAAATTGAAAAAATGAAAGAACAAAACATACAAAAAAGGAAAAATAAAATTGATGGAGTGTATATATATATATATATATATATATATATATATATATATATATATATATATATATATATATATATATATATATATATATATATATATATATATATATATATATATATATATATATATAAATATATATATATATATATATAGATCATTTACCAACAACAACCTTAAAGTTTACTCAATTTCAAATAAACAGCCTCAAACTTTGTTTTTTACCAACAGCCTTCAACTTGGGAAACACGACATCGATACAGCCACTTCACCGGATGACCTGCTAATTGACCGTTGACCATGCTCAATGACCTTTGACTTTCACTTAATTTCATTAATTAAACCTAATTATCCAATTATCCCTAATTAAACCCTTCTTTCCCAACCTCTCTAACTCACCTCAATCTGCATAATTGGTTTTTTTTGTTACTCAAAATATGGGACTTATTTTTTCTTGATCTGTTACTGTGTAGTCTGCTAAGCTTCTTTTGGGTGATGGAATGGAATTTGATGAAAAACGGAGTATGCGCCCATATAAATGGGCTCAGCATTTGGCAGGAATCGATTTTTTGCCGGAGGTGTCTCCCTCTCTGATTACTAATGAAGCTATTAAATTTGAAACTGGTAAAGATGCTGTTGTTTCAGGACTTTCATTGTATCGGCAACAAAATCGTGTTCAGACAGTGTTGCA
Organism: Amaranthus palmeri; assembly: GCA_019776075.1. Lineage (NCBI taxonomy): Eukaryota > Viridiplantae > Streptophyta > Magnoliopsida > Caryophyllales > Amaranthaceae > Amaranthus > Amaranthus palmeri. The sequence continues at coordinate 745,056 of JAAKBH010001509.1, read as the reverse complement.
AAGAGTCAGGTCAAGGAAGAAGGCTCAACTTACACTTGCGTGAGTGACTGCTCTATATTTGTGTAGCTTTTTTAGTGATTTGATGGAACAAGACAATATGGGAAATACAACAGAAAGCAGAATATTGATGATTTTTGTTATGGATTCCATCTTTGTTGGTTTAACTGCAGTTGCTTATCATTTGTTTTTAGATGCTTACATATGATTACTCATTACTGCTCTTGAGATTGCTTTATTTGAGTGTAATTGAGATCTTTTGTATGTTTGTCCATGCCGAGTCTTTGTTGTTGAGTGTTGTCTTTGGTTTACAGGGAACAGCTTGATTCACTTGCAAACCTTGCATGGCCCTCTATTACCTATCAAAGTGTTCCATGGGCCACACATGAATACTTGTGTTTTCTGAGTAAGTGGTCACCTGTAGGATCCTCTGTTAACCAGGAAATTTCTATACCTGAAGTTGAAATGGAAAATGACGATGATTCTTTGGATGTCATCACGGTCGGAAAGGCTGATTCTTCTAAAGAAGAGTTAGGGTTTGTAACAGAAGATGGGGAGCTACCATCACTGATTTCATCAACGGTATTGACTGATGATAAATCTACTGCATATCTGAGTGATTCTAAACGGAAGACACTGACCTCAAAAACTAAGACCCTTCCTATGAAATCTGCTAGAAGCCAGAGTTTTGGACGTTATGAGGAGGATACAGACCTTATATTGGATAGTGAAAGTGAAATGGATGATGTTGCAAAACCTGAGAGGGAAAATGAATTTGATGTTCTTGAGGCGAATTCGTGGGTGGATTATGGAGTTAAAGAATATAATCTTGTTTTAACCAGGAAAAGAGATGCGGAGGAGGGTAATATTGATCTCCAAGCCAAGGTAGAATTTTGAGAATCAGATTTTTTTTTTATTCTCTCGCTGGTTTCTCTAATTTTACTGACAGATTGTCTGTAATCGCAGATTAGAATTAGCATGGAATATCCTCTCAGGCCTCCTCTTTTCAGATTAAGTTTGCTCCCTCAATTCCTAGTGGAAACAATTCATCTGTTCACTCTGTATGGTACAATGAACTTCGTGCTATTGAAGCTGAGGTAGGCAATAAACTTTCTGGTGCTCTAATTGATGCTTACTGTTGAAAGCTTATATGCAATTGTGAAATGAGATTTTGGAATGATCAAAAACTGATATGTTGATTGAATCATATAATTATTGTCTTTTGATTAAGATGGATTCATAGTTGCTGTTTACTACTATAAATCGAAGTAATTTTCACTACGGTCAAGTTAATTTAGCGTTTGAAAGGATCAGAATATAATATTAAAGGATGTGAATTTAAAAGCCAAAGTGTTACATACAATATTTAATAGTACTGGGTTTAGTAAAATGTGTTTTATAGAATAACATCACAGTAACTAAACCAGCTGTTGAATGAAAAGACCACTTGCTATAACACTCACGTGTCCTCATTCATAATTTGTAGGACAAAGGGATCAAATATTCAGTGGTGAATTCTCTGTAGTGTGTATCAACCGTTCTTAGTACTGTCTAATAGTGTGGTTTCCATCATATTAGTGGTAGGACTCGTGATTAAAAAGGTGATAATTGATTAGTATATTGGATTGTTACTAGAATCTTGTATGCACTTCAGTTCCTTGTGTGTGTTTCTCTGTTTTCCTTTTGATTACATTTTTGTCAGTTGTGTGACTGCTTACTTTGATGGGATGTTGGGTTGAGATTTTGACCTTGCCTTAAAGCTTAGTATGAGCAGTACGTTGATACAAGCTGTTATTGTTATGAATATATTTCGTCGATTGACTCTAAATTTACTATCTACATTCTTGTAGGTCAATCTACACGTAGTAAAGATGTTAACCATGGATCAAGAGAACTATATATTGTCTCATCAAGTGCGTTGTCTTGCCATGCTGTTTGACCTCTATCTAAACGAAAACCAGGCCTCTCAATCCTCAGAAGGGAAAAAGTGTAACTCTGTTATTGATATTGGTTTGTGCAAGCCGGTTAGTGGTGTATTGAATGGCAGATTTTTCAGAGGAAGGGATCGCAGGAAGATGATATCCTGGAAGGACATGGAATGCACTCCTGGGTACCCTTTTTGATACTTACTATTTCTGTTCCGAGGGCTTTTTGATGTTGAACACAAGAAATTAAGATGAGGGATAAAGAGAAAAGATGCAAAGAAAGGATCAAATCAGAAAACATCTTGTAATCTATGTTTCCCATTGTTTAGTTGTAATTAACTGGAAGGAGAAGGTTGCTAATTTTTTATATTTGGTTTTTTAATTGCTGATTCAATTTTTCTGTAGTTTTTGGAGTAATTTGTTTTAGAGATTTCTTGAACTATTGTGTAATTTATGGTGTGATTTTTTTAATAGTTTTCATGAAATTTGGAGTAATTTTTTAATAGTTTTCATGAAATTTGGAGTGAGTTTTTGGAAGTTTTCTTGAATTTATAGTGATGTTTTACGTTTTAGTGAATGTATAATTTATGAGTCGGAGATAGTGCAGAAACGAAAGAAAGACACCTGATAAAAAGAGGAGCAAGGTTATCTCAAAAAAAAAGAAAAAAAAAAAGATCAAGGTGGAGACTAGAGTACAAATTCCTCCCTTCCATCCGATTTGATTTAGGATACCATCGATGCTTCTACTAAATTCAATGGCATGGTTGTTAAAATTCCGATCCTAATCAATGATTTACGATCCTACGACCCAAAATTAGGCAAACGATCCGAATTTTAAGTAGGATCTTAATGTTTGTAGAATTGTACAATCCTACATAGCTCCAGGATTTGAGTGGTAGGATCATAACGTGATTTTACGATCTGATCCTACAAGGATAGTTTCAATCGTAAAAAAATTTCATATAATCCAGACTTTACTTATGTTATGCATATATCTAAACATCTATATGAATCTAACTAATATTCAAGTTTTTCTTTATTCGTATTTTAAAAATAATGTTAAAGGTATTTTTTACAAAACCTATTAGTTGAAGTCAAGTAACTGTTAATTTAAATCTTACAACTTAAAAAAGAACAAATGTAATTGAGATTAAGTTAACTAAAGCATATTAATGCATATTTGTAGGATCACACGATCCAACGATTCGATTCTATCGATTTCAATCTTACCCCTTAACAATCCTACATAGAATCCCGATCCCAAGAACTTTATTCAAAGGTAGACATAGAAGTTGGACATGTGTATCGGGTTTCGTCCCACAGAGTACAAGAATGGTCAAGACTCAAGAACATGGGTAACTCATAACATTAACATAACCAATGCTGAGGCAAATCAACCTGCCATTTCTATAACACAAAAACAAATTACAAGCAGAACCAAGGGTCTAAAATCAGAAAGTTTGTTTAGCTGACTCTAAACAAAGCCTGTTAGTTCTCTATGAAGCCCACCTAAACATGGGGCCCTCACATAATATCAGTACACAAAATTTTGGTTAAGCCGACAAAATGTAGCTCTAATGGAGAGGGACACAAAGGCCTAAAGGAAAATCATTTACAGTTAGTTGAGACAAAGTATTTACAACACTAGCACCTCTCCTAGTCTTCTACAGATTGGATCTCGCCCATCATAATGCGGTTGCTAACAACATTGAATCCCAAAACAGCGGGGCTAACCTTCTTTCCTTTTTTCCCCTTCTTTTTCCCTCCTTTGGAAGACCCGTTGTTACCTGCGACACCATCTCGGTCAAAATCTTCAAAACCATAATTGTCAGAATTCATATCTCTGGCTACATTATTATAGGCCTTCAGATCATTCCGACTTAGAAATGCGAGCTCCAGGACATCTGCTGATAGCAACTCCATGTAATTCAAAAACTTCTCGATAAACTCATGATTTGGATCAAAAGATCCGAAATTTTCTATAAGAAGTGACTCGGCTTCAGATCTTGATTGCTTAGAGCAAAATTCCAGGACACTTGTGTCTGAAAGAACAGTAAAATAAAGCATGACATCAGCAACATCCACAATATGCATACTGAACTGTTGATATTCTAATGCTGTTTGACTGCTACCACATCAACGCTTAAACATGTGATATGATATTCATAAAAGCAAGGACATGCAATAGAAGCAACAAGTCATACCCTTGCTTCCAGTAAGTCGAACTGATTCATTCTCGCACCATTCTCTGAAGTCCATCGCCTCTGTAAAAAAAAGACAGAAACAGTCATGATATTGCACACAAGGAAAAAGTCAACCCTGAGCTCAGTGTTTGATTGTCAAAAACCCACCCAAATGCTTTGTATTTCCATCTCGCTTTCCTTTTATAGACGCTTGTGCAGACGAAGGTGACGATGAAGCATAATGCTCCAAACCCCTCCCACCAGCAGACTTCTGTCGTCTAATACTAGCTCCAGGTGTTACTTTTGTGGGAGTACTTTTGGTTGCCCAACTCCCTTGGTTATTGAGCTGAGAAAAAACTGCCCTGCTCAGAGAAAATAGTAGGAAGGAGTTAATTATTATATCTAGTACACATCTTATTCACACTCCAAAAGGTCTATATTCAACAATTTGGGATAAAGTAAAAGAGGTGCCATACAACTAGAGGTGTGCAAGTGGGACAAAATTGAACTGAACTGAAAAAGACCCAAATTAATCCGAAAATGACCCAAGCATCAAAACGAAACCCATACAATTAGAGGTGTGCAACTGAGACAAAATTGAACAGAATAGATCCGAAAATGGCCCAACCATCATAATGAAACGTAGTTAACATGTTAACTCAATACGCAACAGAATTGAAAATGACCTGATAAAAAAACATGACCCAAAACCCAACCAGATGAACAGAAGAATCCACACCTCTACATGTAAACTCAGGGTAGTTTCAATCAGCAATGACCTGATAAAAAAACATGACCCAAAACCCAACCAGATGAACAGAAGAATCCACACCTCTACATGTAAACTCAGGGTAGTTTCAATCAGCAAACTTTATATAGTACAACTAGTTCTGAGTTCCGACCGCCCGTTTGGTCAGTCGTAGTAGACGGAGATAATAAGAATGGAAGTAGTGTAATTTTGGTTGAAATATCTCTTGGCTACCTTGATAGTCATGCTTCTCCAACTTCAATCATCTCATTTCTTCATAAATTTCATTCCAATGCATAACCAATGTGGGAGATGGTATTAGATAGTAATGGAAATTACAAACTTTTTTATGATCAAAAGTTTCAACACCATGGAAATAACATGGAACTTTTGATGAAATTTTAAACTATAAATCACATCATTTAGTACCACTAACCAAACGGGCTGCTCGTACTCACTTATTATACACATTGAAAATAAGTATTCATCTAAACCATATTGGTGACAGATTCACGCACATACAAAAAGAATGTACAGGAGTATACAGATGTTCACATTCTATCACTCCAGTCAAAATTTCTAGAACATTAAATCCAATCTAGGAAAGAAAGGGATGATAAATGCCAATTAGAACAAAGTAGCACAATAATGCTGAAAAAAATACTTATTGGTTGTCATGTTATTGATCACCAACAAACAATAACTTGTTTAGGGATTCAAACTGGAGAACATTTTTGGTCATCTAGTAGTGTTGCAAGAACTGTCCACTAGAGATCCACAGACAGCAACAAAGATCTGCCTATAACAGCTAATAAGTTCAGGAAGTTAAAGATTTGGATGAAATAAGACATCTCAAGCCTGAAATTTCTATCGTCTCTTGATTACTTTCAATCTTAACTTGTAAACCTTTAAGCATCACAATCAAATTCATTTAGCATCATTTAACAGGAGTTATCAGCTAGCAATAAGTCGGTTATGAATTCACCGAAGCAATACTATACAAGGATAGAAGCACTATAAAATTAAAAGCAAAAAAGGAATTGATAGCAACTGCAGGAGCAAGCGAAAAACATACTGTTTGGTTTCTTGCTTTGATTGATCAGGTGGACCCCAAAACAAGTCATCTTCTCCTTTATGCTTCGATTGTGAAGAAAGTTGAGAATGAAGTTGAACCGGAGATGCATCTTTTGATGGTGACGACGCTGATACTGACCAAGAACCCGGACGCACCTGACTTGAATGAGGTTTTTGAGGAGTTGATATCGGAGACTGCGGAACTGGTGCCACCTTCTTCTCCTGTTCCTTCAAGATGTCCCTCAAAGATGTGGGTTTGGGAAATTTTCCAGTGTCTGTAGACCATGCAGGAGCAGGAGATGGACTAGTTGAGTCGCCCTTCCAAGGAACAAAATCTCCAAGAGATGGACCAGATGGTGGTGCCGGAAAAACTTCCTTATCAGCTTGCACATGTTTAGAAGATTTTCCTTTTTCACCAGGACTTGATGCCACTGTCCCATCAGCAGATGAAGCAGCTGCAGAAACTTTTGCTCCAGCAACTTTCGCCTTTGCAGCTTTCTTACGACTCTTCTTGGTATCTTTGGCCTCAATGAAACTCTCATCATCAACTACATGCCCCTGACTAGGCACTGTAGGTAATGGTGGGAGACTAGAAGCATTGTCAGCAACCTCAACACTTCTGTCACTAGACTTTGCTAACACTTCAGCGGCCAAAAGATCGTGTAGTCCACTCTTCTTGCTTTTTGATAGTTTTCCCAAATGATGCTCGCTGATAGCACCATCATGACGAAGTTCCCCAGATACTTTAAGTTCAGCAGTGGCAACAACTCCAGTCCAAGGAGATGAGAGACTCAAAGGACTAACAGAAGCAGAAACAGAAGAGGCAGGGATTTCCATTTGTGCCTTCTTTTGCTCTTCCTGTTGAATTTCTTTAAGTGACTTGGGCTTGACACAAACAGCAGGTTTCCAAGCGCTCAGTGAAGAATTTAATTGAGCACTTTGTTGAGTAATGACATCACTCTGCTTCTGCTCACCTTTGGCCTCCACAGATTCAGAAGCACCAACAGGCAAATTTGTTGAAGTAGAGAGATCAATTTCTTTGGAATAATTGTTTTCTAAAGTTTCTTTAGTAGTTACAGACAATTCTACAGCAAGGGCTTCTTCAACATCAGATTGCTTGAATTTCTGAGTGGATGCTTTGGAGGCTCCCCTCGCTTGATCTGGAGATGGTTGTGCTTTGGAAGACTTTTGCTTCCTTGACTTCTTATCCGAATTTTTCTTAACCTCACGTGTTTCAACATTTTTTGCTTCTTTTGTTGATGGTACCTCTTCATGGAACTCCTTATCAGCAGTTTCCTCCGGAACAACTGCAGGTATATGCTCAGCATCATCAGTTCTCTCAAAACTCAAGATCTTATTCTCCCGAGACACCGCAGATGATTCACACACAGATGATTCAGACAAGTCAAAAGATGCAGGGTCAGAAACCATCACATTGATGCCAGAGTCCACCACTGAGGTAGGCAGTACTGTCTTTAAATTGCTCTCTACCACCTGGCCTATTGAAGATTGTGTCAAATCGTCAGAAGCAGGATTCTCCAATGCATGAGCACTCTGACATTTCTCCATTGCTTCAGAGGTAGTTAAACTGTCCATCATTTTTGATAATGATGATAAATCATTATTCTTGATGTCGTCAAAATATGTCGGCATAGAAGACTGATTATGCTGAAGATTTCCAAACAGCTGATGAGGCAGGTGCAAGGATGAGCCCTCAGTAGGAACTGTATGACGCAAGTCCTGGGAAACTTGCTGAGGCATGATGGAAGTTTTAGCATCTAGCATACCAGAAAGTGTAGGTTGAGAGTTCAACTGAAACAGAGGAGAGTGCGAAGGAAGAACTAACTGGTCCACAGATGACACTGAGGACTGTAATTGACCAAATGCTGGATCTCCATAACGGTGAACAACCTGCTGGTCTGATAGAGCCTGAGAAAGTAATTGCTGTTGATGTCGCATCAACTGTTGCTGCTCCATCTGACAAAGCAATTGCTGTTGCTGAAGCATCAACTGTTGGTGCTCCTCCTGTTTTTGTTGCTGCTTAAGCAATAGGATTTTATCCAACAATGACAATTGTTGGCTTGGAGTGGGCTGTTGAGTATGTAATTGCATATACTGCTGCTGTAATAGATTCAATACTTGAGGGTCTTGTGTAAGACCAGATGTAAGTAGCTTGTCAGGTAAAACGCCGGTCGAACTATCCAAAGTTTGGGATAGTAAATTTGTTGTTGATGGATGATTTTGTGGCTGCTGCGGTATTCCATATGCGCCTTGCGGAAAACTTTGAGAGTGATGCAAGTCAGTTGTATCTTTGAATGGATCAATGTTGCCTTGTCCAGATAAATTTGGCCAACCACCAAGGCCATCGTTCATTCCACCAGAAGACTTGTCAGATAAACCTTGAAGAATGGACATCATCTCAACATTCTGAGAAACAGCTTGCCGAGGCATATTACCAACAGCGGAAAGAAGATTTGCTTGTTGCATAGCGGAATGTCTAGCAAAGTCAGAGGATGGAACAACAGGGGCTCCATCTCTTGTTGACCAATACGGATAAGGATGAGACAAAGACTTTTGCCGTTCAAGGTTTACTCTTTGAGCCAAAATATTAAGAGCATTTCCACTTTCAGTCCCTACGGGCGGCATACTACTCAAATTCTGTCCAACGAAACCTACATAACAGCCAAAATCAAAAAAAAATTATGAAGAGCCACACAAATTATAAAGAACCACATTGAAATATCAATGACACAAAATATATCTTCAAACCATGTTTTTTACTCTAGAAACATAGTCCTTATAACAACCTTCAGTGGAGGTAAATTTCTCCAGATTACTGTTGGCATCTCCGGACATCAACGACTCAATAAATCTGTTCTCAGCTTCAGTTGACACTCCGTGAGCATTCCTGCGCTCATTCGCAAGTAAATCCACACCACTGGACCCAGAAAACATGTTCCCAAGGCCACTTAAGCTTGTCCTACTAGAAAGCTCAGTTACTTCATTCAGCTTTGTAGTGTTAAATCCAGGTGGTGGCCTTGCTTTGGCTCGTAAGTGGGGCATCACATCACCTAGTAAGGAGAATGCAGAGTCCATTGGAGCATTCACCAGCCGAACTTGCAGATCTATGCCAAAATATCCAGCCTCAAACCACCCGATTATATCACTGCCAGAGAAAGGACCCTGAATTTGGCCTTGTGGATCTTTGTAATAAAGCAATAGGTCTTCTGGTGAAGGTTGCACAAGCTTTCTTGATTCTTGCTCCACATCAACAACAGCAGGATGTTTTCTGACAGCAGAATCTTCACCAATTTTCCATTTGAATTCATTGCAGCTGATGTCAGAGCTTCTAGAGTGAATATCACTAGGAGCGTCAAACCAATCACGTCGCTGCGTGTTTACTAGCTGTTCAACAGAAGGTGACCGCCATGGAGTTCCAGACTGAGTACAAACACGCTCCTTCATTGCAGAATCTCTATTATCTGTGACATCATCGCCCTTCTTTAAAACAGAATCAGCATCTCTGGTACCTGATTCAAACAAAAAACATTTAAATGATGAACAATCAAGCAAGTAACAAGAGATACTTGTGCAGCTCAAGGAAGCTGAACCCACAAAATTATTTAGACTCGATACACCAAGGAAATAATTAAAAGTCATTCTTTGACTATTGAACTAACTGAGCTACCAGTAAATAAAATTGTGTCACAAAATGTTGTCAAACAAGCAATCTAGATAATCAATGCGCTGTAAAAACACCAATACACCTGCAACAAATCAACATAAGCATGCATTCTCCAATAAAACCTTGTATTTTGACATATTGATAAAACCAGGTTTTACCAGCACTAGCAGTTGGAGGCTTGGAGCTCCCACTTAATCAAGAAAATCCTAACAATCCATAATCAGTTAAAAAACAGAATTAAAACAAACAGCATCCTATGACCTGCATTTACGAAAACGATTGCAAGCCTAATCTATATACAAATTGGAAAAACAATCACAATCATTGTATTTTCTTTGTCCTTTGAGTTTGATGTAGGGCGATTAAGTTAATTATATTTTAGTTAGAAAATAAGAAAAACAAAAACAAGTGAGTGAAAAAAATTTATACAAGATGAAGAGAGAGAATAAGTGTAATGATGAGATTTAAAGAGCAAATGTGGGACCATATACCAAAATAAAGAAAGGTTGGAAAATTAAAGAGAGATGGCTGTAAACAAAGAGTGTCAAATTCAACAGAACGGAGGGAGGATTCTTTCTCAGAACACCTACCTTTTGTTATATTGCACATGACTCTGTTAAAGGCCACTTTTAAACCTACATTCTAATTTTGGCAAACTAGGAAATTCAAGCTCACCTATTAAACCTATCAAACCAAAACTAACTTGAAACTTTATTTCAATATTAAAGGTCAACTAAACATTCAAGTACCAAGATAACGAACAATTTGTTCATTTAGTCATAAACTTAGCCTGGCTGCCTTAGCCAACAAGAAAACAGAACAATTTACAAACAAAGCTTAAAAATAACTGACAAATCCTATTTATCATTACCTGTAACCCTAAACTTATTATCCGCATGCGTCTGGTGATTTTCATTGGGATCAATAGAAACACTGTAACTAAATGCAGAATGCTTCTCATGGGATGTGCTCTCTGAAATTTGTGTGTAAGTACCCGTAGTATGGTCAAGTCTATCATTTTCATCATCAAGAGAAATTGATACATCATCTCTGCTCCCTGTCAAATATCAATTGAATGAAATAGCACTAGCATTAAAAACAAGTAAAGTTCCCCAAACCACACAGTGAAATAAAGTAACACGTTCTTTGAAACCAATGAAACAATAAAACAATTAATACCATGTTTCGTTCGTCTTGATTGCACAAAATCATTTGAGCTTCGCCCACTAGATACATCCTTAGAAATCTGAGGTGCACCACTACTTACTATATCTCCTTTGTCAATTCCGTTCAAAATAGCCTGAGCCATATCATAGACCACTATAATCACAAACCATGAGCATGAGAAAACAAAATATATAAACGAACAATAAGCACTTACTGATTCTTCAGGCGAAGGTGCCAAAAGTGCTAGAGGCTCCAACGGTTCTTCCTGAGTAAGAGAGGAGACTTGCAACAATACATCCAGTGTATCGTTTGAAGATTTTAAATCAGTCAGCCGGTAAATATCAAGCAACTTTGTCCTGTTATATCTGAAAGGAGATAACTCTCCCTGAACAGAATAGTTATTACTACTCCCTGAATAAAAATTAACCCTTCCACGACCAAAAGAAAAGGTTGCAGCATTTTCTCCACGGCCTCTCCCATGGCCAACTGCGGGACCTTCTTTGCTTGTCAATTGAGTTTGTTGATTTGGAGGCTCTGCTTTTGCTCGACTTTGCATAAAACTAGGTCTCCATGGTCGATATTGATCACACTTCCTCTCATCCTCCCCATGACTAGCTACCCTCTCGTCCTTCCCATAACTGGCTACGTGTGGCAGCCCTTTTTCATGAGGAATATCTCCTTGTTTCCCAACATCATTCCACTTATCCACCTCTTTATCATCTGGACCCCAACGTGAGTTCCACTTACTCTCCCGACGCTGCACATTATTATTCTCCTTGCTTGGATCAACCCATCTGTCAGTTGCAGCTCTACGTGCATCTCCAAAATGCATAGTGGATGAATTATCAACCCCCCGGTCAACTTTCCGCCCATCATCCATTTCTTTTCCTCCGTCCCTCCAACGATCCTGACGAGCTGAAGGATTGGTGTCCCTTTCTTCATCACGCCAACGGTCGCGACGCCCGGATTCTGCATCAAGAAAAGTCGGTCTGAAAACATCTTTTTTCTTTTGGTTCTCATGTATCTCCTTGCCATATCCCGGAGACTTCGTAAAAGTTGAGCGATCGCCATAACCCGTGAAAGGGCTAGGACGATTTTCCTGCATAAACACCAAAATCAGCAAGTTGCCTTAGAAACCAGGTTTATGGATGAAGTCTGAACACATCAACTTCACAAAATCCAACCACTAAAGCAGAAAAATTTTACAAACCCTTGGTGACATCACAATCTTATTCTCTCCTGGCTTAGGATGAAGCCATTGAGGAGAAAGTGGGATAGGATTGTCTAGTCCAGGGACATCTGCAAGTAAAAGAGAAATGTTACACTTCAAGGGCAATCAATTTCCACTAAGGCAGAAAATTTACACAAAGATCAAGGCAACTTAGCCCTAATAATTGTACCTTAACAATTGAAAAAAATTCGCTGAAAGCCCTCTATACTAAGAAAAAGGTACACAAATAACATATACCTACCACTTCAACCCAACCAAAGCATCCATGTGAGGGAAATTTCACTATGTAAAGCTTTTAAGAGATAAAATAAAGTTGTTCTTATAAGATTTGTGGTTCTTAAAACACAAAGACATGTGGATGAGAAAACTGGGTCAGTAGTTTCAAGTTCAACTATCAACAATAGCTCTAGATGATGAAAGGACTGGAAAATTACCAAAAACTATTGCTCTTGTGACCTATTCATGTAAAAGAAACAAAAAATGTTGACTAGGAAATCCTGTAAAGCATTCTATGTTGTAAGACACTGCAAAAGACTGCATTTTAGCACTGCACGGCATGTTCCTTGAATGTAAACATGGATTTACATGTATCAAATTGTCCAAACATCAGAGTTCTATAAGTTGGGAGATTAAAGAGAACTGCTGCTTTATTCATTACTCTACAAGTCTACACTAACAAGTTTTCACTTTTCTATAACTTTAACTTGGGTAATCAACTTTTACACCATCAATAGAACAAACTTCTGGAAAAACCAATCAATCACTATCCACAATAGCAAAGGACACATAATACGGGAGAATCATTGTTTCGCTGAAATGTGCAGCTCACATCGACCCCCACCCTCAAAATATTCCCAAATTACTTTTTCAATTCAAAACCTTTATTAGTTAACCACAAAGATGTCCATATTTTAACTCTAAAATGTACCATACCATTAAGACTATTCAAGGGAAATAAGTCACTTAGGGTCGAAAATTTACCTAGTAAGGTACAAATGAAGAAAAGTGACAGCAAGATGTCACGTTCAAAGACAAAACGCAGAGAAAGTGATGATTATATCCAAACACTTGGATTAATTTCAATACAAACCCATCAACCACCACAAGCAATCTTTACTCCCTCCACCACCCACCATATGCAACCCTTTCCATCAACTTACCACCTTTTCTTATAACTTCTGCATCTAAAGGAGTTTAAGTTAATAAGATTGAACAAGAGAAGAAAAGGTCATTAGATTTTTGGGTTATGTGGGAGGAGGGGATTAACAAAGTGTAAAATAAAAAAGGTCACTTGCCATTGGTTACATTGTATAGTTGGAACTATCCTAATCCCGATAATGTAGCAAACAGCATTATGGAGAGCATATGTAGCTTATTCAACAAGGTGGAGAGTATAGTTGCACCATCAGGGTGCCAATAATCAGATTATTGCATAAAACATACCAAAGATGAAAACTTTTCTACCATTCTACTGGCCAAACCTCAAGCCGTTAGTGAAGGGGTAACTCTCCTTGGACTTCAAGGAGTACATAATCCTCATAATCAAATTGAAGAAATAAAAAACAACTGAGTCAGAAGTAAGACAGCGGAGACCATTTAATCGACATAAAGTACGCATTTGATAAAGACAAAATTAACTTCCAAGTCAACACAACACCCAATACTCTGTTGAATGTAAAATATTACTACATTGACAACATGAAAGGATAAATTTTATACTATTTTATTCAAAATACCCAATGAAACATACAAAGCAATTAGAATATAGCTCAGACAAAAATCTGAAATTTCTACAGGAAAAAGTATGATAAAATGGTATTTCACACCAACCAATTTCAAAAAATTACAAACCAATTTCTTTTATTAAATGAGAAACTAAGAGCAATACGTAAAAACATATAAAAAGACCCAAAATCAAAAATCTACATATTAGGGTTTTAAAGGACATTAAAGTACAGTGAAGTGAAAAAGTAGAGAAATGACATAGAAAAGAGAGAGAAACCTTTGTCGATCTGAGAGTTGAGCTGGGTGGTAGGGATGGGATTGCGTGCATTGGAGGCAGCCATTGATGATCGAGGGAAGGAAGAAATTGAATGTCGGAAGCCCTAAACAAAAAAAACCCTTGAAGACTCGTAAGTTACAATGAATGAGAATGCGGCAGGCAACATATCGAGACATAGACACTTAACATATAAACTATATTTTAAAAATATTTTGTTTTTTATTTATTTATATTTATTTTTATGTTTAAGTTTTTCATTGCTAATTTAATAAACTTGTATAAACACTAGCAAAAATTAGCATGAATAATATAACATTTTGTTAATTTCTCTATGATAATATCAAATATCGATTAACCATGAATAATATCAACTTAAAGAGATGTTTTGCTATAAAATCGCTAACATGTTAAAAATCAAACTATAGGTAATTATAAGACAAAAAAGATTCTTATATTAGTTAAACTAAAGTTGGTATTATTTTAGAAAATATCCCACTAAGTTGCTATTATTCATGGCTAATCAATAGTTGGTATTATTATTGTTGGAAAATCAACAAAAAATTGTATTATTCACGATAATTTTTTCTAAAAACTAATGTAGGCGCGAGTTTATTATTACGAAATATTATATTATTAAGATTAAATTTATCAAATACTCGCGCATTACTTTATCATTCAATAGTTAAACATTTCAAATTTTAGCTAGGAATATAGAATTTCTATTGTAAATAATACTATAAATATTATACATGATTTATCTTTAATTTTATAAAAAAATCAAATTCTAAAATATTTTCATTTGTAAAAGCTCTTAAAATATGATATTTGTCAAATTTCAACATTTTTATTAGTACGTATAATATGATTATACAAACTAACGATCAATATATTATACTCCATGCGTTTCTTAAAGTTGTTTATATTTGTCATTTTGGGTTATTTCATCTGTTATTTTTTAAAAAAATCATTTGATTTCTTATCTAATATTTTAATAATGCTTATAATTCTCACAAATTTTTCACTAACTTTATCTTAATATTTTTAGATTGCTTATGATCTTCACATGTTTGCTACTAACTTAAGTTGTAGTTCATTCTCGTAAATATATTCATTGTGGGAACAACTTTAAGAATCAGAGGGAGTATTTCGTAAGTATTTTTTACTAACTTTATTTTAACAATTTTATACTCCCTTTATTTTCAAACGCTCTTCACATTCACTTTTTTTTTGCAAATCCCAATGCAAACTTTAAAATCAAATAATTTTAAGGGAAAAGTGTCAAAAAGTACCTAATAAAAAAAAAATTTTCAAAAAAGTACCTAATAAAAAAAATTTTCCAAAAAATACCTAATAAAAATTTATTTTTTCAAAAGAGTACCAACTAACGGCTGCGGTTAACTTTTCCGTTATCTTTTTTTGCCTATGTTTAAAAGGTACCTAATAAAAATTTTCTTTTCAAAAAAGTACCTAATAAAAAATTTCTTTTTAAAAAAGTACCAAGAACACAACATAATTATCCAATATAAACACAACATAATATATAACTTTAAGAACATCATCCATAAAAAAGTTCACACATCATCCAATACAAACACAACATAAGAACATTATTCAACCCAAACCTAGAGCAAGTAACGGTTGGTTTTAAGTTGACCGTTTATTAAAAAGTGTCAAAAAGTACCTAATAATTTTTTTTTAATAAACGGTCAACTTAACACCAACCGTTACTTGTTCTAGGTTTGTGTTGGATGATGTTGTTATGTTGTGTTTGTATTGGATGATGTTCTTAGAGTTATGTATTATGTTGTATTTGTATTGGATAATTATGTTGTGTTCTTGGTACTTTTTTGAAAAGAATTTTTTTTATTAGGTACTTTTTTGAAAAGAAAATTTTTATAAGGTACTTTTTAAAAATGAGCAAAAAAAGATAACGGAAAAGTTAACCCCAGCCGTTAGTTGGTACTCTTTTGAAAAAAAAAATTTTTGTTAGGTATTTTTTGAAAAAAAAAATTTATTAGGTACTTTTTTGAAAGAAAAATTTTTTATTAGGTACTTTTTAACACTTTTCCCTAATTTTAATTATGAGTTTTTAAAATTCTAAAAGGTTAGTAATAGAAAGTATATATTGAAACAAATCTAACAAGATCCCACGTGAATATGTTTTTTTCTTATAGATCGATGAGAAATCGTAATTAAAGTTTGACAATAAATTTCATAAATTATACTGAGAAGAATATATGAAAACGGAGGGAATATTGTGTATCGTCTCCACATTTTTTTCGTTTACTATTTAAATAATTTTTAATAGTTGTAGTCCTTATAATTCCCACTATTTTTATTTGAATATTTTTTAATGTTTATGATCCTTATATTATTTTTCCTCGCACAATAATTTATTTGTTCAATAAAATAATTAATTCATCATCCAAAAGATTCTATTTTTTCTTAAGTTATTGACAATTCTTACAAGGATAACTTTAAGAAACAAAGGGAGTATAGTTTATCCTTCACATTCAACTCAAAAGAAGATAAATAGTCAAACGGTTACAATTATATAATATAGTCTTTCAAATACAGATTCGCAAATATATAGAGGAAAGTTTACTTTTAAAATTCCCATCTTTGATGATTCTTTTTTTAAAATTCCCAATTCTTTTTTTTTATATTAAAAAAAAAACACCAAACTTTACTCAAATTTTTTACAATAACCTCAATTATTGATCAACCATGAATAATTTGAACATTAGAGATATTTGCCAAAAATATTATTGTCTATAATGTAACCTATGGTAGGAGGTAATAATGGCAAAAAAAAAAAAAAGATAAAGGAAAATTTAAATTAATTAAAAAAACTTATCACCCTCAATCCCGTCATGCACTAGCCCAGCCACCACCACCTCCTCATTCATTAGTGGGCCAGCCTTAGATATATTGGGCCCTAGGCGAAATGGTGTATTGGGGCTCTTTTTCTTTCTAGTAAGTCTCATGGGAGACGGTCTATTCTATAGACAGAATCTATGAAGCCCAGCCCAAAATATAACATAGTATATTTAGGGTTATAATAAATTATTTGGGGTTATAATAACTTGTATTTGGGGTTATAGAATAGTATATTCGAGGTTATAATACCTTACATTTAAGATTATAACATAATATAATTGATATGATAATAAAAAAATCAGTTAAGGAAAATGGGCTGGCCCAATCTTGTGGTCTATCCTATAGACCGTCTCTTGTGAGATTTTGTTTTTTCTTTATAATTAATAATCTATATAGACCTTTTACAAATATTAATTTTGCTTTTTTGACATGGGACCCTGAGCGACGGCCCCTCTTGCCGACCCTTAGGGTCGGTCCTGTTCATTTAGTGGCGGACTTACTTTGGGGCACAAGGGGTCACGTGCCCCTAGAGTGTTCAAAAAAAATGAGGAAAAAAAAAGAAAAATCGGGTAAAAAAAAAATCACGCGTTTCCTCTTCAGCCTTCTCATTTCTCATTCTCTCTAACTAAAAAACCCTAATTCTCAAATCGCACATCTCACCCATGGAGAATTGACAGCACCGGCACCGGCTTCTTCTCCTGCCCACAGACCACCGCCACCGGCCTCTGACTGTCGACCATCTGCTTGGTAGTTGCTAGTTGCTTCTCTGTTCTGTTCTCTCCTTTTATTGCGAAATTCCTTTGCGAATTCGTCTCCTTCCCACAGCCCACCACCGGCCACGCCGGAGGCCACCACTTACCACCAGTTCGTCCCCGTAAGGCCACCAATCTCAGGGACTCTGTATTATTATTAATTTTATCATTAAATGTCATATTTTTTAAATCCCCCATTCCTAAAATTAGGGTTTTTATTGAATAAATAGTTCTTTGATTGAATTATTGAATAAATATTATATGTTATTATGTTTTTGTGCTTTGTTAATAAATATTATATGTTATGTTAATGAATGTGTTTGGATTTTTTGGAGTTTCTTGAATTATATAAGTTAGTTTCTTGAATAATTGGTGGAATTATGTCAATTGTTTTTGTGATTGTACTTTGCAAATATGTTTGGTAAATTGATGATGAAGGTATAGTTGAATGTGTTATGTGTTATGTGTTCTTGCTAAAATTGAAAATAATGAAGAGAAAAGAAAGGAATATTGCTTCTTTTTTTGCAAAACCTTTGAGTAAAGAAAGTGGTGATAACTCGGCTCCAAGCTCCCTTCCAAATAATCCTCCTCCACCATCTATTCCTTCTTCTCAAGATGAAGAGAAAGAGAGTGAAACTACTCCAACTTTCAAAACCCCAAACTCGAAAAATGAAGAAAGATTAACTTCTATTGATGTTTTGAATCTTCCTCAAGACCCGGGGAAAAGGAGAAGGATGTCTGAATTTCACCCATGTGACCGAGATATTGTTAGAAGAGAACATTGTTCAAGAGATCTTTGTCAACCTTATAAACATGAATTTAAATTCACAAAGTTTTGGTCAAAAAACCGTAGATTTAATTAGAAATGGTTTGATAAATACAAAATGTGGCTTGAATATAGTGTTGATAAAGATGCAGCATTTTGTTTTGCTTGAATCAAGAGCTTAGTTTAATCCGTCTGGGTGATAGTTGCTGGAGCACTCATTTTAAATGTTTTAAAAATGTGCTTGGTTTGTTTCGACCACTCTTGGAGTCCCTTGATTCCATCGGAAATGCTCATAAGGCTAATAGAACAAAAGCAGAATCAATCATAGGCATGTTGATGTCATTTGATTTTATTTTTGTAGCACATTTGATGGGATCTATATTTGGGTTGACAAATTCCTTGAATTTGAGCTTGCAAAAAAAGGATCAAGATATAGTAAATGCAATCGATTTATGACCGAGTATGATTGTTGTTAGAATATGGAAACAGAAATATTCTAGGATATCTTTGCATATATTTAGGGATATGATTATATTCTGTATATTCTTAATTAGAGCAAGTTTATGTATATATAGCTGTCTATATGTAATGGAATGATTATCAATGAATAAACACAGAAATTAAACCCTAAACTTTGTCTTAATATCGTTTTCATGGTATCAGAGCCGGAACGCTTCTGAGGAAGAAAAACGTTCAAAGCGGCTTCATCACCTACCAAAACAACTTACCTGACCGGAAAAAATGGAGTCTGACCCAAGTTCGATTATCTCCCCAGAACAACCCGTAACGATGGGACAGTTGTTGCAACTGTTCTCACAGTTTAACCCCAACAAACCACCCACCGAAACACCCACAAACACCTCCTCCATAACCGTAACCGAAAAATTGACAACCCAAAACTACACAAAATGGTCCAGGCTGATGCACTGGGCTATCAATGGCCGTGACCGGCTCAGACACATCACAGCCGAGCCACCTTCACCAAGCAGCCCTGAGTACAGCCAGTGGTCCAGGCAGGATTCAGTTGTCATTTCGTGGATTATCGAGAATATAGATCCAGATCTCGTTAATCAATTCCTCGATTTTCCGACTGCAAGGGCTCTATGGAAGGGCATTGAGACACTTTACAGCAGTGGTAGTGATGGTCTACAAATATTTGACCTCACTATCAAAGCAAACAGAATAGAACAGCAAGGGGACTCCATTGACAAATACTACAGTAAATTAATCAACCTGTGGAAGGAAATCGACCGGAGACAGCCGAATCCCATGAAAGACCCAGATGATATCAACACTTTTAATCGATTAACACAACAAAATCGGTTATATCAGTTCTTGGCCGGAATAAATGAGACTTTTGATAAAGACAAACGAGATCTACTCCTCCAAAATCCTTTACCCACGGTGGAGGAAGCATACGCGAGTATTCGAAGGGAGATAATGCGAAGGGGCATCATGAGCAAGGAGCCCTCATCTGAAAATGAATCACTGGGCACCGGCGGTGTTTTTGCAGCCAAAGGGAGATCGGAGAGGCCTTACCGGAAAACTGAACCATACCGGAAAAATGAAGACAGGAACCACTTACAGTGTACCCACTGTGGTGAAAAACGACACACAAAGAATGAGTGTTTCAAACTCGTCGGGTACCCTGAGTGGTGGCCGGATACTCGAAAAAGGGGGAAAACCGCCGGCCAAATTTCCGATCAACATAGATCCGGCAAAGCAGCAGTAACCCAAAGCACAGAGACAGACATTAATGGAGAAGAAGGAAAGGCTCAAGTAGCCATGGAAGCTACTGGAAACGGCGCATCAGGTAACAAAAGAGAAACCCACTTTCTCTCTCATGGAGAAAGAGTAGGGTTTGAGAGGGGTGCAAGTAATGAAGGACATGAGATGTCCTTAAGTATGGAGGGAAGGGGCGACGTGGCAGAACAAGGGCCACCCCTTATTCCCAAACCTTTTCTTACTCTTACTCATGATTTAAATAATTCCGTTGCTTTATCTGTTAAACATAACGGGTGGATTTTTGACTGTGGTGCGACCGATACTATGTCTTATGATCCTCAAGATTTTGTGAATTGTGATAGACCGACAAAGACCCTCATTAAAACTGCGAATGGGGAAGGAATTCGGGTCGAAGGAGCTGGCACTATTTCTGTCTCGAATGATTTGATGCTTGATAATTGTTTATTTGTTCCCGATCTGTCCCATAAACTTCTGTCTGTTAGCCAGCTTACGAAAGATCTCAATTGTACTGTGCTTATGAAATCTGGTTGCTGTATTGTGCAGGATGTTCAGACCGGCAAAATTATTGGGCGTGGTATTGAACGAGGCGGCCTGTACTATCTGGATGAGACGGTTCAACAAGGCAATGCAGTTCTTGCTCATGGGTCAAAGGAGAAGCAGTTATGGACTTGGCATCGAAGATTAGGACATCCGTCAGTAGGGTATCTGGAGAAACTTTTTCCCACTTTAGCTAGATTAAATTTAGACTTTAAATGTGAGACATGTATTCTAGCTAAAAGTCACAAACAATCATATTCTAGTAGTTTGAATAAATCCAGTTTACCTTTTATGATTATTCATTCTGATGTTTGGGGTCCTGCTCCTGTTTCTGGTTTACATGGTTTTTCATATTATGTGGTGTTTATTGATGACTGTACTCGTATGTGCTGGATTTATTTTTTGAAGCACAAATCTGAGGTGTATGGTGTGTTTGTTGATTTTTATAATATGATCTGTACCCAATTCCAAACCCAACCCCGAATCCTAAGAACCGACAATGGCCGTGAGTATGTTAATTCTGAGATGCATCAATTCTTTGCTAGTAAGGGTCTCATTCATCAGACTTCCTGTCCAGACACACCACAACAAAATGGTGTCGCTGAGCGGAAAAACAGGACCCTTCTAGAGATTACCCGTGCTATTATGCTTGAAGCACATGTCCCTACTTCATATTGGCCTGATGCTATTTCCACTGCAGCCTACCTCACCAATCGCCTACCCACAAAAGCCCTAAACTACAAAACTCCTCTCGAGACCCTCCAAAAATACCAAACCATCCCATCTTCCAATTCCTTACCTCCTCGCATTTTTGGGTGCACTGTTTATGTTCATTGTCCGAAACGAGTACGCAGTAAACTGGAACCTCGGGCTATTCGGTGTGTGTTTGTTGGATATGGGAGAAATCAGAAGGGGTACCGATGTTATGATCCTTTGGAGCGACGGATGTATACTACTATGGATTGTGAGTTTTCTGAGTCCGATTATTACTTTACCCATCCTCGATGTCAGGGGGAGAGGGGGAGTGACGATCTCAGATGGTTAGCCAGTTCATGGGTGCCTATCAGTGACCAAAGCGAGCAAGTAGGCAAAGCTACCGAACCGTCTCTCCAAGTCGTGCAGCCCATACCACCTCCAGTAATGTCTGAACATCAGGTTAGTTCTCTTGTTGAGGAAGATAGATCTCCTGATACTATTATTATTGATGATACTGATGTTTCTGATGAGATTGAGGAGACAGGGAAAGCACAGGTTGATGAGTCCCAAGGGTATTCTCTTCCACCTAGGAGTACTCGAGGGGTGCCTCCAAAGAGGTATGATCCAGATTATGAGGCTAAGAGGTCTAGATATCCTATTGGAGATACAGGGGATGTGAATCTATCTCGGGAGGCTTTGGCTTTCAATGCAGCTTTATATGGCACTAAGCTTCCTAGTAATGTGGAGGAAGCTCTCAGTGATGACAGATGGAGGAAAGCTATGGAAGAGGAAATTGCTGCTCTTCGAAAGAACGGAACGTGGGAGAAATGTACCATACCCAGAGAAAAACGAGTTGTGGGATGCAAATGGGTATATACAGTGAAATATAAAGCAGATGGCTCTATAGAGAGATATAAAGCACGGCTCGTGGCAAAGGGTTATACACAGACATATGGGATTGACTACTCAGAGACATTTTCTCCAGTAGCCAAACTTGATACTATAAGGGTTCTTTTCTCCATAGCAGCTAATCGGGACTGGCCACTTCATCAGTTCGATGTCAAGAATGCCTTTCTACATGGGGAATTGAAAGAGGAAGTCTACATGCAAGCTCCTCCAGGGTTTTCAGGAGAATTTGGGGAGAATGAAGGGTGTAGACTACGGAAAGCTTTGTATGGGCTGAAACAGTCGCCTAGAGCCTGGTTTGGCAGATTTACAGCAGCAATGAAGAAATTTGGGTACTATCAGACTAACTCAGATCATACGCTGTTCTTGAAGAGAAATGGAGAGAAGATAACTTGCCTCATCATCTATGTCGACGATATGATCATTACAGGAGATGATGCAGAAGAAATCAAAGCTCTAAAACGTCAGCTGTTTCAAGAGTTTGAGATGAAGGATCTAGGAAGACTCAAGTATTTTTTGGGTATTGAGGTCCTAAGGTCAAATAGGGGAATATTTATATCCCAACGGAAGTATGTGCTGGATCTCTTAGCAGAAGCTGGTATGTTGGATTGCAAGCCCATTGAGACTCCGATGATGATAAATCATGGGTTGCAGATATTAACAGACGGAGAGCCTACGAATTGTGCACAGTACCAGAAATTAGTTGGTAAACTAATATATTTGGCTCATACTAGACCGGATATAGCATACGCAGTTGGAGTTGTAAGTCGATTCATGCACAGACCACAGATACAACATATGGAAGCTGTCATCAGAATCCTGAGATACTTGAAGGGAACTCCAGGGAGAGGGGTCCTATATCAGAAAAATGGGCATCTTGACTTGGTCGCCTATACAGATGCAGATTGGGCTGGTGACAGAGATGACAGGAAGTCGACTTCAGGTTACTTTACTCTGGTTGGGGGAAATTTGGTAACTTGGAGAAGTAAGAAACAGAAAGTAGTTGCGCTCTCAAGTGCTGAAGCTGAATTTAGAGGAGTCGCAAAGGGTATTACAGAAGTCTTATGGTTGAGGAAACTCCTGACAGAGCTTGGCTTCATACCTACAGAGAGTTGTACTCTATATTGTGATAATCAGGCAGCTATAGACATTTCAGAGAATCCAGTGCAGCATGATCGTACTAAGCATGTTGAGGTTGACAGACACTTCATAAAGGAAAAGCTGGAGAACGACATCATCCGATTGCCTCATGTTCGATCTGAAGACCAGTTAGCAGATATTCTCACTAAGGCAGTTGGAACCCAGTTCTTTGAGGATGTTCTATGCAAGTTGGGCATTGGTGATCCTACTACCCAACTTGAGGGGGAGTGTTAGAATATGGAAACAGAAATATTCTAGGATATCTTTGCATATATTTAGGGATATGATTATATTCTGTATATTCTTAATTAGAGCAAGTTTATGTATATATAGCTGTCTATATGTAATGGAATGATTATCAATGAATAAACACAGAAATTAAACCCTAAACTTTGTCTTAATATCGTTTTCAATTGTCATATTCCAAATATGGGTTGATCTATATTTGGGTTGATTGAACCAAAAAGGAATTGCAGGAACTACGAGATCATGGTTGGGAAGATCAGTTGAACAAAGTCATTTCATTTATGACCGAGTATGATTGTGATATTCCAAATATGGAAGTCTTGTATTTAGTCATATGAGTGGTGGAAGGAGGATGGTTCGTGGTAAAGCTCCTCAAGTGACAAATCTTCATCATTATCAAGTTGAAGTTTTTCTAAGTGTGATTGATCTACAGTTACAAGAACTTGACAATCGATTCAGCGAGAGAACCCAAGAGTTGCTTATTTGTATGTCTTGTTTTAATCCTAGTAATGGATTCTCATCTTTTGATACAAAAAAATTGGTTCAACAGTTCAACTTGCAAAATTTTATCCAAACGAGTTTCCTAATGAAGATTTGATATTCTTTGAGGAATCACTGAAAAGTTTTAGGTGATGTGAGATATGATGCGCGGTTCTCAGATGTGAAGACTCTCAATGAACTATCAATGAAACTAGTTGAGACAGGGAAACATGAAACACATGTATATGTCTACTTACTGCCGAAATTAGTCTTGCTTCTTCCCGTGGCGACTGCAACTGTTGAAAGAACATTTTCTGGAATGAATCATATTAAAAGTAAAGTGCGAAATAGTATGGGGGATCAACTGTTGAATGATAGGTTAGTTACTTACTTAGAGAAAGATTTGTTTTTTGATGTTAGTATTGATGCTATTGTACAACGATTCCAAAATATGAAAACTAGGCGTGAACAACTATAGTAGGTTTGTTATTTTGTATGCTTAGTTACTTATTTTTTGTGTTGCCATGCCACCTTTTGGTGAGATGACATTAATTGATTGGTCTTAACTTGAAATTATTGTATATGTAACTGTTGAAAGAACATTTTGTTGATTTGGTTGTACATTTTGCAAATGAAACTATGCCAAAATTTTTTGCAAACTTTCATCTATAATATTGGTGCCCCTAGAGAGTGTGAAGTCTAGATCCGCCACTGTGTTCATTACAATATTTTTTTTATTGTTTTTTCGAATCAATTAGCCTGTTTCTTATTCCACCTTTTCTATGGATGATCAATCAAATTCGTCGACATTGATTTTTGCCTTATATAACTTGTTCATTTCTTATGACATGTTGAGTATTCTGCTTTTGTATTTTTTTTCTTACATAATGTAATAATCTTTGGTGGTCGTTTGGATTGGAAGCGAGCAAGGACGAAGTAAAATTTGATAAATTTTATGAAGGCCCTGTGCAATTTTAAAAAATAAAAATTATAATACTTTTCTAACAATTTTGTATCTTTAAACACCTAAAATATACGAAGTAATTTATATTGAGGCCCCTAATATATTGGGGTCATATGCGGTCGAACATATTGAACCTGCCCAGAACCTCCTATGGAAGGGAGAGGGGAGGTGTACAGTGGATATGAAGAGAGAGTGGCAGTAGCTAATAGTAACAAATAGAGGTGTTACATTCGGGTGATCAGGTCGGTTTCGGACGGGTGTCATTCGGTTTGGTTGTATTTCAGATCGGTTATGTTTTGGTTGTTTGTTATGACGGGTCACACTCGGGTTAGGTCGGTTAGTCACGGTTCGGTTAAAGATTAGTTATTCGATCGATCGGGTTAGCATCGGTTCGGTATCGGTTGAAGTTCGGGTCGAGTGTTAATCGGCGTCGGGTTGTCATCGGTTAATAATTGGTTCGATTTTGTCGGGTACAGATCGGGTTCGATTTTTTTAGAAAACAGAATTCGGCTACGTATTACTAAGTATACGTATTAATAAGTTGTTAGTGCATTTTTAATTGATGACAAGATGCCCTTTACTAAAAGCAAACTAGTTAAAATGCAAATCAATTCGTGATCATTATTACTTTGTTACTTTTACTTGTTTGACCGGAAATTAAAAATGTAAAGTTCTATCAATTTTCATCTAATACAATTAAATAAACATTGACCATTGATTATTAACTCTAAATATATGAAATCATGTATTTATAAAAGTTAATTTATTAAAATATCTATAAATTTATTAGATTAACTAATAAGATGATTGAATATAAGTACATCATACTTCTATGTTAAAAATTCGTTCAGATTTAAAATAATTCGATCTAAAATTTGTTCGGATTAAGTCGGTTTTAGCCGATCGAGTTCGGTTTTGAGCATGATTCGGGTCGGGTATGACTCGGGTCGGTCATTTTTAGGTTCGGGTAATCTCGGTTAACGGTTATGTGTCGATTATAAAATTCGGTTACAGTTCGGGTTCAGCTTTCCCATTTTCAGTTGCCAACCGGTTCGGGTATTGTTGGTTCGATAAACCCCAAAAAAAAAAAAGACATATATTTCGGGTCGGTTTACTTTCGATTTCGGTTCGAATTTTTGGGTCGGGTCACTTTTGAACAGCTCTAGTAACAAAGGGAGGAGTAGAGAGAGGGACGGGATGGGGGAGCGGGTATACTAGGGGAGGGGTTTTGGCGGATAAGTTAATTTTTTTTTTTAGTTTTACTAATTAACTTTTAAAATTTTTTCGATTTTTATTTATTTTAACTTAATTTAAATTTAAATTTATTTATTCGATCAAAAAAAAAAAAACTTTAGATTTATTTAGGAAAATTATTTATTGTCTTGCACACAATCAATATAGTCATATTAAATTAATACTTTATATTTGGTAAAATTCTAAGAAATTACCATGTGATATTTTCCAGTTCTTTTATTAGTATTTATTACTAATCTTAATATTTAATTTTAATTTTTTTTAAGAAAATAAATTATCGCGCAATCACTTATAGTTTTACGAAATAAATACATTTGGGGAGACTCTAAGAAGTTTTCATTTTCTACTTTTCAGCTCTTTCAATTAATATTCATGATTATGATGATAATTTAAATCAATATATTTTTGAAAAATAATTTCTAACTAACGTACAAATTATTGTTTTTTTGAAATAATTAATCTCTTTAAGATTCTTATTTAGATATAAAGAATCAATGTAAAAACATGAAGCATTTTACATACTTACTAAATTTAACTTTAAATTCAATTAGGAAAATAAATTATTGCCATATAGTTCTATTAAATTAATACTTCTATATTTGATAAAATTCTAAGAAATCACCAAGTGTTTATTTCCAGTTTTTTTATTAGTATTTATGATTTAATTACAAAAAACTACAAATCACAAACACGAGCATAGGGTCAAGCAAAGCTATTATTGGTTCGTGTTTGTGACTTGTTGGTTGTTGTACTCCTTTTATTTGTGGCTTATTATTTTACTACCCTTGTACACTCATACTCCCCTATAAATACCCTCTTTATGCATGGTATTAGGTGCACCAAAGTCTCATTATTGAGCATCCTTCTTACCTTAGTTTTCTCCTTATATTAGCTCTTCTCTTCTACACATAACCTCCATTGTAATACCTATCAAGTTTTGTATTTCTCCTTTAAACACATATCGAAATATATCCTAGGCTAGATGGTGGATGCAGCCAATTGGTGAACCACCTTAAAAATCTTGACTTGTTTATTTGTTTATTTTTGTCATTCATCATTACTTAGCATTATTTGTTTCTAAACTTTGACACAATACAAATACTCATTTAAACTTCATATTAGTGATCCTTGAGTGAGGTTTAGCCTCTATTTTCAATTGGTATCAGAGCCAAGGGTTTTATTTGATGTTACTTGAGGTATTAATGGTGGTCATTTGAAGTCTAAGATACTAACAATGAAGTTAGACATTGAGAAGTTTGATGGAAACACAAATTTTAGTTTATGGCAAGTTAAGATGAAAGCTATTTTTGATTCAAAATGGTGTTCATAAGGCACTTGAAGGTGATGACAGGAAGCCCATTGGTCTTAGTGAGGCTAAGTACGAAGAGATTGATGCAGAAGCTTTATCCACCATACAACTTGCCTCTCCAATGAAGTTTTGAGGCAAGTTGTAAAGGAGTTAACATCAAAAGGGATTTGGGAGAAGTTGAAATCACTCTACATGGCCAAGAGTGTTACCAACCAATTACTCTTAAAAAGTAGATTATATGATCTCCAATTGCAAGAAGGTAAGCCCGTGAAACCTCATCTTGATGAGTTTTACTCTATAGTTTTAGATTTACAAAACATTGATCGATGTTTCACTTGATGATGTGGCCATTCTCCTAATATGTTCACTACCCCCTTCTTTTAAGCACTTTAGAGAGACGTTATACGGTAGAGACACATTGTGTATTGAGGATGTTAGAAAGGCTTTGACACAAAAAGACCTTATGGATTCTCAAATTGCACAAAAGTTGTCCATTGAGTCTAATGATAGTGTTGGAAAATACTTCACATGTGAGACAAGATCCCACATCGATAAAAAAGTGGATTGTGGACTTGCATATATACTTGGTGAGCTAATCCTCCTATTGCCATATGGTTTTGGGAAACAATGAACCTCACCGAGTGTATGTGCAAGTCCACATCTTGACCCGTGGGTTTGTGGGCCCGAGCCCACGGGTGTCCCGTGTCCTCACGAGTGGGCCACAGTGAGATTATGTGACGAATTGTCACGGCCTAATGTTTTGTTTGTTAAGGATTCAAGTAGGAAAAGAGAGGTATGACTTGCAATTATTGTAGGAAGAAAGGTCATCTTAAGAGAGATTGTTGGAATTTAAAATCCAAACAATCCGATAATTACAAGTCCAAAGGAACTAGCTCCGCCGAGGCTAGTTATGTTGAAGAAGAATATGATGTTGATGCTCTTGTTGTCACTAGTGAGTACAAGGGTGGTGATTCTTGGGTATTGATTCGGGATGTTCTAGCCATATGACTTCTAACCTTTTTTTTTTTTTTGTTTCTATATGACTTCTAACCTTAGTTTCTTCTCAACCTATCAAAAGGTTGTAGGAAGAAATGTGACTATGGGCAATGAGGCTAGTTATCCGATAGTTGGTATGGGTGATGTTAGGGTCATTATGTTTGATGGTGTTGTGAGAACATTATCCGGAGTCCTCCATGTTCCAAGCATGAATATGCACTTAATCTCCCCTGGTACCTTTGATAGAGAAGGTTTTGCGTGCACAGATGAAGGTGGAGTTATGAAGGTTATAAAGGGCCATAAGGTGTTCTTGAAAGGGTCCATTGATGATAATGGCTTGTACAAGCTACTTGGCACAGCCTTAGTTCGGCTTATGATGCTACTACCTCAACCAAACTCAATGGTGATGATGATACTTCTCTAGATGACAAGAATGTAATCCCAATGTCTTCCAACAAGTCCATGGGTTGTGTGGGCTTGATTGGTGTTTAATCATACTCTTTTATCGTAAACTCTTAAGAGAGCATTTGTAGTGCATGTGCTTTTGTTTATTTTGTGCACATGTTTAATTATTTCTTTTATTTTTAGTTGTTGAGTATGTTGACTAGCTAGAGATGTTTTGGGTGTTGTTGGATGAATCTTGAAGGTGATCTTTGTGATTTGGTAAACACAAGTCAAGATAGAGATTGTTAGGATAATTGGTGACTTGAGTTACCAAGTAATCAAACATGATTAAGAGTCTTAATCATATTAGTTAGTGTAACAAGGAGAGGACACAAGTACATCCTTGTGATTGGGTGTTTGGGTATCAAACAAGTACCATTAGTACAAAGTACTAAGTGGTAGTGGGAACTTGGATGTGTGTATGTTTGATGGATGCAAGTCTTGAGCTCCAAGGAAGTATTTCAGAGATGGGACAAAGTATAAGAGCTTTTGGGGAACAAGGGACAAGTGGCATACACATAAGAGAGGGAAGAAAAGTCGTGGCAGCAGCTCTGGGTCGAATTTTAAGGGTCTGGAGCATCTTTTTTTGGACCCTATGGATCTGGGTCCATGACCTTAGGGTCCGGGTCTGAGTCCGGGTCTACACATTTGAGAACTAGATTCGACCCAGATCCGACCCATGGACCCATTTACATCTTTTTTTAAAAAAATTATACATTAGCTATCATGTGTATTTAATTGCTTGATTTGAAATTTTATTATATTTTTGAACATTTGCATTATTCTGAACTTTGTCGGTTCATGTAATCTAAAATTTGATCGTTGTATCAGTACTTTAAAAATTAAAGACTTGATCAATATTTCGTTATAAGAGCTTGAATGTTGAAAAACTTCATATATATCGCTCAATTAGTATATAGTATTAGAAGATCCTTGTTAGTTGAAAATTTTTAAATAATTTTATGCGAATTCGTCGAAAATTGTACTTCATAATATAATTTTAAAAAACTTTTAGGAAAAAAAAATTGTGTTGGATCCAGATTCAGACCTTAGACCCGTTAGACCCTAAGAGTCTGGGTCCGGGTCCAAAATTTTTGGACCCTACGAATCCGGGTCCAGGTCTGGATCCAATAAAAAAATTAGGGTCTGGATCTGGGTCTTGCTGGACCCGATCCAGATCCGACCCATGTCCATCCCTAGTGAGGAGACTTGGTGAGGACCACATGGGGAGAAGGGTGATGGCTGCCAATGGTTGCAGTTTGGGAGGGTATAGTAGCTTAGCTTTTTAATTTTAGAAAAATTACACATAATAGCATTGAACTTTAAAGAAACGTCAGTGGTAGCACTTTTGTAAGATTTTTCCACGTAGTAACATCCAGTTTATGTCTTATCCAACAGCTGCAGCATTTTCTGTTCCGTTTAATTCACCATTTTTACGTTTCTACCTTTATTAAATGCTGGTTGTTGTCTTTAATTGCCCTAAACATTTGAAAGCGTGATGAATTAAACGTCAAAATGATGAATTAAACATTTGAGAGTATAAAAATGTTTTAGGACAAATTTTAAGATGATAACCAGCATTTAATAAGTATAGAATCGTCAAAATAGTGAATCAAACGGAAATTGCCAAAAATTTAACGGAAAATACTACAGCCGTTAGATAAGGCATAAACTGGATGCTACCATGTGGAAAAATCTTACACAAGTACTACCACCGTTTCATGAAATTTAATGCTACCACGTGAAATTTCCTTTATTTTTTTTTTTTGAGATTAAAAAGAGTAATTTATTCAAAAAGTAATTTTTCCTATATTTTCTACAAACTTCTCCATATATTTCTTACTACTTTCAACAGAGCAAAAATTTTTGCAGCAAAATCTCCATGGAATATGCAAACGCAGCTCTACTACTGTACAAAATTTACAATTCTAAAAAAGAAGGCAGAAAGAACGTAGCATCAGTCGACATGAGCATCAGCCAATATAATACGGTGGATGAGTCGAGACCATGGAACTGGGACACAACATATCCAATGTACAAGGCAACAAGAATTTCAACTTACTAGTACACAAAATTGCTTGAGCCAAAAATCAGGAAGTTCGTTTAGCTGGCTCGGGTGAAAAGCTAGTTAGTTCTCTACGAAGCCACATAGATAAATTGCGACGACAAGATACTAGTACACAAAATTGCTTAAGCCGAAAAATGTTGCTCTATAATGGAGAGGAACAAAGGGCCCTAAAGGAAAATCATTTACAGAGTCCAGACAATGTAATGTATTTACAAAATAGCACCTCTACTAGTCTTCCACAGTTTGGATCTCACCCATCATAATGCGGTTGCTCACAACATTGAACCCCAAAACAGAGGAGCTAACCTTCTTTCCTTTCTTCCCCTTCTTCTTCCCTCCTTTAGCAGACCCGTCATTACCTGCAACACCATCTCGGTCTAAACGTCCAGAGCTAACATTGTCAGAATTCATGTCTCTGGCTACATTACTGTAGGCCTTCAGATCATTCCGACTTAGAAAGGCGAGCTCCAGCACATCTGGTGACAGCAACTCCATGTAATTCAAAAACTTCTCAATGAATTCATGATTTGGATCAAAAGATCCGAGATTTTCTATAAGAAGTGACTCGGCTTCAGATCTCGACTGCTTCAAGCAAAATTCTAGGAAACTTGTGTCTGAAAGAACAGTAATAAGAGCATGACATCAGTATAAGAGTCAACCATATGAATACTGATATGTTGATATTATAATGCATTTTAATTATTACAAGACCAATTCTTAAACATAGAATATTATGCTCGCAAAAGCCAAGGACATGAAGTAGACACAACAAGTCATACCCTTGCTTCCAGTAAGCCGAACTGATTCATTCTCACACCATTCTCTGAAATCCATTGCCTCTATCAAAAGAAAGCCAGAAACAGTCAGGAAATTGCTTACAAAAGAAGGTGATCAAGCCTAAGCTCAGTATTTAATTGCCAAAAACCCACCCAAATGCTTTGTATTGCCATCTCGTTTGCTTTTTACAGACGCTTGTGCAGAGGAAGGTGAAGATGAAGTATAAAGCTCCAAAACCCTCCCACCAGCAGACTTCTGTCGTCTAATACTAGCTCCAGGTGTTCCCTTTGCAGGAGTACTTTTGGTTGCCCAACTCCCTTGGTCATTGAGCTGAGGAAAAACATCCCTGCTCACAGAAAATAACAGGATGGAGTTTGTTATTATATCTAGTAAGCATCTTATCCACATCCCAAAGGATCTACATTCAAAAATATGAGAAAGTAAAAGAGGTGACATGCAAATAAGAGGTATGCAAGTACAACTGTGGCAAATTGAAGCTGCCTGAAAATGACTAATATTAATCTGAAAATGACCCAAGCATCAAAATAAAACCCAGTCAACATGTTAGCTCTGTACGCATTAGAGCCAAAAATGACTATTATAAACACCCTGATCCCTGACCCGATGAGCCGAATCAATACTTCAACATGCAATCTCAGAGTAATTTAAATCAGAAAACACTACATTGTAGACTTGAAGTTCTGAGTTCCGAGGGTTTCAACTTACAAATGAGAAATATAACATCATTTTTATTTTTAGATAAATCTAAAGTGTCTACAAAGAGGATCAAATTTTAGTTTCATATGCAGATAAAAGGGTAACCAAACAAGGATGATATAAAGAAAAACCAAGCACAACTACAGAGCTTCAATCGAGACACATCAGCATAAAAAGACTGCTCTTACTCACCTATTTTAAACATTGTAAATAAGTGTTCAACTGTTCATCTAATACATATTGGGACACATTCACGCACACACAATAAAAAAGTACTAGAGTATACTCTATACAGTTGTTTTAATTCTATCAGACTTCAATCAAAACTTCAAGATCAACCCTTACTCAAAAATTTAATGCACACTTTTAACACACTTAAGTTTTATCTCCAATCAAAAAAAGAAAGGAACAAAATATACCAATAGGAACAAAGTAGCTCGATGATGCTGAAAATATACTTATTGGTCATCATCATGAACAGTCGAGTAGTTGACCACAAAGAAACAATAACTAGTCTAGGGATTCAAATTTCAAACTGGAGAACATTTGTGGTCATCTAGCAGCGCTGGCTACGGATGGCAAAATGGGTGATTGGATGCAGTATAACCTCCCCCATACCCACCACCTACCCATCACCTATGGCGGGTCAAATTTTCATACCCTACCCACCTAAGTATGCATTCAAACCCATGCCCACCCACTATGGCCAAATGGGTACACCCATAATGGGGTATACCCACTTTATATACGCCTCACATTCACTCCAAGTCTGCGTTATATACTTCATAAATCCCTACAAATTTAATTGTTTATCTAATTTTGTTTAAACCTTACAATGTAATAAAATAAAATTAATATTCTTAAATCTTTATCAATAGTTTTTAATAAAAGAACACAAAATTGATATAAATTAGTATTTATTACATTGAAGACATTAGGTGGACGACTATAGGACGGGGTGGAATTATTTCATACACCATCAACCCACTATCCATGGCGGATAGGACTTTTTAAACCCATACCCATCCACTACCCACCAAATCATACCCATACCCTTACCAACAGGGGCGGATGCGTTGCGAAACCCTTCACTTGTAACAAAGATTTGCCTATAACAGCTAAAAAGTTCAGGAAGATAAAGATGTAGAAAAAGAAATGCAGATAATCCATGCCTACAGCTTCTATCTTCTCTTGATTGCTTTCAAGTTTTCAACCCTTAACTTGCAAACCTTTAACTATTAGAATAAAAAATATTTATTAATATTAAACAGAAGTTATCAGCTATAAAAAAAGTTGATTGTGAATTCACCCAAGCAATACTATACTACGGTAGAAGTGTTAAAAAATCAAAAGGCACAGAAGAACAGGAATCGATAGCAACTGGAGAAGAAAGTGAAAAACATACTGTTTTGTTTCTTGCTTTAATTGATCAGGTGGACCCCAGAACAAATCATCTTCTCCTTTATGCTTCGATTGTGAAGAAAGTTGAGGATGGATCTGAACAGATGCAGCTTTTGATGGTGATGATGCTGAAACTGACAAAGAACCTGGACGTACCTGAGTAGATTGAGGCTTTTGAGGAGTTGATATCTGTGACTGCGGAACTGGCATCACCTTCTTCTCCTGTTCTTTCAAAATGTCTCTCAAAGAGGTGGGTTTGGGAAACTTCCCAGCATCTGTAGACCATGCAGGACCAGGAGAGGGACTAGTTGATTCACCCTTCCAAGGAACAAAGTCTCCAAGAGATGGACCAGATGGTGGTGCTCGAAAAACTTCCTTATCAGCTGGCACAAGTTTAGAAAATTTTCCTTTCTCCCCAGGATTTGATGCCACTATCCCATCAGCAGAAGAAACAACTGCTGAAACTTTGGCCCCAGCAGCTTTTGCCTCGGCAGCTTTCGCCTTTGCAGCTTTCTTACGACTCTTCTTGGTATCTTTAGCCTCGATGAAACTCCCATCATCAACCACCCCCTGACTAGGCAATGTAGGTAGCGGTTGGAGACTTGATGTATTGTCGGAGACCTCGACACTTCTGTCACTAGACTTGGCTAAAACTTCGGCGGCCAAAAGATCATGTAGTCCACTCTTGCTCTTTGATAACTCTGTTTTCCCCAAATTATGATCGCTAATAGCACTAAAATGACGAGCATCCCCGGATACTTTAGGTTCAGCATTGGCAACAATTCCGGCCCAAGGAGATGAACTCAAAGGACTAACAGAAGTAGAAACAGAACAAGCAGGGATTTCTATATGAGCCTTCGTTTG
This sequence comes from Amaranthus palmeri, assembly GCA_019776075.1. Lineage (NCBI taxonomy): Eukaryota > Viridiplantae > Streptophyta > Magnoliopsida > Caryophyllales > Amaranthaceae > Amaranthus > Amaranthus palmeri. The sequence goes on along the minus strand of JAAKBH010001509.1, from coordinate 710,101 downwards.
CTCTTCCTGTTGAATTTCTATTAGTGACTTGGGCTTCACACAAACGGCGGGTTTCCAAGCTCTCTGTGAAGAATTTACTTGAGCACTTGGTTGTGCAATGACATCACTCTGGTTCTGCTCACCTTTGGCCTCCACAGATTCAGAAGCACCAACATGCAGATTTGTTGACGTAGAGCGATTGATTTCTTGAGAATAGTTGTTTTCTCTAACTATCTCCACAGACCTCCCATCAAAGGTTCCTTCAGCAGTTACAGACAAGTCTAAAGCAACTGTTTCAGCTTCAGAGTACTTCAGTTTCTGAGTGGAAGCTTTGGAAGCACCCCTTGCCTGGTCTGGAGATAATAGTGCCTTGGAAGACTTTTGCTTTCTTGACTTCTTATCATTATTTTTCTTAACTTCACGTACTTCAACTTTATTTGCTTCTTTAGCTACGGATACCTCTTCATGGCTGTCCTTAACAGATGTTTCCTTAAGAATAACTGCAGGTGAAGGCTCAGCATCATTCGTAATATCAGAACTCAAGATCTCATTCTCCTGAGAGCCCACAGATGATTTACACAAAGATGAGTCGGACAAGTCAAAAGATGCAGGGTCAGAAACCCTAACATTGATGCCTGAGTCCACAACTGAAGCAGGAAGTACTGTCTGTAAATTGCTCTCTACCACCTGGCCTATTGAAGATTGTGTCAAAACGTCAGAAGCAGAATTCTCCAAAGCAGAAGCACTCTGAGATTTCTCGATTGCTTCAGAGGTAGCTAAACCGTCCATCTTTTTTGATAACGATGATAAATCATTATTCTTGATGTTGTCAAAATATGTTGGCATAGAGGACTGATTATGCTGAAGATTTGCAAACAGCTGATGAGGCAGGTGCAAGGATGAGCCCTCAGTAGGAACTGTATGATGCAAGTCCTGGGAAACTTGCTGAGGCATGATGGAAGTTTTAGCATCTAGCATACCCGGAACAAATGGTTGAGAGTTAAATTGTGCAAATGCTGGATCTCCAAAACGTTGAATATTCTGCTGGTCTGATAGAACCTGAGAAAGCAATTGCTGTTGCTGTCGCATCAACTGTTGCTGCTCCTCCTGTTTTTGTTGCTGCTTAAGCAATAGGATCTTGTCCAACAATGACAACTGTTGGCTTGGAGCTGGCTGTTGAGAATGTAATTGCAGCATATACTGCTGCTGTAACAGATTCAATACTTGAGGGTCTTGCGTAAGACCAGATGCAAGTAGCTTGTCAGGAGGAACGACAGTTGAACTATCCAAAGTTTGCGAATGTAAATTAGTTATTGACGGTTGATTTTGTTGATGTAGCTTAGACTGCGGTATTCCATATGCCGCTTGAGGAAAATTTTGCAAGTGATGCAAGTCAGTTTTATCTTTAAATGGATCAATATTGCCTTGTCCAGAGAAATTTGGCCGATCACCAAGGCTATCGTTCATTCCACTAGAAGACTTGTCAGATAATCCTTGAAGAATGGACATCATCTCAATATTCTGAGAAAGAACTTGCCGAGGTATATCACCAATAGTGGACGGAAGATTTGCATGTGGCAAAGGGGAGCTCCTAAGAAAGTCAGAGGCTGGAACAAAAGGGGCCCCGTCTCTTGTTGGCCAATATGGATAAGGATGAGTCAAGGATTTTTGACGTTCAAGGTTTACTCTTTGGGTCAACATGTTCAGAGCATTTCCACTTTCGGTTCCCAAGGGAGGCATATTACTCAAAGTTTGTCCAACAAAACCCTGCAAACCTACATAACATAACCAAAAACAGAAAACAGTTATAAGAACCACATTGAAGGATCAGTAGTACACAAATTCATAACAATGTTAATGTAATTCTAGAAGCATATCACTGATAACAACCTTCTGTAGAGGTTAATTTCTCAAGAGAACGGCTGACATCTCCAGTCATCAACGACTCAATAAATCTGTTCTCAGCTTCAGTTGATAGCCCCTGAGTATGTCTGTGCTCATTCGCAAGCAAATCCATACTACTGGAATCAGAAAAAATCTTCCCAAGCCCACTTATGTTTGTCCTACTAGACAGCTCAGTTGCTTCATTCTGCTTTGTAGTGTTAAATCCAGGTGGTGGCCTTGCTTTAGCTCGTAAGTGGGGCATCACATCACCGAGTAACGAAAATGCTGAGTCCTTTGGAGCATTCACCGGCTGAACTAGCAAATCTATGCCAAAATATCCAGCCTCAAACCACCCAATTATATCAGTGCCGGAGAAAGGACCCTGAATTTGACCTTGTGGATCTTTGTAATAAAGCAATAAGTCCTCTGGTGAAGAGTGCACAAGCCTCCTTGATTCTTGCTCCCCATCAACAGCAGGATGTTTCCTGGCAGCAGAATCTTCACTGATTTTCCATTTGAGTTCATTGCAACTGATGTCAGAGCTTCTGGAGTGAATATCACTTGGAGCATCAGCCCAATCACGTGACTGCGTGCTTATACGCTGTTCAACAGAAGGTGACCGCCATGGAATTCCAGACTGATTACAAACACGGCCCATAACAGCAGAATCTCTACAATCTGTAACTTCATCACCCTTCATTGAAACAGTATCATTGTCTCTGGTACCTATTTCAAACAACATACAATTAGGTGAAGAACAACAATCAAGCAAGCTAGAGCACTCATAATTACTTAGATTCAATACACCAAAGACATAATTTATTATTGAATGATTCTTTGACTATTGAGCTCTAATTGAACTACCAGAAAATAAAAACGCGTCAATAAATGCTAGTAAACAAGCAATATAGATAAACAGTGCTCTAAAAGCATATACACCTGTAATGGATCAAAATAAGCATGCATTCCCAAATCAAACTTTGAAAATTTTTATATGTTCATAAAACCAGACTTCACCAGCCCCAGAAAGTAAGAGCTCCCACTTAATCAAGAAAATCCTTACCCATGACCATTTAGTTAACGATAAAACGACCATCATTGATCATCCTATGATATGCATTTACGAAAATGGTTATCACACCTAATCCATATTCCAGATACAAATTGAAAAGAAAAATCACAAACCAACTTCTAAAAAAGTGATAGGATTATATTGTCCCTTTAAGTTTGAGGTAGAAAGATAAAGTTATGTTATTAAATGTCGGTTGGAGAATAAGTATGTAATAAACGACTCTAATGACTACAATCTAATTATGTCAAACCAGGAATATCAAGCACACCTATTAAACCTATTGAATCAAAACTAACTTCAAATATTCAATCAATATTAAAGGTCAACAAAACCTTCAGCTAACAGGATAGCAAACAATCAGTTTATTGTACATAAAGTTTAGTCGGGCTACCTTAGCCAACATGTCGAAAACAGAACAATCTACAAACAAAGCTTAAACAGAACTGATAAATACTATATCATTACCTGCAACTCTAAACTTATTATCCAAGTGCATCTGGTGACTTTCATTGACATCAATTGAAACATTGAAGCCATATGCAGGCATTTGCTTATCATAAGACGAAGAATCTGAAGTTTTTGTGCAACTACCCTTAGCATGGTCAAGTTTATCATTTCCATCGTCAAGAGAAATAGATATATCATCTCTGCTCCCTGTGTCGTTTTTGTTGCGTTAAACAAATGAAGTACCTTAAACCACACAGTGAAAGAGAAAGAATACATTCTTAAAAAACAATGAAATAATAAAGACAATTAATACCATGTTTCACTCGTCTTGATTGCACAAAATCATTTGAGCTTCGTCCAGTAGATCCATCCTTAGAGATCTGGGGTGCACCACTGCTTATTATATCTCCCTTGTCAATTCCATTCAAAATAGCCTGAATTATCAGAGCATGAGAATTACAAAACATGAGCATGAGAACAAGGCATAAATTTTATAGATTGAACAAGACAGCTACACCCTACTAACTTTACCTAACAATTGGAAAACATTCGCCAAAAGCTCACTACTCTAAGAGAAAGGTACAAACATAGCATATAACAACCACTTCAAACCCAACCAAAGTATCCATTTAAGGAAAATTTCACGACATAAAGCTTTTTTAAAAAAATAAGCACTCACTAATTCTTCAGGCGAAGGTGCAAAAAGTGACAGAGGTTCCAAAGGTTCTTCCTGAGTGAGAGAGGAGACTTGCAGCAATCCATCCAGTATGTTCTTTGAAGATCTTAAATCAGTCCGCTGGTAAATATCAAGCAACTTTGTCCTATTATATCTGAAAGGACAAGGTTCTCCATGACCATAATCACCTCGGTCAGAATTAAAACCTGATCGAGAATGAACAGAGTAGTTATTACTACTCCCTGAACCAAAATTGACCCTTCCGCGACCTCTTCCATGGCCAAATGCAGGGCCTTCTTTGCTTATCAATTGAGTTTGTTGACTTGGAGGCTCTGGTTTTGCACGACTTTGCAAAAAGTTAGGTCTCCACGGTCTATGTTGATCATCCCTCTCATGACTCTCATCCTTCCCATGACGAGCTACCTTCTCGTCCTTCCCATGACTAGATACATGTGGCAGCCCTATTTCATGAGGCACATCACCATGTTTCCCAACATCATTCCACTTGTCCTTCTCTTTATCATCTGGACCCCAACGTGAGTTCCACTTACTCTCACGACGCTGATTACTATTCTCTCTGTTTGGATCAACCCATCTGTCGGATGAAGCTCGACGTGCTTCTCCAAAATGCATAGCGGACGAGTTATCAACCCACCGGTCAATTTTCCGCCCATCATCCAATTCTTTTTCTCCGTTCCTCCAACGATCTCTGCGAGCTGAAGGATTGGTGTCCCTTTCTTCATCACGCCAACGATCGCGGCGCCCAGATTCTGCATCAAGAAAAGTTGGTCTGAAAACATCTTTTTTCTTCTGGTTCTCATGTCTCTCCTCACCGGGTCCTGGAGAGTTGGTGAAATTTGAGCGACCACTGGACACCGTGAAAGGACTAGGACGATTTTTCTGCACAAATACAAAAATCAGCATGCTGCTTTAAAGGCCAGGTTTCTACCTGAAGCCAAAACACGTCAAATTCACAAAATCCAACCACTAAAGTTGAGATAAATTATACAAACCCCTGGTGACATCGCACTCTTGTTCTCTCCTGGCTTAGGTTGAAGCCATTGGGGTGAAAGTGGGATACGATTGTCCAATCCAGGGATATCTGCAAGAAAAAAAGTTGATAAGTCCATTTTATTCTTTAAGGGCTACGAATTTCCACTAAGGCATAAATGTTACAGAAAGAACAAGGCAGCTAAGCCCTACTAAATGTACCAAACAATTGGAAAACATTCGCCAAAAGCTCACTATTCTAAGAGAAAGGTACACAAATAGCATATATCAACCACTTCAACCCCAACGAAGTATCCACGTATGGGAAATTTCACGATTTAAAGCTTTTTAAAAAAAATCGCTCTCACAAAATCTGGAATTCTCTCACCATCAGATGTATAAAGAAAAAAAAAACCTTAAGACAGAGATGTTGATGAGAAAACAAGGTTAGTAGTTTCAACTTTCAACTTAGATGAAAAAAAGAAAGGAAGACATTAACGGGAAATATTGTTCATATGACCTATTCATAAAAAATTCAAAAAATTCGTTTAAGAATTCATGTAATGCATTCTATGTAGTAGGACATTGCAAAAGACTGCATTTCAGCACTGTGCAGCCACCTTTAAAGTATTTGCTTACCGTGGAAAGCAAGTTTTGGACTGACCATTTCAAAGTTCGCTGTAACAGTGTGTTAATTAAATGTGAACACAGATCTAAATGTATCAAACTGTTCAAACATCAGAGTTCTGTAAGTTGGGTGTTTAAAGAGAATTGCTACTTGGAACTGATCATTACTCTACATTAAAAAGTTTTCAGTAACTATACTTGGGTATTCCACTAACACCATTAATAAAACCAACGTCGAAAAATTTATCAATCACTATCCACATAAGCAGAGGACACAAAACTAAGGGAGAATCATTGTCTCCCTACAATGTGCAGCTCAAATCAACCCCTACCCTCAAAATAACCTCCAAATTACTTTATCAATTAAAAACCTTTATTTATTTAACCACAATGATTCCCATATTGAACCTTATAATGTACCATACAATAGAGACTATTCAACGGAAATAAGCTTAGCATCGATAAATTCCCTATTAAGGTAGAAAGGGAGAAAAACGACAGCACAATATCACAGGCAACCCCATCGTCGGAAAGAAAATATCAGCAAAGTCTAGCTTGGTTGCAACAAGGATCGAATCTAGGACAATGCCCTCACATATTACATGGGCTACCATTGAGCTATGACTGTTTTGTGATATATATGACACGGGCTGCCATTGAGCTATGACAGTTTTGTAATATTTATTTCTTTGTTAATTAAATACTTCACTTAACTATGACTAGTATTGAGCATTAATTATAAAGGTTCGAGTTTGATCAACAAACACATTACAACCAAACAATTTATGCAATTTTCTTTTAACTTATGCTTTAATATTGTAAATATAGAGTTCATAAAAGTTATTTGCGTCATACCTTAAAACACATAAAATTGCCAATAGAAAATATATCGAAATGCATATAAATTAAGCAACTCCATCTCTTGAATCATGGGTTCGCCCCTGGATGTCAACACAACACCCAATACTCTGATAATTGTAAAGGATTTCACTAAAACATTGAAGGATAAATTTTATAGTTTTGTTCGAAAATCCCAATAAAACATACAAAGCAATAAGAATAAAACTAAGACAGATATCTGAAATTTCTAAGGGAAAACAGTATGAAAAAATGGCATTGCACGCCAAGCAATTTTACAAAGTTGCAAACCAATTTTTGTTAAATGAAAAACTAAGAGCAATAAGTAAAAAATAAAAAAAAAGAAAGAAAAAGACCCAAAATCAGAACACTACTTATTAGGGTTTTGAAGATAATTAAAGTCCAGTGAAGTGAAAGAGTAGAAAAATGGTTAAACAAAGAGATAGAGAAAAACCTTTGTCGATCTGAGAGCTGGGAGGGGTGACAGTGATGGGATCGCGTGCATTGGAGGCAGCCATTGACGATCGAGGGAAGGAAGAAATTGAATGTCGGAAGCCCTAACCAAAAAAACCCTTGAAGACTCGTAAGTTACAAATTACAATGAATGAGAATGCGGAAGGCAATACTCTGATATATCCAGAATCCAGATACGCCATAAAATCTCTAAAATATTTTTCTAAATAAATTAAATTAAGATATTGTATTCGGATATTGTATTTGTGAATTTATTATTATTTTTGCTTTGAAAAGTAAGAATTTATTATATTTTATTATTTTATCATGAATTTTTTTTTGGGATTAATAATAAAAATTATTAATTATTTTCAATTTTCTATACTAGATTTTTTTAAAAACCTAAAATTATTGATAATAAATATAATTTACTAACTTTTATGTATAGCCTTAAGGATTGTAAATATCATTAATCATAAATTAAAAAAGAAAAAATAAATTTGTGAAGTATATATATTTTATGGGAAACTTCCATACGATAGCATTATGTTTTGAGGACATGCAAATGGTAGCTTTTCCTTACGTTTTTTCCAGTGTAACATTAAATATCTTTACTTAAATTTTTATTTTTTTTGAAAAGATGTATACTTAAATTTTACCTAGCCATAAACAAAAAAAAAAGTTTGTTTGATCGTAAAGACGTTAAGTCACTTTTTCAAAGACTTTCTCTACAAAGCCTTTCTCAATTAGCCCGCTTATTATTAAGTTTTTGTAAACTAACTAGTATAAACCCCATGCATTATTTCACGAAATTTGTAGAGTGAATTTTTTTTAAACATAAATTTTAAATAATTGTGCAATTGCATATTATTATTATAAAATTATAGTACTATAAATAAAATTTAAAAAATTATTCAAATTGTTTATAAATATATAATGGCTCAATAAATTATTAAATGAAAGAATAATAAAAAATAATAAAATTTTTTGCATATTATCATTTTAATTAAAAATGTAGTAATAATTAAAACTTTTCTAATGTTACCGAAAACTAATTATTCTGACCGTACAATATATTGTATTAAAGGAAAATATTGAAATTTTATATGTAAATGAAAATATTGAGATTCTATACATGTTGCTATTTATAATTAAATGAACATTATTTTTAATGTATTTGGCAAATGGTTATTAGACCGCCATTTGTCATTTAACAACAAAACTATAGTGTTGTACGAATATTTTTAATGTATTTGGCAAATGGTTATTAGACCGCTATTTGTCATTTAACAACAAAACTATAGTATTGTATGATATGATATGATTGAATAGAATAGGGGGAAGCATTCCAATTCATGATTTTATCTTTAACTCTAAAAACTTTTTTAAGAACTCAGCAGGTGCAGGGGTAACAAAATAGCACCATTTGTCACTCTTAATATACGCAACATGAACCCATTTGACTCAAAGACTCATATAAAGAGCCAATATGCATGTTGAAGTTCCATGTTATAAGCCTCTAGTTGTTAAATGTAGAGGTGCCAAAACGGAACATATTGGTAACTTTCCCCAGACTATTTATGCTTGAATGTTGTGGGGCTTTCTTTTATTATCCTTTTTTTAGGGTGCTAATGCTATTTGGTAATTTCTTGATCTATTTAACTTAGTGATAATAAAATGGTAAATTTTATTTGCTACAATGAAGGAATTGGTATTTGTGAGCAAATAATTAGTCACGCCCATTCCTCTATCATACACTCGGTTGATCTCAAGGCTCCTAGTTTTGTGGTATTTCACATTATCTGTCATTCTATAGGATGATTGCAACTAGATTGTAGTACCTGCAATATTTATAAGTGTAACATGCTTGTTCTACATATAAGAGGTATTCTCTCTTATCCCTTTAAGGACTAGTTTTTTTCTTCTTGTTATGGTAATCGTTATTGAACCTTATATTGTGTTTAACATTATTGTTAAAGTGCGTATTGAACTGTGCATTTTCATGAGATTAACATATGTTGTTCTAAACTCGTATAAGTGGGTGTACTTATATAGGAGTCTTTCCCTATGCTTGCACTAGATGAAAATGTGCAAGGTGCTTTGCACCAATATTCGGAAGAAATTGCAACCCAAAAGACAATTCAAAGGAAGGTGGCTGCTAAAAGAAGAACTATCACCGCGAGCACCCATGGAATGGCTGACAACCTCAACTGCGGAAAAGATTAGATGAAATTTGTCCTCGTTCCCAATTTACCAATGCTAAAACTCGTTTATTTACATTTGTAAAAATTCTTTGGACTATAGTTACAATTATAATACAACAACACAGTGCATAGCTCCCTAAAGATGCAGATCAAGGAAGTGAATTTCAATTTGAATTACCTATTGAAGTGTTGAAAAGCCTGAAAGACACGAGCTACAGCCAACTAGATACCAAAGAGATGAAAATAGGCAACCTAAAAATGCTTTAAAGACAAAAGCAGAAAAATCAGTCATACAGTTGATCGATGGTTCGATTGACTATTGAAATTCTTATTTTCTGATAATTTATGTATATAAGATAGTGGCACCAAAAAAGTGCCCACGGCTATACTCGCTTGCCCGCTTAGTTTAATTACTTTAATATATAAATAATTAAATAATAATTCTATTATTTTTTATGTTAATTAGCTCTACATTATCAACCTTATTTTAATACTCCAATTTCCCAATAATCTTCATTTTTCAATTCTCATATACTCTCTACGACTCCTAATTTCCACCACCCAATTTTCATTTTTCAAGCCCCCAAGTGATTTGAGTTTTTTTTTTTTTTTTTTTTTTTTTTTTTTTTTTTTTTTAATGTATTTGGAGTATTTTGGAAAATATATTGTATTATTTATTTGTTGTTAAGACTCGACTTTGTAATTTGTATTTTTATTTTAATTTTTATATAAGAAAAACCGCTTACCAGCAGGTCCCGCCCGTTTTTTTAGCGGGCGGGTAGCAAAAAAAATGCCTTTAATTACAGGCGGACTTTTGAATATTTGAGTTCATGGGTACAATTTTAAGACATTATTCGGTCGCTACCTGCCCAAACTCGACCATGAACAGCTTATAAGATTAACATTGTGCAACTTCTTAGATTGTCAATAATGCTAATACTTAAAATGATATGGTTATCTAGTATGTTTAACTTATAAAATGAAACATCTAATACTTAAATTGATGTTTTACTTTTAAAACATGAATTGATTAAGAGTTTTTTAAAAAAAATTTCAATGTACAAAGTGCATATTGAAAACACTATAACAATGTTTAAAATAATGTGTATATCAAATAATATGTGTGTTTCTTCCTTCCCTTTGTCACTGTTCTAATTGGATCTCTTACTTGTGATTCAGGTTGCTGGGATGTTTGTTGTGTTGGTTTTTCATATGTTTGTGTTTCATCTTCAATTTCCTTTTCAGTTGTCTCAATTAATTATTTACTTTCACACTTGTCTTCTTGTAGAGCTACTCAACCATTTTTCTTGTTTCCTCTCCACCTTATGACTTTAAAATTAGGTTATAAAATTTACGCCCCATGTCATGTCTCCATGTAATTATAGACAATCTTGGTGATTTCAAGCATGTAGTTGGACATTGAGTACCATAAAATTTAGGAAAAATTGTTTTTAAAAAGCCAACCTTTTGGCCATTTGCAAATAAAGAGTCAACGTTTCATTTATTCAATAAAAAGACAACCTTTGTGTCATTTTTGCAAATAAAGAGTCAACGTTTCATTTATTCAATAAATTTAGAGTTGAAAACATACCCGCTATAGTGAATAAATGAAACGTTGACTCTTTATTTGCAAAAATGAGACAAAGGTTGTCTTTTTATTGAATAAATGAAACGTTGACTCTTTATTTGCAGATGGCCAAAAGATTGGCTTTTTAGAAACAATTTTTCCTAAAATTTATTCCAAATATACTTTTATCATCCTTTGTCCACCTAGGAAGAATGTAGATTGCAGGTATTTTTGCACATAATGCAAGTGTAGTACCCGTAAACAATGGCAACACGACCACCCATTTGATTCAAAGTTCTTACAACTATAGTCTACATGTATAGTATCACGATACTTGTTATGCACTTGATGCATGTTTGTCAGGGAATCCATCATACCAGACCCTATAATCAGTATTTAAAACATTTAGATACAAATTGACAAATTTAAGAATGAAATTTATTAGCTTAAGGAATAAATAATAAAGGGAAATTCCACGTGGTAACCCTGAGGTTTTGGGTTTTCCACGTGGTAACCAAAACTTTTAAAAAATCCACGCGGTAACCCTGAGGTTTACCAAATTGTTCCACAGTGACCTTTTTGCACATAAAACATTAGAAAAACGTTAGCAAACGTTAATTTTCGAAGCTTTAAGGCTGTTTTACGACTATTTATGCGACTCACCACTTCAAATGTCATCAGTTTCAACTTTTCCCCCCAAAATATACACCTTAACTCAACCATTTTTGGATTTGGGTTAAAATATGATTTGGATGATAAAGGGTAGAGTTAGGGTTTATATTTTGGAGAAAAAGATTTAAACTGATGACATTTGAAATAGTGAGTCGCATACATAGGCATAAATCAGCCTTAAAGCTTCGAAATTAACGTTTGCTAATGTTTTTATGTGCAAAAAGGTCACCACGGAACAATTATATAAACCTCAGGGTTACCGCGTGGATTTTTAAAAAGTTTTGGTTACCACGTGGAAAACCCAAAACCTCGGGGTTACCACGTGGAATTTCCCAATAATAAAATATAAGAAGTGAGTATATTAAGTTTTAAAATCATACATGTATATCTTTTTATCTCTCATGTCTACACTTGTTCAAATGAACATGAAGTAGCTATTTTAATCTGTTAATCAAAGTCCGTGAATAGTTTTGCAGTGTACACCTCTGAAGCATGTTGCAGTAAACCAGTAAGCCTAAAAGCAGATATTGGTGTTGTTGTTGCACAGTAAAAATCTAGTGATATCTCCCTCTCCCTCCCTCCCTCCCCCCTCTCTCTCTCTCATGTTTTTTATTTGAAATATTTTGAAGAATTGATATATACTCGTGTTGTTTGTTGCTTGAAATTCAATTGCATTGTTTGTAGATTCACTTTCTATTGAAGATAATATTCCAGCTAACGAAATCCTTACTTAATGCAGTGCACCATTATATTTGTCCCTTAAATTGTATAGTCAATCAAACTACATGTAGTAAACCTCATTCCTCTTTAGTTTGAATTTTCAACCATGTGGTCCAACATTCTTGGAATTCCCTCGGATTGTTGTACCATATTAAACACGTATTAAAAGAATCTTTGAAGTATGTATTTGACTTATATACTCCAGTGTGAAACTGCATTTTTCAATATGCCATAAGTTTAGCATGTACTTTGAGAATGAAAAAACCTACAAGTGAATTATAATTTGTATGATTTTAAGGACTAATTGATACTACTAACAAGAGTATTTACATTCATCCATGCAACAATCAATGAATTGAAATCTTAAAACAATTAATTGTTAAACATCTAGTTCAATGTTTTTATGAGTGAATTGAATACTATAAGACAATAATTGATCTTTTGAAATACCTCTCGATTGCTTTTGCAATTGCTGCGTCTTGATATGTAAAAATTGATAAAGGGTGTTTTTCTTCCATTGCCCCTTAAACAGCTCAAGCAAAGGAATGAATCAACTTTCTCATCCTCTATGAACGCGCAACCAAACATCGTAGTGTTCTAGTGGTTATTTATTCCAACTATTGGTGCGAATATTAAGTTGATTCATTTGTACAATTTGTTATATCAAAACTGACAACATATCCATAAATTCTAAAACCTTTCTTTTATCAAAGAATCGCACCAAAATAGTGGCACAAATTTCGCATCGTCATCTAGCTCCATATTCCAAAATAATCCATTGTCTTTCTATGCCCACATTCTCAATTGACTGATGACAATTTGAGCATCCCCACCCTCGATTTTCTTCGTTCTTAACATGTTAACATATTTTATATGATCTCTTAAAGTATGACCTACACACTCAGCTCTACCAGCATGCTTTGCCAAATACATGTACATTGTAGTATGTCTTACTTGTGCATCTTCAAATTCTTCAATTGTCTCCATTGTTTCTTTTAGAGTTGTTGTCTTCTCAGAGCTTTGCAAGTATAGTCATTCCACCCTTGTTAAGTTGTAGACTTGTGGTTATGTGATACGACATGTTTTTTGACAAATACTTCACCACTGAATATCTCTAGTTTAACCCTTACGTGTGCAGCACAACATCTTTTAATTGGAACAAGCTTTTAATGTCATTTTTTGGTTCTTTTTGTTTATTTTCTATCTTGTAGTTCCTTGTTTAGAACAAACGAAGTACCTTTCTTGTACAATACCATCTATTTTCCTTACAATGGACTTTCTGACACTAAACCTCGTTGCTCTAGCGTTATCATGATATAATAACTCAAGTTCTTCCCAACTACTTGCACTCCTATTCTCTAATAAACCCCCTGATGTCAAACTCTTTTTCTGATAAACAATCCATTTGCAAGCTTTCTAACTCGCATCCTACACTTAAAATTATAAAATCATTAAAGAATTGAAGAATTTAAGATACAAATAGAATAGTATAGTTCAACAATTGAATATTTTATGTTAGAGAAATATATGAATTCTAAGTGTAGAAAGATATTGTACAGAAATCAGTCCAAATTGAATATGTTAATGGGAAATCTATTTTGTCATCTAACTCAATTTTAAACTTATAATATTCAATTATCCATTTAAATATTTCGATGTATATATATAACTAATATTCCATATAGTGTGGTCTAATATTTAAATTGTATAGTATAATACTATAATTGAACATTGTATGTTGAAATAAAGACCAGTATTCAAATTGTATAGAGATATTGTATAGAATTTAGTCCAAAATGAATATGTTTATAGTAAAATTATGGCATATAAATTGACAAGTGATATTTTATGATTTAATTCATTTTCAAACTTATAATATTCAATTTTTCCCTTAAATCTTTAAATGCACAATATCAAAGACTTATTGAAGACTACAAGAATAAAGCTAAACAATATAATAACAAAATTTGTTGAACATCAAAGGATCCACAATGCTCCATGTCATCAATCCATGCATCATCATAAGCTATCCGTGTCTCACCAAGGAAACACAAAAGTTAGTTGAGAGTTTTTATAACAAACTCATGTACTTGTAACAGAATGTTATTTTACATTTTCTTGATTCTTGCTTTGTATATAAAGCACTTTACTGCTATTGTATCATTTTGCCAATTCAATAAAAATAAAAGATTGTATTGAATCTTGTTTCTTCTTGCTGAACTTCAACATGGTATCAAACTTCTGATTTCCACGATCCTTCTCTCACCTTCCGCTTATTTCTCATGGCCCAGCTTTCTACACCATCTCAATCTTTTCTTGATTCCACTAACAACCCTGCTAGTGTTTACTATCTTCATCCTTCCGATGTAGGGCATAAAATTGTTACTTCCGTTTTCAATGGCTCCGGCTATTGTGATTGGAGGCGAGCCATTATACTTGCTCTTTCTGCGAAAAACAAGCTTACTTTCGTCGATGGCAGAACCCTTCAGCCTGCCAAAGACTCTTCTGATTTCCTTGCTTGGCGTCGTGTGAATGATGTCATTATTGGTTGGCTATTATCATCCCTTGAACCCAGTAAACAAAATTTGACAAGATAAGTCTTGGCACAATTTACTAATAGATATCAAATTGAAATGAAATTCAGGGACATATAAGACTTCTCTTAAAATAACACCATTATTAAGAGAAACATTGCCAATGCATTGAACATGAACTTGCCTTCCATCTCGGATAGTAATCAAGTGATCTTTATTAGTAACATAAGTATAAGAATCAAAAAGCGTAAGATCATGGGTCATGTGGTCTGAAGCACCACTATCAAGAACATGAACATGAACTTACCTTCAATTTTGTTTTGCATCTTTTTGAAAATGTTGTATATTCATTTCCATGTCGAACTCATTCATCAACTCCTCCATTTTCAAATACGGGTGAAAATGAAAATATATTATAAAGTTTAAAGATGAAAATGTCAATGTTTTTTAATAAGTTTCTTAGAGAATCCCAAAGATTTTGTGGAGAATTGAATGATCAAATCTTTTTGATTTCTTCCCTAAATTATTTTGGTACATTTTGTGAAAGTTTCCAAAAAATATCTGATGTAGAAATGGAAGTTATACTTATACATTTTTAATTTCGTTTTTTTAAATGGTAAATGATCCTGGGTTAGAAATTGATGGTTTCATAATGAAACCGTTGCTCGCAAGAGCAACTGAATAAACATTGCTTAATCAGAAAAAAAAAAGAGCAAAATTTAATTTTGTTGTAGTATCATACGTGCTACAAATTACTTCTTCATTAGTATATTATATAGATAGATGTAGCAAAACGATCGATTTTTCTACATTACTACAAAGCAAATAGACCTCAAAACCTCAGTTAAAAAAACTGAGCTATTTTTTATCAAATAATATTGACGACCATCATCATTAGAACATTACAAATGAAGTAATGAACGAATAGCCAACACCAGCCAGTCTGATTCGATCATTCAAATTGCACACATTACACTCACAATCCTCCCAGTCCCATTCCATATACAAAATCTTCATACTCAACTATCTGGAAGTGAGTTTAGTTAGTAGCCCGCGATACGACAGAGTGCTTTACTTATGCTTCTTATTCACTGCTCCAACCGTCTTCATTCGTTTAGTTGTGTGTGAACTGCATAACGTCTCCTCATTATCTTCTTCGTCAAAATTCTGGCCAGAGTGTTCTGCAAACATCAACATGATTAAGAAAAAGTTCAACAACGATCAAATCATGCATACACACGGGTTAACGTTCAGAAATACATGGGATCAAACGACTTGTGCATGACTCTAAGTGAATTATAATTATACCGTTACCGAATTACAACAAAAGCGAGATGACAATCCATTTGTATGTCAAAAAATCGAAACGAAGTCAGATTATAAGCAGTTACCAGTGCAAGCTACAAAAGAAATCAAGAATACTCGGATTCACCATTCCCAACCACCGAAAAAAGAGATGATGATGAAGGAAGCGTTTAAAATTGATACTCCCCCTTTGATTCAATTGGAAATATATGAGAACAACCGACAAGTTTCCGTATAACTTACATCTCATGCTATTTCAATCATAGTGTAAACACATCTCTATCCGAAAGACAAAAAGACCTTTGTCTTTTAATAGATCTTTACCAGTGTTCATTGGCAAGTTTCTTCCCTTCACAAAACAATACATACCCATGTTCTAGGTTTGTAAAAAACACAACGGTTCAATTTAGCGAATATTAGAAATAAAAAGTGAAGTCATCTAATGTCGGAAAGTCGAAGATGAAACTGCAAGTTGGCAATTCAATACTACACCCAAAGTGCTAGCAACAACATGTCTACAGAAAAGACAAATCATGGCAAGACATCTGATAAATCAATGCATATTGAATGTTAATATTTCTACTCCATTTTAAATACTTGGCCACATTCACTTGCGGTCAAGATTTTTCGGCTTTGAACATTAATTAAATATCTATATTTCACGGTAACGTTTATAAAATATTTTTACGAAGATATTTCGGAAGACGAAATAAGCAAACCATATTTTCACGAAATGGTCCATCGAACCATCAAGATATAGGTTTTCCCGTTTGAGCAATGCATAGCAAGAAAAAGATGGAACTGTCACAAGAATCCCCTAGCCAATTGTCTATATCAAAAAGCAGAAGTTGGACATCAACGATCTATATGATCTTTCTCAATGATTATTACGTTGAACTTAAAAGCTATTTGAACTTAAAAGTACCTTCACCAATGCTTGAATCTCCAATAATTTGAAAATTAGGAAAATCATCTGATATATTTAATAATGCATGTGCATTGCTCTCTGGCTCACTCCCAAATGGAGCATTTGCTGGAATACGTTGATCGTCTCTGTTTCTAAAACGCTGAATCCACGGGTTTTGCAGTAGGATGCGAGACTTAACTGCTTTCCGAGGGGGTGGCTCACCGCTTTCAAATTTCATTCTCTGCCAGCTACCATGTTGGCAGACCTTAAACTACGAGGAAGAACAGAAAATTAGTGGGACATGGAATATACATGAAACGCAAAATTTATCCCCAAGTAGGATGATACAGGCACATGTTTGAGAACAAGAGACAACGGCAATATTCATTCTTATACTATTAGAACCTATTCAGGTCGAACATGGAGAAAAACTATATTGAAAAAAATATAAATAAAGTGCAAACCTGATCAGCTGCACGAAATGTATTCTGCTTGGATGATCTCATCTGTGAAGGATCCTTACTATGTGAGTGCAAACCACTTAAATCCATTGAGCCGTAAAGTTGGTGTACAAATGAAGTTTCAATAGACTTCAGATACAAACTATGCTTTTCATCGGTCCATTCAGTAGAGATGGGTTCCTTTTCCAACAATTCCTGGAAATTCAAAAACAATAAAACTCACAAGATTAAATTTTAGAACTTCAATATCAATATAATCAGATTGCAAAGAGGAGTATCAGTACACTTGAGCACCCAAAAAGAGAATATAACAACCATATATTAACTCTAAACTAAAGGTCTATCTTCCTCATGGATAGCAGACTTTCGGGGCAAACTTTGAGAAAACATTGAACTGTATAGTATATATTTTCATTTTTAGGGGGGCAGGAATAAGTAACCAGAAGTAACGCGAGAATAAGACCTTCTACATCAACAATGACTTCATTTACGGATTGGATTAAAACATTATATCGTACAAAATTATGCTACAAAATGAGAATAGTTAAGAGTAAGTTACATTTGCATTTTGTACAGTTTTCAAAGCATAAATCAAGATCCAAATCTATGCACATTTCATAAACAATTATAAAACCATATCTTAAAATTTTTGAACATCATAAAGAACCCGACAAGATTGCACATAAATATATTTTAACTCATAAATATACATGAAAAATCATGTTTAAGTTCTTCTCTCCTCTCCTATAAATGAAATAATCTGAATGTAATTAACTAAA
Source organism: Amaranthus palmeri (assembly GCA_019776075.1). Classification (NCBI taxonomy): domain Eukaryota; kingdom Viridiplantae; phylum Streptophyta; class Magnoliopsida; order Caryophyllales; family Amaranthaceae; genus Amaranthus; species Amaranthus palmeri. The sequence continues at coordinate 691,966 of JAAKBH010001509.1, read as the reverse complement.
CATAATAGAGAGAGTATGGTATAATGTCAATTCAGAGTTCAGGAGAAACTCAACAACCTGTAAAAAGGGTTAACAATTATGACGTGTTTGGCAAACGGCTGATAGCTAGTTGAATACTGTGGTCGATTTGATAAACTATTTTTATTAACTGGTTTGACTCGATGATTTTGAATCTGCTGACTGCTGCTATGAATAACTTGTTCAAAAACAACATATTTAAACCATCTGATTACCAAACATTAGCCTAAGTTGATTTCATCACTCAACCCTCTATTTGTATCAAAATGAGCTAACATTGCCAAATAAGCTATTTGGACAAACACCCCTCTAGCTAAATCAACATTCATTCACTCTAAATGCCACTATATAATTATCCAAATTACAGTTTCCAAAAAAAGAAAGACACATACTAGTAAGTAATTAAGTTCGAATCCAACCCTAGTCCGATTTGATCCGAGGAAAATAATCTGATTCGAGCCTGAAAAAGTTATCTGTCTCCGACTTTACGACCCGAGTCCGAGTTAGAGACGGATCACGGACCGGAGTTGGACCTTATTAAAAACGAAAAATTACTTAGAATAATACGACCTTTCACTGATTTTCCAAGAATAATACGAACTTTCAATTAACCACCAATAATACGAACTTTGACATGCATTTTCCGCTGGCATACATGACTAGTTTATAACCAGTAGTACAGTTCTTTTTTTGACCAATGCTCAGCAGGTTTCATCTCGTATTATTGGTGGTTAATTGAAAGTTCGTACTACCGGTTGAAACTTGCTGAGCAACGGTCAAAAAAAGACCTGTACTACCGGTTATAAATAGGTCATATATGCCAGCGGAAAATGCATGTCAAAGTTCGTATTATTGGTGGTTAATTGAAAGTTCGTATTATTCTTGGAAAATCAGTGAAAGGTCGTATAATTCTGGGTAATTTTTCCTATTAAAAATTCGACACTCCAACTCGATTTCTACTCTGAAGGAAATACGACTTTGAATTTGACATTTACTCCAATTTTTAACTATAGACATGACTAATTCAAGCTATCTCTCATACTAATTGCAATTTTCGATTTTGAAAAACTACTTGGTATTTTCATTTAGTTTAATCAATTAAAATATGACAAATTAGATCAAGAATTTTGTTAAATTGTAGTAGTAGGATTATTTCTCTTGTTAACTTGAATTCAAAATACATAATTTTTTGTTAAATTGTATTTGAAAAATATATTTTGTTAATATTATATGCTTTAAAATCATTAGTACAATATCAATAATGTTTGATAATAATCCGACTCCGTTGAAGGTCTGAGAGTCCGAGTCGGGGCAAACTTGGAGTATGCATAATCCGACTCCGAGTAAAGGTGGAATGAAAATAAAGTCCAACTGATCGGAGTATGTATAATCCGAGCCGAGTCCGACCCTTTGCCATCCCTAGTGATAGTTCAATCGTTATGGTCATATAACGTCAACAATGATTTCATATATGGTAATAAAAAATTCCCCCCAAAAAAAATGCTTGGGGAACAAGAGCTATACATATATATATTCTCAATAAAAAAATTAATCTAAATATAAATGAGATTCAACTATCAATGGAAACTCAAAATCCATAAAATTAAATGCATCCCATAACCTAAATCAAATAAAATGACCAAAACATGGAAACAAATAAATGCAGCCATAGCGAAAATCAAATTCATGGAAATCATACATGAAGAACAACAAAAAGTTAAAATCGAAGAAGAACAAAGAACGATCGAAACAGAAAGCTGTATACCATGTTTAAAATTTCCTCCTGTTCGACAAAAGCAGAAAGATCGGCACCAGTAACAGCAGAAGGCAGGGAATTCGAAGAACCAGCACCGATCATAAGAACATAGAGAGAGAATTATGGGTTTAATTGATTAGGGGAAGAAAGGAATTAAGATAGAATTGAAGAAATTGGGGATAAATTGGAATTGGAGGGTATCCGTATCACAGAGAAATGGTTATGGACGAGTAACAAAGGGTATTCCAGTTGGGATCGCTTTTTACACGTGTAAGCTTCACGTCATCACAGCCACGTGCCACTTGTGTCAGTTGGGCTTAGATATTTTTCCGCCTTAAAATATCCTACGGAAATACCGCATAAATATCTTTAATCTACGTCGTACAATCATACTCGGAAGATATTATACTCCCTAGTCCTTAATCTCTATGATTATTTATGATTATTGAAGTTTCCATAACGAGAATTAGAGAAAGGCATTCTTAGAATTGGTCATCATTTTTTTTGTCAACCCCTTATATAATAAACTTTTAACTTTGCAAAAATTATAGGAAACTATCTGATTTATAGGTTTATTTGCAAAAAATGATCTTATATAATTTATTTTGTAAAAATCTCCCTAATTTGATAAAAGTATATTTCCCTACAAATGACTACCACTTAACAAAAAACGTTAGTTGACTGTTAAGTTTGAGGGTTTAACCAATTTGAGAGATTAAGCTGTCTATGTGGCAATATCTCATTAGTCCTCATATTTTAAAATAATTTAAAATTGTATTCAAAAAAAAAAAAAAATAATTTAAAATTAAAACACATAAATTAACAAAATAAAAATAAAAGATTTTTAACGTTATTTTTACCCATCATAACGATGTGTTTTCTTAAAAACGGACGTCGTGATTATCATTATGGGATAACTCTTTCGAAAATCCGGTCGAAACAACTACTTATTTGCCTATTTTCTGATAAGTAAACTGAAAAAGATATTTGACGTCATTTTTACTCATCATAACAATTTTTTTTCGAAAAACAGAAGTCACGATTAATATTATGGGATAACTTTCGAAAATTCGGTCGAAATAAGTACTTATTCGCTATTTTTGCTGACACAAACCGAAAAAGAAATTTAACATTATTTTTACCATTCATAACGATGATTTTTCAAAAAACGGACGTCGCAATTATCCTCATGGGATAACTCTTTTGAAAATCCGGTCGGAACACCCTAAGTGTAATCACGAATATGCTGCTTCGAAAAATTAAATAGGCGAATAAGTACTTGACTCAACCAGATTTTCGAAATAGCTTTCCCATAAGGATAATCGCGACATCCGATTTTTGAAAAGATATCATTATGATGGGTCAAAATGACGTTAAATATCTTTTTCCGTTTACGTATCAAAAAATAACAAATAAATACTTGTTTCGACCGGATATTTAAAAGAGTTATTCCATATGGGTAATCACGACGACCATTTTTTAGAAAAAAGTCGTTATGATGGGCAAAAATGACTTTAAATATCTTTTATTTTTATATTTGTTAATTTGTGTGTTTTAATTTTAAATTATTTACAATATAGGACTAATGATATACTGCCACATAGACAACTTAACCTCTCAAATTGGTCAAACCCTCAAACTTAATGGTCAACTAATATTTTCCGTTAAGTGTTAGTCATTTGCAGAGAAATATATTAGATTAAGTAGTTTTTTGCAAAAAAAATTACATAAGGTAGTTTTTTGCAAATAGGCCTAGAGATTATGTAGTTTCTTATAATTTTTCCTTCAACTTTTTCTGTGGTTAATTTTTAAATCTTCACTCTTTAATATCTCTCTAAAAACAGTCTTCGAACACTCACCGAACTAAAACAAGCTAAAACTAAAATCGAATTACAATGGCCAACGAAAATGAGCATTAAATTCGAATTTCAAAACAAATGCTTGTGTTGAAATTTGATAGATGTTCACTCTTTTGGCAACAACTTTTAATAAAATAATCACATAATTGAAATTTTTGCGGCACTAGCACCTAGATTTCTAGATCTTTCCAATCATATACTTCATATGCATGTCCGATAATCGAACGAGAAATGACGATCGTTTAAAGTTTGTTTGTGCTGAAATTTGATACATGTTTAATCTTTTGGGCACAACTTTTTTTTAGAAAAATTGTATTAATGCAACGTTTGCGTTATTAGAAATTACACTTCAAGAGCTTTCCAACGACATATTATATGTCAATTCTGACAATCGAACGAGAAATGACGATCGTTTAAAGTTTAGGAGAACAAGAAGAAAAGGAGAAAATTAAAGTAGTGAGTGAGGGGGAAGCCTGTTCCTAAGGTAGAAGGCTGTTCCTAGGTTTTGCTAAGGATCAGGAGAAATGAGGGAAAAAAAGGAGAAATGAGGATTAGGAGGACAAGGATCAGGAGACTGTTCCCTCCAGTGGCGGAGCCACATTAGAGCACCCGGGGTCACGTGCCCCTAGGCATTTTTTTTTGAAAATATTTAACATAGACTTTTCTATTGGTAAGAGTAAAAGCGTAAAATTAATATTGAAGTCTTTTGAAGATAAATACTCCCTCATTTTAGTAATTTTGTCTTATTTATTTATTTTATCTCAAATTTTTAATAAGGTCAATTGATTTAATTTGTTCCATTTCTTTTTGTGATATGTCGTATTTAAAAATTTTAGCAAATAAGAGTAAAATATTTATTAATTTTACATCTAAAACTCTGCCGAAATCTCGTCTATTAGTTGGTTCCCCCTGAAACTCTGGACCTTGGATCCGCCACTGGTTCCCTTTACCACAAAAGATAAGGTAGAAGGTTGTTTCTAAGGGGCACAAGAGGAAGCCCAGGAACAAGGGGAACAGAGGGAAGCAGTGAGTGAGGGGGAAGCCTCAAAGGAGGAAGAAGGTGAGGAACAAGAGAATGATTTTGATGAGAGTTCCAGGGATAAGGAGGTACAAATGCCTGTTTAAGAAGACGTCGGTTCTAACACCGAGAAAAAGTAGTAGGCTTGCTTCAAAGCGTCTCGTTATTATGGATGATGAAACTACCTTTCACAACACCCATGAGCCTACCACTAATGCACCTCCCTCACCAAAGCCAGCCACATCACCATCTCATCAGATTCCATCACCACCACCATCACTTATATGTTAGAAAACAAAGCAAAGGACATAAAGTAATATCTTCTTATTGAATGAAAATGATCATCTTACAAATGGTAGAGTCACTGTCTTTATATAGGCAGTGGTTACAAATCAAGAAACCCAAAAAATTCTTTATAACAAACTATCTATTTAAAAGAAAGAACTTCTAACAACTTAATATCTAACTAACTAAAACAACACGTGTAGAAATTAATATAACACATGTAGGAGAAACAGAAAAACAACAACATATGCTAACTGACTTTATGTATTAGCTGTCCACAAAGCCTTCTTCTCTTGATCTGTAATGGTGCTTGTTATGTTGACCTCCTGCTGCTGCCTAATCTTCATTCTACTACCTTCATTATCCTTAATACCCTCTACTCAACCACCATTTACCACACAGGTTTCACCACCACACACTTCACCTGGCTTATGTTTTGCTATTTTCGTTAACCCCTCTACTGTTCCAACAGCTCCATTAATTATGTTCTCTCTAAGCTCAACGCTTTACAGTCTCAGTTCTTTGCTTTTTAAGACGACATTTGTGACATAGTAGAAGTGCAAATCCGAGTTTGTAGATGAAGAAGAGATTGTTGCTTGATCTCTCTACCTGCTCCATTATATTTTATGATTTGTTGCCCATGCCGTGTGTCTGTCTGTCTATCTATCAAACAATACTCCCTCCGTTTTCATATGTTCTTCTCACTTTCCCCATTTAGAAATTTTTAAAAGTTCTTCCCATTTAAAATCTTTCTATTTTAGTAACCAATAGAATTCAAGGAAATTATTATACTTACACTCTAATCTATAAAAATTAATTTACATGTTAATTCCCAATGCATTTACTTTACATACACCCAATGAAATTTAATGATATTATTACACTTACACTTTAATCAATAGAATCTATATTTTTTATATTATTTTACTCAACTTTCATAGTATCTATTTTGTAATTATAATTTATCTTGATTTCTTCCCAGATTTCAAGTGGAAAGATAAAAAAAGAACAGAGGGAGTATTTTATTTTGTCTTTTGATGTACCAACTGGGGTACGAATGATGTATTTTTATATTTTCTTTTGTTGAACAATGCTACTATCTTCTCTTATTTTGCAATGGTCAAAGACGTTTTAATCGTTGCATATCTTGATTGTGTTTCATGGTCATGGTTATCAGAATCTCGATCCTGATCAACGATTCTACGATCTTACGATCCAAAATTAGGCGACCGATCCGGATCGTAGGTAGGATCTTAAATTGGTAGAATCGTGCGATCCTACTTAGCTCCAGGATTTGAGTGGTAGGATCATAACACGATTCTATGATGCTACGATCTTACGATCCGATCCTACAAGGGTAGTTTCAATCGTACAAAAATTTCATATAATTTAGATTTTAGTTATGTATATATATGTATATATCTAAACAATCATATCAATATGACTAAAATTCAAGTTTTTCTTGATTCGCATTTTAAAAATGATTATTTATGCTATCTTTTAAGAAATTTAATAGTTGAAGTCAAATAAGTGTTAATTTAAACCTTAAAACATAAAAAAAGAACAAATACAATTGAAAATTAGTTATTCAAAGCATATTAATGCATTTTTGTCGGATCACACGATCCTACGATCCGATTCTACCGATTTCGATCCTACGCCCTTAACGATCCTACGTAGAATCCCAATCCTAACAACCTTGTTCATGGTATTTGCTTTCATACACTATTTCTTGTTTTTCTTCTTTGGCTAATATATATTTTTTGTTAGCACTGTGGTATGATTGTTCCACTCCTTTTTGAATGATGTCAAAAGGGGGAAGAAATGCACAAACTTAAAAGGTAGACTTGTGAAATACCATCGTTTCTAATTCTCTTTATGTAAGGATAGTAGTGTTTATATTTGAATGTTTGAATTATGTTCCAGTAATTTTTTTTGGCATGCTCTGATAATTTTAAGTTTTTTTGAAGCTCTGATATAATATTTAAGAGGCTCTTATAATATGTTTTTGATATATGCTTTAAGTATGTATGTTGATTCGTTTAATAGCTCAGATTATATTATGCTTTAGTTCATGTATGTTATGCTAAGTTTTTGATAGTTATTGTTTTAGTTTTTGATTGCTCCTAGTGTTCCCAGTTTAGCACACAGTGACTTATATTTAAATTCTTAGTTGTTTATGTTTGTTAGTTTTGAAAATTATTTAAAAACATAAGTAATATGACTTAAGCTCTGATATTATGTTTTTAATAATTATTTTAGAGTAAACTGTTTTATTTTGGATGCTTAGTAAATTATATTGTACTGAGTTAATTTGCTAAGTTATGTAGAGTAGCTTTAATCTTTGCGGCATGCTCTATGACTTTTGCTTTACTCTAATTTTATTAAGTTTGTTTATCAGTTGGTCATCATCTAAAAGGGAAAATTTATTGACCCTCTTAGGTTTTGATGATGACTTTACTTTTAAATAAGCAAGTTGTATTTTTGACATTGTTTGTAGGTCTATATTCGATTTTGTTAAAGTCGTTGATGGAACCTAAGACTTGGTCAATGGAAATTGTACGTGTCAAAGTTAATCAAGAAGTCAGATATAGAATATCACTTAGGATGTCAAATGTAGACATGAGATCTTGTCGCACCCTTGAATTTCCGACCCCATATACAAAACCGAAACCGCAAGGTACGGAAGGAAATTCGGGTGTTACAAAAGAAGAAATAAAGAGGAATAAATAGATGATTAGAAATTTCGGCAGCATCTACCCTAAAATTGGCGCCCATGTAGAAAGACAAACAACATATGTAAATAGAAAAGCGTAAAGGCATCAATGGCCAAACAAAATATATCACAGCGGATTGTCTCATCGCATCGTCGGCTCCTCTAAACTATCTACAAAACATGGATCGTGGTTCCCATGTAACACTTGAGTTTTCAAAACAAGGAAACAGAAGACTATACAACTAGAAAGTTTGCAGCGGAAATTAAGTTATACCAAAGAGAGGTCAAATGCCTCAAACCCCAAAACATAGCCAGACTAAGAGGAACGAAACTATTATTACTATTATTAGCTTTACTTAATTTTTTTATATAAATAATAATTTCTTATTTAATTAACGTATACATGAATGTCATTAAATATATCTATGGGTCCAAAAGTTAAATTTCCGATATTTAATAATAATGTATAAGGAAATTATTTTTAATCGTAACTTAAATTATAAATGAATTATCATCGAATTTGCGGGGTGTTACGAATCTACTGTTTTCAAGTGTGATGGACTAATGAAAATGCTGACGGAGATAATGCAGTGTTCCCAAGACTGAAGTTAGGAGAAAACGCCAGCTGAAAAATAACTTAGAATTTATTTTCTATTTTTAGCTGATGTATGGGTTAGAAATTAAGTAGGTTGCATATTTATTTAAAGTTAATTCGCAAAGTAATCGCCTAAATTAACCGTGAGAATATTTTGTAATGTTGAGAATAAGATTCCTTATTTCTCTCCACAAAAATAAGAGGTTAATTAGGACTTTAATTAAAATAAACCTAAATGACTATTTTTCGAAAAATATAACCGTATGTTTTTGTAAAACAAACTAGCATGTGATCCATTCTCCTAGATTTTAGGATCAAGAAGAGAGTGGCACTAGTGGAAAAAACGTCAATGGCTGCGGTTTTTTTTTACCGTTATTGGCTGTGGTTTTACCTCGCAGCTCTTGGAATAGCAGCAAATGAGGTTTTATTATTGGCTGCGGACATTACAACCGCAGCCTTTAGTCATTTTTTAAAAAAAAAAAAAACAATGGCTGCGAACATTTACAACCGCAGCTAGGGATGGTCATGGGTCCTGGACCCTAAGGGTCCAGACCCGACCCGACCCATATTTAAGGGTTTGGGTCCTCCTTTTTTTGGACCCTAAAAATTAGGGTCGGATATGGGTCCATTATGTTAGGGTCCGGGTCCGGGTCCGGGTCCATGTTTTCTAGACCCTGACCCGACCCAGATCCGACCCGTAGACCCTAAGATATAAATATATTAAAAAAAATATTAATTTTAATAAAATATGTATATTATTCAAAAAAATAACTAAAATATGTATATTAAAAATGTAGTTTATACTAGGGCCTGCGTTTCAATCTTACCTTTCATATTCCAATTTCTAACTTTCAAGTTGAATTTCAACTTTCATATTCCAGTAAGTAAATTAGGTGCGGCGTTTCTCTCACCTCACCATTCCCATTTGCAATTCCAGATCTGAACCAAGGGCCGGCGTTTCTCTGGTGTCGTCTTCTTTCATATTTTGGAAATGTTTAATTTGGAACATTAAGTAATTTAAAACTTTGAACTTTGTAGTTTGTATGATTGTATCGGTTGAAAACGCTTTAAAAATTTTATACGAATAGAAGAAAATTGCATGATATATTTTTGATTAGTTTTTAGAAAAAAATCCTTTAAGGACCCAGATTCAGACCCTAGACCCGCCAGACCCTAAGGGTCTGGGTCAGGGTCTAAAATTTTTGGACCCTAAGGGTCTGGATCTGGATCCTTAAAAAAATTAGGGTCTGGATCTGGGTCTGATTGGACCCGACCCAGATCCGACCCATGACCATCCCTAACCGCAGCCCTTTAGTCATTTTTCAAAATAAAAAAAATTTCAGAAATTTAGATCTAAAACGACGAACATCAAAAAATTCCAAAAACCTCATGAAGAACATCAAACGATTCCATAAACATCAAACGATTCATGAAGAACATCAAAAAATTCCAGAAATCTAGATCTTTGTTTTTTTTAATCGTTTCGTGAAGAACATCAAAAAATTCCACAAACATCAAACGATTCAGATCTTACAAAAAAACGAAGAACCCAGATCTTCACAAAAGAAATTACAATGCAGATACTCAAAGATTCAGAACATCAAAAAAATGAATTACAATGCAGACACTCAAAAAAACGAAGAACCCATATCTTCAAAAAAACGATTCAGAACATTAAAAAAAACGAAGAACCCAAAAATTACAATCTTCAAAAAAGAAATGAAGAACTTACAAAAAAAACACGAAATGTACATCAAATTTACAAAAAAGAAACGAAGAACCTAGATCTTCAAGGTTTCTTCAAAATCTTCAAGGATGAGGCGTTTTTCGAAAATGAAAGAACCTAGATCTTCAAAATCTTCAAAATCTTCCAAAAAACATGAAAGATGAGGCGTTTTTCGAAAATGAAAGATGAGGCGTTTTAGGAAGAAGATGAGTGATTTTTCGAAAATGAAAGATGAGGCGTTTTAGGAAGAAGATGAGGCGTTTTAGGAAGAAGATGGGTATAATGGATTTCGAAGAGAGATGTGTTTTGAGAGGAAGATGGGTATAATGGATTTCATAACTGAGATGTTTTTCGAAAATTCTTAGGGTTTTTTAATTGAGATCTCAAGTGGAAGAGGAAGATGGGTATAATGGATTTCGAAGAGAGATCTGTTTTTGACTTTTGTGGAGGAAGATGAAGGAACGACGCTTAGGGTTTTGAGAGTCATAATATTAGGGTTTTTTAATTGAGATTTGTTTTTAGGAAGAGAAACGACGCTTAGGGTTTTGAGAGGCATATATGGCTGGGCTGGGCTTCACATTTTTAAGCATGATGGGCTTCTGGCTGCGGACAAGGGACAAATCGCATCCATTGAATTTTTTTTTTAAATTATGGGTATTGGCTGCGGTTTGTGCCTTGTCCGCAGCCAATAAGTGTTTTTTAAAAAATTAAGATTATTAGCTGCGTATATCTTATACCCGCAGCCAATAAGCCAAAGCCAATGTGCTTTTTTCCACTAGTGTGGGGAGTTAGGGTTTGCAATTTCCTACGGCTGGCCCTATATAAAAGAAGGACTTTTTCAACCGGTTTAGGTGTGTCCAAGAGAGTTCATCTGAGAGAAAATTAAGAAAAATATTTTTTCTCTTACATTTGCCAATTAACTTGTAAGTTGTAATATTTTTCTTATGCTACTTCTTAGTATTTTCCCTTAGAACATGACCTTGTAAAGGGTATGTTGGGTGTTTTGTTGTAACTAGACTTAGGAAAGTTTAGGGGATAAAAGAAAGTTTCTAGCTAAGCGTGAAAAAGAGAAAAAGAAAGAGAAGGAGAAGGAGAAGAGAAAGAGAAAGAGAAGTAAGCCTAGAATTGAGTATTGTTTTATATAATTGTAATTGATTGCCTAAAACATAGTAAGAGAATTTTGAAATCCCGAAGGGTCGTGGTTTTTCCTTCTTTTAGGCCAAGAAGGTTTCCACGTAAAATCGTTGTCTCTTTTTATCTTTTTCGTTTTAAGTTAAACTCTTTATTTTCGCATTACATTCCGCAAAAACAGGGCTAACATTCTTAAACTTACAATACAACAATTCACTCCCTCTTGTTGCATTCGCTCATCACTAAGTGTTTCTACAGTTAAGAATTTAAGAATGACTACTCAAACCTTGTCATTCTCAAATTCTTCATAAATGATTTCAAAATTAAAACACTACATTACCAAAGTCGAAAGCAATGAAACATAATACCATAGTATGGTTTATACTACCTCCGGTTGAAAATAGTTACAACGTGTAATATATTATCAAAATAAAAAAAAATCAAATTTTGACCAAAGTGGCAATGAAGTAATTTTATTAATAATGTAAAATAATGGGGTCACAAGACCTATTATCACATAATAAAAAGTTAGATAGTGAGGGAAACAATCTAATGTAGCAAGACTAGCAGCTAATAAAATATTGTTCCTTGGAAAAAGCATATTAATTCCTTTTTTTCTATTTCTTTATTGAGCTCTTCTTATGAGAAATCGTCTTTCGGTGAGATGTTCTCAAATAAAAAGTTCATATTTTTATAGTATGTGTTAATGGACTATTTACATGTATGAGACGCGTCTCTCAATAAGACCATTTCATATAACAATTTGTGCTCTATTTTTTTTTTTTTTGTATAGAGATGCAATGAATGATGAATTAGGAAGGTGTCAATAGGAAAAACTAAGGATCTTATTGGAACGGGAAGACAAAAGCTATAGGGGATGTTTGGTATATGGGAATAATGGAAATTTGAAAACAAAAATATAGGATTGGAATTGAGATTTGATTGTTGGAAATTTATATAATTCCTTAATTGGTAGTTTAGAGGGAAATAGTTGGGAATTGTAAAAATATATCGAAAATAAAATATGAATTGACAATTTTGCCTCCATTAAAAATCCAAAAAAAACTAGTGAATTATTTATAAAAAAAAGTATTATTCCACAAGTCGCCTCTCTCTCCTCCTTCTCTCTAGGTTTCGCACCGGTAGGGCGGTTCAGCCCCAGCCATGGCATACCGGCGGCGAGGCCGACCACCGAGGAAGAGGAGATCTCCGACGTGCTTTTGATGATACTTGGAACCCATATCAGCGTTTTTTGGTGAGTTCAAAACCCCAATTCGCGTATTCAAACCCATTTGAGATGACGAAGCTTCAATTCTGAGATTTTGATCTCATCTTTTGATGAAACCCTAAATTGATTTAGGGGTTTTCCATGTATGGTCTGCAGTAGAGTTTTGAGTATCTAATAGCTCGGTTTGGGCTTTCGATTCTGAGATTTCTTCTAGATCTTAGAAACCCTAAGTCGAGTATTCAAATCCTGTGGAGATGTTTTGGCTTTGAAAGGCATATGCTAATCCTTGCTATGTTTCTTAGTCCCTATCTAGATTGTTCTAGGGCTGGAGTTGTTAGGGTTCTTGAGTTATTGTTTCGAGTATCCTTACCCAAACTCGATTAAGAGTTCTAGGGCTTGACCGGTGCTTGATAATAGTGTTGGATGAACTGTTAAGCAGTTTAGTATTGGAGGGTAGCAAATTCGCTTGCTACTCCTGTTTTAGTTGGTTGTTGATCTAGGTCTTTGGCTTGTGCTGGGTCTTTGTCTTAGTGGATGATTACCCTTAAGGGCCTGCTTTCGAGGATACCAGCTACTTTAGAGGTAGCATAGTGGGAAATTTGTCCCCACCTCCTCTTCTACTGGTATCTCTTTGAGGACAGGTTAAGTCTTGGCATAGGACACTTATCCCTGATACAATGACCTTCCCCCCCAGATGGATTGTAAGTCCTGTGTATTGTAGAGTATTAGTTGCTGAGTTTGCCCTTAACTCAATGCTGCTGTTTGGGAGTAGCCTTCTTGGACCATTTTGGCTGTTTGTCTAGGTGCACTAGGTTGTATGGGTTGTTTTAGGCTCTCCTAACGCTGGTAGCTATCATGTCCAATAAAGTGCAAGCTCTACTGCTTTTGGTGTTGATGGTCGACACATGGATGTTGGCCTGGTATACTGCTATCAAGTCAAAGGCTGGATTGTTTGGCGACAGTATGGTGGGCTTGGACGCTTGGTTTATGGCTGGCAGCGGGTGTTCTTCTGTTTTGGGGTTTCATCTACTGATGCTGTCAGTCTATGTTTGTGATGGTTTGACTGCCATGAGCTGTGTGAGAAATGGTTCTAATGCTGCTGATGAGTTAAGTTTTTTTATTTTGCAATCAATACTTGATGCTATCTGAAACTGGTTGAAAGGGTAGTTTTAAGCTGCCTGTGACAATGTATTGGATGCTGATTTGAGCCTTTTGACTCTTAGTAGTTCGTGATGAATGTTAAGCAATTTGGGTAATTCTTGATGATAGTTCTTGTGGATAGTTATTGAGCTGTCTAGTTGCTTTGGTATTGGCTATACTGCTGTGTTGATCATATTGCGTTGATCAAGCTGCTGCTAGGTTCTGGCTATCTGGTTCACAAACAGTAGGCTGGTCTAAGTAGGTTGGTCTGAAGCTGTTGACTACCATAGTAGTGGTAGTGGCTTTGGAGAGTCTTGTTTTGGCTTTAGGTGTTCTCATGGATCCTGACATAGGATCCTAAGCTATGATGGTATGCTTGGTCTTCATTGGAGTTTGCTGGCAGATCTTTGCATTGTCCCAAGTTGCTTGCAAGAAGCTTCAAGTGTACTGGACTGAAGGCCCCATGAGCTGCTGCTATGTTGTCTCACTTTCAGTCCGGGGCTGTTTTGTTGAAGTGTTTTGTGCTGCTGCCTGGGCCTGATACAAGCTGCCTTTTTTCGTGAAATCCATAAGATTAGGTTGAACAGTGTTTTGGGATAATGAGCTGTGATGGATATATTCTTGTTTTTTTTGCTCAAAGTATTTTGTATAGATCGCTCTGTATTAGTGTTTAGGAATACTTTTCCTTTTTTGGAGTTGATTCCCCAGACTAGCGAATGACGAGGGGCCTGTCCCTTAGAAGCTTAGTTTGGGTTATCTGCTCAGTCTTTTGGACTCTTATAAGCTTCGGCTATTTTTTCCTGGCATTTTATAAAATTTACTTTGCCAAAAAAAAAAAAGAATATAAATGTCTTTCTTTAACAAAATCCAATTCCCATCCTCCTAATACTTGCCCCCTTTAGGTATTAAAACCTTGGAATATCATGGCAAAAATTCTCATTCAGTGACTTAAATCCCAATACCACTTATACCTACGAGTTATTCGGACAAAAACCACAAACCAAAAAGAAATATGGTTTGGAATTTTTATAAATTTGTTTGGTTTGGATTGAAATTTTCAAAATCGGAATATTTTGGTTTGGATTAGGTTTGAGCATACTAAAAACCGAAAACCGCAATTCTGAACCGAATTAAATTAGAAGTTCACGTTTTACAATGAGCTAAACTACTTGTTGAGTGAGTGTGCAACTTGACGTGCAAATAGAAAAATTTTAATTGGCAATACTAACAAAAACGACTTAAGCAATCTTATAACAATAATAAACCTTACTTTTATTTTGTCATTTTAATTTTTGCTTTATAATTTTAGTAATCTAACTCGATTTGCAATTTAAATTTATTTTTAGTTGAAAAATCTGGTTTGAAAAGTCTAAACCTAATTAATTTGATTTGGTTCGACTTGGATTGTGACCTAATTTGATTTTGTTTGGATTGAAAAGAAGTATATTTGATTTGATTTGATTTTATAAAAAAAACCAAACCGCAAATCGAATTTTCACCCCTATTACCAAACATGAAATTATATAATATTTGACATTTAAATTTTCATTCCCATCTCCCAAATTCCCATGTACCAAACACACCCATAGAGTTAACGAGAAAGTCTTAGTAAATAACAGTTATTTGTGATGTTGATAAATCACTCTTATGTGGTAGGATGTGATAGGTATTACGATGTATATAATTACAATACAAATTACAACTCGGGAATTTGTATAAACCCCTTTGTTTGATGACAAAATAAACTTACAAGATGATTACAATGCAACAAGTAAATTGAAGATAATTGTGTAACGATGAACGTTACCCGGAAACTTGATACAAACCGAAGGCGTGTGCTCACTATCCTTTTGTGATATTTCCCCCACAAAGGTACTTGGGTTGATGTTTGGAAATTCACAACGAGATACAATCGATTACAACACAACCTTAGTACTTAGGTTGTATTATGAAATAACAAAGTGTTTGAGGAATTATAAGTTGTGGAAATGCACTAACAAAAGTTTGTATGCAAAGAACAAATGAGAAAGACTTAGGAAAGAAGAATTCAGAGATTTCAAGTGAAAGGTGCAAGAAATCTCAAGTCCAAAGACCTCTATTTATACTCAAAGGAGTATAGGAGGATCCTTTGATCATAAACACCCAATTGATTATGATTCAATGCAATCATAATCATCCAATTCAATTTTGCTAATGAGTTAACATTATTCACCCTCATAATCTCAGAAATTATGAGAATTAAGAAAGGATCCTAGGCATTAAACACAAAGGAAAACGGGAAGAAAGCAACGGTCACTTCCAGAGACCCATCGCCGAGTCGGCGACGAGTCCAAAGAAGGGACCGCCGACTCGGCGCAAGCCTTCTGCCCAAATCATGTTTTTCCAGTGGCCTAGCGCCGACTCGGCGCAAACCCTCTGACTTGGTGCCCCTTGTTTTCTTGTGTTATCTTTAAAATACCTATTTTGGACCACGTAAATTAATACGTATATTGTCCCACTATTTATAATAGCTTTAATTGAAATATTACGGACTTATAAACTGTCCCACTACCTTAGTAGTACTTGGTGATTAAATATTCAGGATTATTATATTATTATACACTAAATGTTCAACAATAACTTAACTTAATACGGTTCCCTTGCCTTATGATCTTAATGCCTAAGATCACATCAGCCTCCCCCATATCCTTCATCTGAAAGGATCTAGACAAAAAGTCTTTTGTCTCTTGGACTTGTGCTTTACAAGTTCCAAAGATAAGCATGTCATCAACGTATAAGCAAATGATAACACCATTACCATGGCTATCAAACTTGCTATACACACACTTATCAGCTTGATTCAACTTGAATCCAAAGGACAAAATAGTTTCATCAAATTTTTGATGCCACTGTTTAGGTGCTTGTTTAAGTCCATATAAAGACTTGACAAGTTTACACACCTTTTGTTCTTGTCCTTTCAAAACAAACCCTTCGGGTTGTTTCATATAAACTTCCTCGTCTAATTCCCCATATAGAAATGCGGTTTTAACATCCATTTGATGTATTTCTAGATGATAGACCGTAGCTAACGCTACCAATAACCGAATAGCGGTTATTCTTGCAACCGGTGCATATGTATCGAAATGATCGATACCGTGCTTTTGTCTAAAGCCTTGAGCCACTAAACGGGCTTTGAATTTATCAATAGTACCGTCGATTTTCATTTTCTTTCTGAAAATCCACTTGCAACCGATTGGTTTACAAGTCGGAGGAAGATCCACTAACACCCAAGTGTTATTTCCCATGATGGATTGCATCTCATCATCGATAGCTTCTTTCCAAAAAGCGCTATCATGTGATGCCATAGCATCGCTAAAAGTCAATGGGTCACCTTCCACATTATATAAATATGGAACACTAGAAGATACTTCACTTATATCACCTTCAGGCTTCAACCAAGTATACTTGGAAATCCGGTCCAAAGCTCTTTGCTTTCCGTTGTCTCTTACTCCGTTTAGGAATAGGATCAACTAAATCAAGTTCATCTATTTGTTGACTTTCATCAACGTCTAGAAGTGAACTTTGTTGACTATCATCAACACTTTCATTGGTACAACTTTGTAGATTTCTTTGTCTACTCAATGATGAAAATCTATTTTCATCAAAAATGGCATCTCTTGACTCTATAATCGAATGAATCGATATATAGTCATTTTGTTCTATAACATAGAACCTATAGGTTTTGCTATGAATAGCATAGCCTATAAAGATGCACTCAAGCCCACGTTCACCGAGCTTCTTTTTCTTGTTGCCGGGCACTCTTACAATGGCCCTACAACCCCAAACCTTAAGATAACTTAAGTTTGGTTTCTTTTTGTACCAAAGTTCATAATGAGTTTCCTTATTCGTTCTCATTGGAACTCGGTTAAGAATGTGACAAGCCGTCAACATTGCTTCACCCCAAAATCCATCTCTCAAACCCGAGTAGGATAACATGGAATTAACCATCTCTTGTAGAGTACGGTTTTTCCTCTCCGCCACACCATTAGATTGTGGTGCATAACCGGCGGTAGTTTCATGAATTATACCCATTGAATTAAAGTAAAGCGGATCATAATATTCACCTCCTTTATCGGTTCTTAACCTTTTAAGTTTACTACCAATTTGTATTTCTACTTCTTGTTTGTAAATCTTAAAATGTTCAAGAGCCTCATCTTTTGTATGCAAAAGATAAACATAACAAAACTTTGAGAAATCATCAATAAAAGTTATGACATACTTTTTATTTCCCAAAGACGGTGTACTATGAAAATCACAAAGATCACTATGGATTAATTCCAAAATTTCGGTTTTTCTTTCAACACTTTTAAACGGTGTTCTAGTGATCTTATTTAACATGCACGTTTTGCAATTTTTAGACATTTTAACACACATAGGAATTAACTCATGCTTAGACATAAAAGAAATTTTATCAAAATTTACATGTTCTAGTCTAACATGCCACAAATAATGCAAATCATCATTTTCATTCATGTTTAAAACATTGCAAATAACATTTTTATTCAATTCCAAAGATAACTTAAACAAACTATTACATAGATAAGCCCTTCCAATAAACAAATTATTTTTAGAGATAATACACCTATCGGCTTCAAACACTAGTTTGTAGCCCAATCGATTCAAAATAGGACCCGAGACTAAATTTCTACCTATTTCGAGTGTGTAATACACATCTCTTAAAACTAAAATATTCCCCGAAGTAAACAATAATTCAACTTGTCCTTTGCCTTGGACCTTGATAGGTGCATTGTTTCCCATGTAGAGATGCTCCCCATCAACAACCTTGTTAAAGGTTTTGAACCATTGTGTAGAATTACAAACATGTCTCGATGCCCCCGAATCGATCCACCAAGCCAAAGTATCATCCTGCAAACCACTAATATTAGTATTCATAGTAGAAAAACTCATATTAGAATTTTCATCAAAAGTTGTAAGATTACCTTGAGTGGATGGTCCCTTACTTGTAGAAGCTTGATCATTCCCCTTGGATTTCTTTTGCTTGTTCTTCAAGACGAAGCAATTTTTCCTTCGGTGCCCGGGTTTTCCACACTCCCAACATACCTTTTCGGTATTGGGATTAGTAGCTTTCCCCTTAGAAGAGTCATTCCTCTTCCTTTTATCTCCGGGACGGGATTGTGGTTTCCCTTCCCCAACCATGTTAATTGTTGGTACATTAGGATTATCATCCTTCCGGTTCTCATGAACCCGAATGCTAGACTCAACAATTATATGTTGCCTAAGATCGGAGAGTGTAATCTCCTCTCTTTTATGCTTTAAAGCATGTCTAACATCCCTCCATGAAGGAGGCAATTTGTCTATTATGCTAGAGACTAATAACACTTCATCAATTTCAATTTTATGTAGTTTAAGGTTAGCATGCATTCTTTGCAACTCATGAAATTGATCAATAATTGGGCGATCTTCTACCATTTTGTATGAATTAAAATTACTTACAAGAAACTTTTTGGAGCTAGCATCCTCCGCCATGTATTTATTCTCCAAAGCATCCCATAATTCCTTAGCGGACTCATGGTATTGGTAGATGTCAAAGAGTGCGTCTTGCATACCATTGAGGATGTGTCCCCGGCAAATGAAGTCATCATTTTCCCACTTAGACCTCTTTCGATTTTGTTCAAGAATTTCCGTTTCCGGATCATCCGACTTAGCAACGTCCGGTTTGGGTGAGCTTATGACATAAGCCACATTGAGAGTAGTGAGCATGAACATCATCTTCTTTTGCCAACGTCTAAAGTCGACGCCGACAAACTTTTCTAACTTGGCAAAGTTAGAGGTGAAATCTTTCATTGATGCCATCGGTGAAGATATCACAAAAGATTATTACGATGTATATAATTACAATACAAATTACAACTCGGGAATTTGTATAAACCCCTTTGTTTGATGACAAAATAAACTTACAAGATGATTACAATGCAACAAGTAAATTGAAGATAATTGTGTAACGATGAACGTTACCCGGAAACTTGATACAAACCGAAGGCGTGTGCTCACTATCCTTTTGTGATATTTCCCCCACAAAGGTACTTGGGTTGATGTTTGGAAATTCACAACGAGATACAATCGATTACAACACAACCTTAGTACTTAGGTTCTATTATGAAATAACAAAGTGTTTGAGGAATTATAAGTTGTGGAAATGCACTAACAAAAGTTAATTACTCTTTTGTATGCAAAGAACAAATGAGAAAGACTTAGGAAAGAAGAATTCAGAGATTTCAAGTGAAAGGTGCAAGAAATCTCAAGTCCAAAGACCTCTATTTATACTCAAAGGAGTATAGGAGGATCCTTTGATCATAAACACCCAATTGATTATGATTCAATGCAATCATAATCATCCAATTCAATTTTGCTAATGAATTAACATTATTCACCCTCATAATCTCAGAAATTATGAGAATTAAGAAAGGATCCTAGGCATTAAACACAAAGGAAAACGGGAAGAAAGCAACGGTCACTTCCAGAGACCCATCGCTGAGTCGGCGACGAGTCCAAAGAAGGGACCGCCGACTCGGCACAAGCCTTCTGCCCAAATCATGTTTTTCCAGTGGCCTAGCGCCGAGTCGGCGACGAGGCCACATGAAGGAGCGCCGACTCGGCGCAAACCCTCTGACTTGGTGCCCCTTGTTTTCTTGTGTTATTTTTAAAATACCTATTTTGGACCACGTAAATTAATACGTATATTGTCCCACTATTTATAATAGCTTTAATTGAAATATTACGGACTTATAAACTGTCCCACTACCTTAGTAGTACTTGGTGATTAAATATTCAGGATTATTATATTATTATACACTAAATGTTCAACAATAGGGTGAGAGATTTGTTGTTTTAATTTATTTTTTTAATTTTATATTTATTTTAATATTATTATTTTATCTTTTTGTAATTATCTTTTTTAATTCTGTTTATTTTTTTTGTTGTTTTAATTTATTTTTAAAATTTTTATAGAGTTAACTTGAAGTCACTCAAGAACCATAGTACAAAGTTGTCGCAGTGATTTCCCACCTATGGTCCCAATACCAGCTACTCCTAGCTGTCTATTCAGCAAGTACACTGTTCTCAGATAAAATTTATGGCACAAACTCAATGGATTTGCAATGTTTTATTGGACTACTCACTTTTTTGTCTCATTCCTTTGTCTCCTTTGGTGTTGCATTATACTTTTGACTTTAAAAATGCTCTCTGCAATTTGATTAATATTTTTGACTTATTTAAAAGATAAAAATACATTCATATAATTTCTCATTAAATTCGTCTTAATGTATACCTTTTTATTATATATTTATTTAAAATTTTTATTAAATGTATTTTTTTTTGGCGTCATTACATGTATTTTTAAAACTCAAAATAAACGGAAAGAAAAAAAAAAGAACAGAGAGTACATTGTTGCTCTCTTATGACAGCACTTATTGCTAATATTTGCTATGAGACACAAGAGTATATCAAATTGAAAACAAGGAGCATTATTTCTCAAAAATCCATTTACTTACATCCATCCCAATTCCCACAAGAAACAAGGGAAAATGAAAAGGAACAAAATTACATTATATATAAAGCTCATATCTTCATAATTTAAATACAAATAAATCTAGATCCTATTTAGTTGCTACACATTTTTCCTCTCCAATCATAATAAGCACCAAAATATTTCCTTGGTGTGATTTATGCAGGTAATCAAGCTGAATGAGTGCCACTGGTTCTAGTAATATCGTATTTGAAGCGTGCCATGATCCTACGTACCAGTTTAATAAGCCGTTGCGCTTACCCTCCCAAGTCCGACTCAACAAATGCTGTAAACCTGGAACAATTTATTGATCGGTTGTTTTACTGGATGCGATTTAAGTTGTAAAAGAAATGAAAAGGCATTGCATTCGAAATTTTATGAACCAAACGACATATTAATTGTAGCCTCAAAATTTGTAATATAATCCATCAGATTCACGTGAGAGTCTGAAATGAGACGTGGATGAGATTCCAAACTCTTGGCCTTCTGTTATGTTGGTTTTTAATACCATGTCATGTGACTAACTCAACTGAACGTATAAGCTTATGACAATGTCCCCAAGATATATTATGAATTATGATACTCTTAGAGAAAGAAATTACCTTCTGTTCAGTAGGCATGGCATCTAAAACAGCCGCTGAGGAAACCCATAAGACGAGTTCTGAAAACCATTGCCTTATCGTTCTCTTTAGATACCTGATGAGTCTGGTTGGTTCGTATTGTGCTTCTCATTTCCTGGGCTTTCTTCTGAGCAGATCTTAACTTCTTCATAATCTTATCCATTGTCAATGACCTCTTTTTTTCCAGCTTCATCTGCATCACATAATTCATTTGAAATCTATTCAAATTTGATGGAATATATCTGAACTTATGTCATTACCATATTTCATGAATGACTAGCACAAGAGAAAGTAAGGGAAGAACCTCAAGTTTCCGTATGGCGGCCTCAGCTTTCGCTTTCTGCAGATTTTCCCATGCTGTTATTTTGGCTTCATCTCTTCTGGCCCTGTCAAATGTGCAAAAAAAAAAAATATAAATCTTAGAGTCTTGTGATTCATTTTCTTATGTTACCTAATTTTTCAACAAAATCCACAGCCAAGTAAGCAATACTTACTTCGACAGACTCTTTACTGTATCAGACGCTTCCCAAGCAGAAGAACGAGGGTCTACTGCTTTCGATTTCCACTCATCTACGTCCTTGGAGTCTTTACTTGGGTTCTTTCCCTTAGATTTTTTCGACCATCGTGTCACAGTGACATGTTCGTCAATCTGCACATCCCTCACTTCTTGTTTTGAGGAACCAATACTTTGCACCTCCACAATAGGTAAGATGGAAGGAGTGAATGGGGAGAAAGAATATCTTCTAGGAGAGGAATGGCAGCTACCTTCAGGACTCATCTGAGTTGCCATGTCTCTCCTAGAAACAGCACGAGACACGTTAGTGGCAGCATCCTTCGTAGCATCAACCCTTTCATCTGCGTTCAAAGTGAGCAAAGTATGATTGTAGTTTCTCACACGTATTATTAAAAGTTAAAAGGGGATCTTTTGATTAACGAATTCAGTGAGGTAGTGTTTGGAAACATAGATTTCATTCAAAAATATGAAATTTGATCTTCAAAAAAAAAAAAATATGAAATTTGAATTTGGCATTCAAATTCAAGAATTGTAAATAACACCTATATACATGGAATTTGCAAATTTTGATACTTGAAACTCTTTTCATTGTTGTTGGAATTCTATAGAATTGACTCAATTCCAACATTTCAAAAATTAAGATTTGCCAAACATAGTATTTGGCACAATTCAACATATGGAAATGAATTCCAAGTTGCCAAACATATCATGAAGAAAATCCTCTAAGCATCTCCATAAGTTTGTGAATCTTTATAAGTTTAGTGATGAATATTTACTTGATCTAGACCACTCCTTGAATTGAACAAAGCAAATAACGTTATAAGTATAATAGGTAACTTTAAAATTGTAAGTGATCAGTTTAAGGTTAGAACTGATAACTTGAGTATAAAAATATAGTCACTTTAAAACTGTAAGTGATCACTTTAAGCTTATAATAGGTCACTTTAAATTAAGTGATCACTTTAGGAGTATAAGTAGTGTACATTGGGCCAGACAAAAAGAGATGGTCTCACCGTGTGTGTTAGACCGTCTCATTTCAGAATCTGTGTTCCAACAATTACTTCTATTTGTATGTGTTACTAAATTAAATTTAGTGGAATTTAATTTCTATCCAATTTGTTGCTTGTAATTGTGATTTGGCAGTTTGTAAAACGATCAACGCAGCACAATTACTAAAACCAAAACCTTTCACCATCTATGTTGTCTCTCTATTCCAAGGAATTAAACTACAAATTATAAGTTAAGCTGTCCTAATCCGTTTGTATTATTTCCTTATTTGGCAATGATCTCAAATCTCGTCTACAATCAAAAATCCAATCTCTCTTTTCATCTGATCCACACTTCCCTTTCATCAACTTGTATTTTTGTCTCATTCTACCACCAACGATAACAAATCTCCCTCCACCAATTTGAATTTACTAAAATTTGCATATTTTTTCCGTCTTACATAATTTGCTTGTGGAAATGATACCTGCCATTGTCTTTAATTATCATATTAAAAAGCTACAAAATAACAATATACCAAATTTGTTTGGACATACAAGTATACACTACAAAGCAAGGTAGCAAAATTTTTAAATGATAACATATATATACATATGCACAAAAGCAACTATCATACCTTGAGAGCTGATCAGAGATGCATCTTGACAGATAAGATCAGTACAACCATGAACACTCACAGAACGAGCAATAGACGGCTCCAAAACATTGTCAAAACCTCTACTTTCAGCGTTCACATGAAAAGACCAAGCATCTGCCATCATTCCTCCAGCTGAGATAGGTGAATCAGCCATATGATTCCTCAACTTTTCTCCTTCATACATTGTTGCTGCAGGCGAATACAGCGAATGGTAGGCTATCCCAGGCGGCCCAAGAGGACCACTTTTCGATTTAGGCCGCCTCAATGGCTGTTGATACGACGATGATGTTGATGATAATGAGACCGGACTACATATCCACCGCTCTGCATCCTCCCATTTGGAAGGCAAACCCTTTCCATTGTTACTCAAAGGCAACAATGACACACCACTTTGCCTTCTATTGTAGCCATTTGAAGGCAATGGAACTCTCTCTGAGCTCCATCCTTTCGGAATCACTACATTCCCATGGTGATAATTGGGTGTTCCAGGACTCGGAAAATTCCCAGATTTTCGAGCTGTAATATTATTCATCACTCCACCCAACTTGGGTGATGAGCTCACAACATTAATTGCATCACCAGATGAACTATTAAGATCTAATGAAACCGGTCTTCGTCGGTCTGATTTTTTATTTAGAGCTTCAGATCTAGATTTTCTTTCCTGACATTCTGATCAATAATTTATTCATAAGTCACTCACCCCAATTACATAAATAGTGAAATACCAATTTCTAATGAAATGGAAAGACCCTTTTTTATAGTACCTTTAAGAGCTTGTGAAAAGGAATTTCTGGCAGAATCTAAAGTGTCAATTTCATGATCAAGATGATTGTAAATTAGTTTGTTGTTTTCTCCTTGATAAACTATGCATAAAACCCAATAATTGGAGAATTTAAAATCAGCAAATAAAAGGAAAAAAAACCCTAAATATTTTTAAATGTAAAAGTATAGTAAGAACAATGATTAATACCTTTAGGCTTTTCAACATTTTTGCTGCCAAGCCTGCTGTTATTGTTGCTGCATACTTGTTGTAATGCAGATTTGTTTGAATCCACAACATTAAGATCTGGTAAATGCTGCTCAAATTAAGCAAAAATCAATCCAAGTCATCAACTCATCATCACGTTATTATACACGGTATATCCGGCTCATAACAGTCCATGATCATGGACGACAGACCATACCCTCATCAAAGGAGGTTAAGGCCGGTGATACCCTCATTTCGAGAAAGACAAGCAACGTAGTAAAATCAAAAACAACAGCAAGCATAACTAAACAAGAATCAAGTTGAAGAGAAAGGATTTGAACCTGAGAAAGTTGAGAAGTAAAGAAATCATGATCTTGAGTATCAGAAGCAAAAGAACAACAATCGACACTAGCAGAAGCAGAGGAGAAAAGACTAGTGAAATTAGACTCAAATGTTAGGATAACAGAGTTAGGACTTAAATCTCTAGTACTAGATATTGGCTTAAGATCAACAGGAGGAGTTGTAAATTCCGCCATTGATGCTAAGTAAGGTCACAACATGGTGCTTATAATGGCAATTGGCAGTGGCGTAAGGAAGAAGGAGCGAGTGATAGAAAAAATGGTGGGGTTGGAAAGAGTTAAGAAGGGGCGGGGGCGGGTGCTGAGTAGGGTCAAATCACGTTGATTGCTGAGTATCATAGAACCAACAAGGCATGCTTAATTTATTGATTTGATTCTATAATTAAACGTAACAAAATCGTACAATTGTGTCTTGTTTTAGCTAGAACGAGCATCATTGTTTAACCTATGGTTTTAGGTAGGGATGTCCAGGACTCTGTTGGACCCGCTCTAGATTCGCCCCTTTTTTAAGGGTCTGGGTCTTATTTTTGAGATCTATCGGATCCGGGTCGGATTTGAATCTAAAAAATAATTGGTGGATTCGAGTTCGGGTCCAATATCTAGACCCTGGACCCGCCTCTTGGACCCTTATAAATATTAAATTGTCTATTTTTATTTGTCTTTTACATATGAATTTTGCCTCCAACACTTTTTTCTTTTTAAATAATCATAATATATATGAATAATATATATGTTACTTGCTAAATGCTAACCCTTAGGGTCTGGATCTCTAAATATTAAAAGGGTCCGGGTCCGAGTCTGGTTGGACCCGCTCCAGACCCGCCCCATGACCATCCCTAGTTTTAAGTTTGATTTTCATCAACTCTACTGCCCGTTACGTAGGTGGTAATAGATCGGGGCAATGGGAATGAAAATTTAATGTAATTTTGGTTAAAAAATATGTTGGATATCTTGATGGCTATGTTTGACAACCTTCAATCATCTCATTTTGTTCATAAAATTCATTCCAATGCATTACCAATGGGAGAGGTGGTATTAGAAGGTAATGGAAATTTGTGAATTTTTTTTTTGTGATCAAAGTTTCATTACCATGGGAATGACATGAAAGTTTTGATGACAATTTACACTATAAATCATTCCCATTACCACCATTTAGTACCACTAACTAAACAGGCCGTTATGGTAATTGGTAATTGTTCGTGTAGTAGATAAATTATTTTTTTGTTTTAATTTACATAGTGATTTTTAAATTTTGTTTTCCACTGATAGATATGAATGAAGTTTTTTTGTTAACTTTACATTAATTTTACCAATGAAATGACATTTTTGTTCGTTGTTACTTGTTAATAGCTAAGAACATACCTACTTTATATTACTCAAAAAATTTAGTGTTTTTTGTGAAATCACTTATTTCAAATTTTCAAAATTTTTTATATTGAAAATTTTAACATAAAACATGATGGGTAAAATATAAAAACATAGAAAGAGACGGGTATTAAATTTTTTTACCTCACTGGTGTGGTGTGAGTGACTTGTGTGAGTGGTCAAATAAAACAAACAAATAAAATAATGAAAAGGGAGAAAGGTACAATAAGAACTCAAAGATGGTTATCTAAGTGTCGGCCTTTTGCAAAAATAAATGGAAATCTTATGTGTCATAATATAGCTTTTTTTAAATGAAAGATGAGGCAATTTGTACAGTCCGTAAATCCAAAATAAATACAGTCAACAATCAAGGATGGACCACCATTGAGCCACACCGAATCACAAATATTAGTAGAGGCTCATTTCGCAAGTCTATGGGTGTAATGAGAGACCGTCTATGACATAGATGACACTCTCAGCAGCCCAGTCCAATGATAATTTCAGTTGTTATTTTTGAAAAGTGTAAAAATGGACACACTCGTCTATGTTATAGACCGTCTATAGCAAGAATTTGTGGTCGCTCCGATTCTTTTTTATTGTCCACTTTCCTTATTTAGTTAATTCACTCTAATTGTCTACTTTCTATTTTTGGCAAAGATTTTTTATCTAAATGCTCCCAACTACCCAACTTATACTTCCTCCGTTCCATATTAGTTGCACCATTTGCTTTTTCACACTCCCCAATGTACGAATTGCATTATTAATATCTCTAATAATACATATCGAAAAATTATAAAAACTCAAAATTAATAAACTTTAAATCGAGACGATTCAAACAAGATCTCATATGACTATGTTTTAACTATTAGATTACCGACAATATAAAAGTCAATTTGCTTAATGAATAGTACCAAAGTCAACAATGTAGCAAGTAAAAAAGAACGGAGGAAGTATTATTTAAAATACCCCACCTACCACCTTTTCAATTATTATAATCACTCAAATGCCCCAACTACCACATTTACAATTATTATAATCACTTAAAATACCCCACTACCATTTTTCTTAATTTGCGTGCCCATAAGAAAGTGGACAATAAAAAGGGGTGGAGGGAAAATATCTCTATCAGGATAGATTTGCATTAAAGAGAAAAAGAAGGAGTAATTTTAAGAAAAAATATTGGTGATAAGCGAAAAGAAAGAATAAATTGTGTAAATGAATTTTAAAAAAAATGTTCAAACGTAAGGATGGAATTAAAAGAAAAAAAGTAGGTTATTGTCAAAGAATATTAAGTGATGCAAAATGAAAGTAACAAATAAAACAACAATTAATACAAAATAAATGCGACGGAGAGAGCATTATTAACAAATGAATATAAAATATTCTCTAATATTATCTTGGACATGATAATTTCTAGTCTGTGAATGTCCATGGACAAGCACCTCTTTCCAGCACATTTCACGAGCTGGTAACAAGCCTACACAGCAGCTCTAGCTAACATAATTTCCCGGCCATCATCGAACCATGAGGACTTCAACATCCCAGATGCGTGCCACCAGTCCCGAACCAGCTTTTCCTCCTTTGGGAGCAGAAGCGTCAAAGTTTAGCTTAGCCGCATCTTTGTTAGGTGCCATGAGATCACTTCTCTTCTCTTATTTTCATTGCCACTGCCATTAACCTTGCGAAAATCGTTAAGACGATTTTTGAAGAATGCCGCTGCTTCTAAATATTTGCGAGCCTAGAAGCAATCTCTCAATGTACGAAGGTCGGTGCTTCTAAGTTTCCACATAATGCTCCAAAGATCCTCATTGTCACTCATTGAACAAACCATCATTACTTGTAGCTCATATGCTCTCATCACTCACCAGGAAGATGTATACTGTTAGGAACCCTCAGCACCTATAATAAACTCATCGTAGCCTCATCGTTAAGTATTCTACGAGGAGTAAAGATTATGCATGTTTCCTTGCCTCCTAACCAAGCATCGCTCCAAAGATTAACATGATTCCCGTCACCAATTCTCCATCTAGCTCCACGCTCCAACATGTTCCTAGAATCTCAAATGCATTTCCATGAATAACTTGGGTTGAAGCCTCCATTAGTATGCCACCACGACGCACTTGGGTATTGTTCGACTTTAAGTGATCTAGTAAAACCAGAATTAGGAAAAAGTGGAGTCTCTAGTTGCTTTGACGATAATATGATCCCATCGGTTTTTCCGAAATATGATCCCAAATCCCATCAAAAGAAGACTTACTAGACCTAGCAAACAAGGTGGGGAGGCCTAAATATTTATCGTGACCTATCACCTCAGTAAACCCCAAAGAACTCAATAACAAACCCATTGATATCTTCCGCAAGCATTGTATTAAAATACACATGGATTTAAAGACAATGGCATATTTCGTGTAGATGTGCACTTTCTGTACAAAAAAAATATCCTTTGTACAAGGATAATAGTATATTACATCACTTATTTAAAAAAACATTCAATATCGTTTATCTAAATATCCGTAAAAATGCAACAGCTAGGTTTTATATGCTGCAAGCGGAATCTAAGAATAGCGAAAAGTAAAGAAACAAGAGCAGTGTAAAACCAATTAGGCTGCATTGTTTTGTACAATCAAACTGCCAGTGTTACTTTGTACTGGTTCCATGGAGGATCGGCAAAAAAGCATGTGCCAATTTCTCTCCTAGCTAGTTCGACTTGTGCTGCTGTAGTAAGCTGAAGGTTGACAGGGTCAAACGGGAACCGTTTGGCGTCAACTGTTTCAAGATTCAGAAGATCAATTCCCATTTGAGCCTGTGTCCATTATTCTATACAGCCCTTCCCTTGATGTTACAGCTACCTACATGCATATAAAGACGGTATAGTTACAAGGGGAAGTAATACTTGGCTTGGTACTAGTTACCTGATGTAGGGAGAACAAATCAATTTTATGGGTTTAATTACAGCATGACTAGCACAAAGAACAAGAGGCAAAGTATATCATTTTCAGGGAGTTTGGTTATTGGTACTCCTCCGAATCATTTTAGATGTTCCATTTGGGTTTTCTCGGTTATTAAGGGTGGTGTGGGGTCCATTAAAAAGGTGGTAGTTGGGTATTTTAATTGATTAAATTAATTGTAAATGTGTAGTTGGGGTATTGAGAATTGGAAAAGTGGGGTAAAGGTGGTAGTTGGGCATTGAAAGAAGTAAAAGTGGGGGAATTTAGGTAAAAAAAGATAGACAAAAAAGGAAATGGGACAATTGATATGAATTTTCCAAATAAGGAAATGGAACATCTAAAATGATTCAGAGGGAGTATTAAATAGTGGTTATGAGATTAGTTTTAGCTTTAATTTTTATAAAATGTGTTATGTCATTCTCATGATAGTAAGCCCTCACCCTCAAGCATGTGATTTTCTTCATAATTTTCCATCGGTGATGTGGTAGTGATGCAGTTATCACTTATCGTAACACCTAAATAAAGGTCGAAACCATAAGATATCTCTTGGTACGGCCTAAGACGAGGTTCTTTATGCCTTACGGTTTAGGTTATGTTGTTCGTTTTTTTAGAACAAAACCTTCACAACATGGCCAGAGGGGGTTAGAACTAAGCAAATTTGATCGACATACACGCACAGTCAGTTTCTCAAAGCTATAGTTGTTTCGTTTATGATGTACAGGGATTCAGACTACTGGTTTGGCTTACCAATGAACTAGACTTGGGTAGAGGAGGTATCAGATCAGTAGTAAAGAACAAATACGTGAGGAATTAGCATCTTCCAGGAGATCCCCGGATTCATATTAAAAGAATGTTGACGCTAATCGGGTGTTTGTGACTATCCTTCTTATGCATAGCACAGGTCTATGAATGACCGAGTGTCGAAGAAAATGCGACACGTTTTACATTCAAATAAAGAAATCTGACAAAAAAACAATCTTGAATATTTATTCTTAGACGAAACACACAAGATGAATCATAAATGACCTTTTTGAAATTCCATTAGGCAGGACAAGGAATGCAGAGACCAGTATAATCTGCGCATGTTTGAGATCAGGTTCAGTAACTACCTATGAGGTCGACCCATTGCATAGATGATATAGAAGTAAAAACTTCCACTGTCAACCGTGATCATAACCAATAAACATTGGAGTCACCACACACTTAAGTGTCGAAGGGTCCTCATGGGACATTATGAACACAAAGGTGCAAGACTTCTCAAATAATGAACTTATGGTCCGTTTGATAGTTGGTCTTAAATGGTGGGAATGATAATGGAAAGTTAGTGTAATTTTGTAAGAATATCTCTTGACAAGTTTAACGGAGATGGTTGTTCTCCCTCAACAATCTCATTTTCTTCACAAGATTCAATTCAACGCACGTGGTAATGGAAATAATGAAAAACAAAAAATGTTTTGATCAAAGTTTCATAGCCATGGGTATCACATAATACATATCATGAAAATTTACACTACAAATCACTCTCATTACCACTATTTAGTACCAATAACCAAACGGACCGTTACAGTATACAAAACTATTGGACACAGATTGTATGTGAAGTGATATTCGGATGGCGGCTATGAGCTTTATATGACAGATAATGCAATGACAAAGCAAACACAAATTGGTGTCTTAGAGGTATCTTACCCTCTTTAATGTACATTAGAGATTTACTAAAGTGAAAGCAACTATAGAGCAACTTTCCCTCCTAGATTTACCCTCTTTCATGTATCAAGACTTGATAAATGTGTACATTAGAGATGTACAAACGGTTTTATTGGGCATTAGCTAATGAATACTAGCTTTTGAAAACCATATTTAGTCAATAACTTGTACAATTAACATTCCATTGCCAAATCTTATTAAGCAACTCTCACTTAGGCTCATCTACGCAGAGGATTGAATGTACACAACTTTGCCCTCGTGTTAAATGACCCAATTTCAAATTGTTGCTTTAGATATTAGGTTCATGTTTTTGCACATCCCTAATCAAGAAATTGAACATAACTCAAGCTATATACATGAACATACATCAACAAGACAACAACAATTAAGAAAGGCTAATTTAAATAGCTTAAAGAGGAGTAAATACATACAGAAATACAGAAGTTACTCCAAGAGGAATCACAAACGAACTTCCAAACAATGTACAACAGAAGATCCCTTAGGAACTGTAATTATCACATCAGACCACACAATCATTCCCCACAAATTACCATTATCATCCTTCGAAACCGAAATCTCGGCGCAAAACACCTCCATTTCCTTCTCATTCTCTTTTCCCTTTCCATTCCCATTCCCATTCCCATTCCCTTCCCACATAACAAATAACTTTCCACCCACATTAGCCATTGTAGCACCACACAAAAACTTGGGCAAATTCTTATCAACTCCTTTCAACTCTTTCCACTTATTCTCCCCAACATCAAACCCTTTTATTTTCCCCAAATAATCATAACAATACAACACACCATCAACCACCGCGGCCCGTCCCCTCCACCCCATATCAAGCTCAGTAGACACCATACCCCACTCTCCCGCCCCCGGTTCGAAAACAACCCCACCCCTATCGGCCATTGCATACATCCTCCCTTCTATAACAGCACTTGCATGCATCCACTTCTCCTTCACCTCAATCGGGCATGGAACCGCGGCCCATGATCGATTAACCGGGTCAAAAACCTCAGCCCAGTTCATAGACCTTGCCCAATTATCCACAACACAACCACCCACAACATAAATCATCCCATTAATCACCCCAGATGCTGCGAATTCCCTCCCAACCCTCATTCTCGGACCCATTTCCCATTTATTAGTCAAACAATCAAAAACCCACATATTAGGAGAAGGAATATCGTGAATTGACCCACCAATTACATACAAAAAACGACCCAATGAAACAAAACAAGCTCCAATCGGTTGAAATGGAGAGGGACTAATTGGGATTAGGGTTCTTGATTTGTAGGTAGTTGTTGAAGAAAATGAAGAAGGGTCAAAATAGTACCATCTGAAGGAAAAGGAGGAATCTTTAGGGTTAAAGAGGCGGAGATTGAAGAAGAGAAATGATTGAATAGCGTTGAGTTGACAACGAGTAGCGTGGAAAAGAGGAGAATATAGAGTAGAACGCCATGATTTGCACACAAGAGAGAGAAAAGGGTGGTGAACACGGGGGATTCGAGCTAGGCATTGTAATGCTACATCGTTAGAGAGAATTGGAATCAAAGATTGGTTATGAGGATGGTGGAATTCAGTGGAATCGGAAGATGAAGAATTGGGATGATCCGCCATTGTTGCTGGATTATTGAGATTTCTTTGTTGTGTGATTGATTGGAAGTTGGTGCCTACTGCCTTTTGATGGGTTGAATGTTGATGCTTGGAGAGTGTTAATCAATCACTCATTATTGTCTAGTTGATATGTTGAGAGGTGTAATTTTGATTTTTGATTTCAAGTGGTCATAAATAATTTTGGATAATTTTTTAGAAAGAAAAATTATTGAAAATAATTTCATTTATTATTTATTTACTAAATTTGTACTATTGATTATTTTTAAATAATGTAACCTTTGTTTATTATTTGTTGATTTTCACCTATTTTCATGTTTTAACTGGTTAATGTAAGTACTTACTAACCGTTACGCTCACTTCTTCTCTCTTATGCTTCTTTAATGGTCTTATCCTACTCCTCTTCGGTGTTAGGTACCTTTAGTAGTCGGTTAAAATGAGGAAAGAGATGTTGTCAAAAATAATGTACAAAGGTTAGATTATTTAAAAATAATCAATACTAGGAATTATTCACAGCAGATGGACAATAGAAAAAATTATTTTGAACAATTTTTCCTTTTTAAATAATGAAACAAGAATGACTTTTTTAGGCAAAGTTTTGTGTTCAATTTGTATAAATATTTTTTAGTTTATTCTTTATAGAGTTGTTTTTGAAAATCGATTTAAGGATTTATATTTATCTAATTTTGTGGTTATAAAATCTGATATTAAAATGATTCGAAATATCTGACCTGAAATTGACTCAATGATCCGAATAAACATCTCTAACCTCTAATAAAAAAAAGAGAAGTCGTTATCATATTATAGGCAATAAAATTTTTTAGTGGAGAGATATTGTGAACTTATACTAAAATTAATTATTTTTTCATAATTAATTTATTCGAATGAAGAAAAATTCAAACAAGCTTTTTTTTTTTGAAATGAAAATTCAAACAAGCTTAAATATATAATCATTCACAAATTTGAATATTAAACTAAGACATATGGCTCTAGATATACTATGTAAATACTAAATGAGTCTAGAAGGTCCCAAAACACTTTGAAAACCTTGGATATACTAGAAATGATATATGACTCTAAATTGTATAATATTATATCGTGCTAATGTAAAAATTTCTAAGTTGTAAATAATATAAAGAATTTTAGAACTTTAGGTGTTAAAAAGGACTTGTCTATAAAAAGGCGGTTCAGTTACTTGGACCCAATAATTGGATAGGATGATATCCAAGATGACTTCAACTTACCAAGATTATCACTCTTTAAAATCAAATACCACACAAAGCAAAATATACACCCATTTATAAACAATGGAGTAATTCCTATAATCTGTAGAAAATGTTCTTGTACAAGATAATAAAACAATTACTTGTATAATGGAGTATTGTTTCTTGGGTAACAAAATCTAGTGGAATCTAAGATAAAGCAAAAGTGAAGCAATAAGAGTAGTGTAAAACCAATTAGTGTGTAAAATACAGGCTGCATTATTTTGTACAATCAAACTGCCAGCATTACTTTGTACTTGTCCAGGGAGGAACTGCAAAAAGGCATGTCCCAATTTCTCTCCTAGTTCTGCTTGTGCTGCCGTAGTAAGGTGCAGGTTATCAGGCTCCAACGGCAGCCCTTTGGCGTCCACTGTCTCGAGATTGAGAAGATCAATTCCCATTTGAGCCTGTCTCACTTCTTCTATATACTGCCCTTCCCCTGATGTTATGGCTACCTACACGCGTATAAACATCGTATCAGCTATGCAGCACAAATCTTGAATCCTTCCAACTTTTGAGGGAAGTAATACTTTGCTTGGCTTGGCATGGCAGCACACAAGCAGTACATAAAGGTGTTGGTTCGGGTCTCTCAGGAATCAGTTTAGACTTTCAAGTCGTTTCATTTTCGGGTCTAGTGCATAGTTTGTTGAAAATTTAAGATGTTTACAAGCTCAGATCGGCTTAGCGTTTACCCAGTTGCACACCTCTAGACTCTAGCCTCTCGTATCTAAAACATTACCTAGATGAACGTACATATTTCAATAGAAAAAAATTGAGTATGTCAAACACCATTTGTAGATAGTATTAATACTTTACAGCTATTAGGTTATGCTTGTATTAGGAGTAAATTTTATCGAAGAAACAAAAGAAAATAAGGCTATTAGAGTATAAAATTATGAAAATGTAATTGTAGTTAAGGGTAAGAAAAAGTTGTAAAGTGGGATAAATAAGTATATACTTCCCTCCTACCCCTAATTAAAGGATGATAATCTCCCCTTTCCATCATCCTTCACCATTGTATATCCTTCATTTCCCCTTTAGAATTCTCATTTCTATAGTTTGACTTATATTTCCTCATTAAGTAGTTACCTGATGGGGAGCAAGCGAAACATCGATAAGCCATTTAATGACAGCATGAGTAGCACAAAAGAACGAGGCAAAGAACAGCTTTTAGGCATACTGTGGGGCAGTGAATGATGATAAGAATTGGTACATGAGAGCAGAATACTATGTACGGAAAACGTTAAAAATCAGATAGGATGACCAGACAAAGCTTAGCGGCTATCCTTATTATGCTAGTGCAGGTGTCTGAAAGACCAAGTGCCTAACAAAATGCTGAGGTTTTACATTCAAATAACAAGTTGTGGGAAGGAAACAATTTACATATTGATTCTTCGGGGAACGCCCCCTGAAATGGTGAATCACCTTTCGAGTTTCCTTTACCTAGGACAAGGATTGGAAAAGACCGGTATAATCTGAGCACATTTGGGATCAGGGTCACAAACTATCCTTCATTATGATCATAATAAACATTAGAGTCACCATTGCAAAACAATTTCAGACTCCACTGCTACTAAAGGTTCCATACAAGTTTATGACATTATGGATTTGAAAGAACAAGGCTTCTCAAATAAAGAAGTTAACAGTAGTACACAGAGCTGTTTGACAAGCATGGTATGAGGTGTGAAACTGGATGGAGGCTATGAGCAAACTCCGACTTTAGGCGTGTTTTTGTGTGACAGACAATGCAATGACAAAGCAAACACGAATCGAAGTCTCAGAGGTTGATAAGCAACGTGCTAAGTTTCAAACCATTTGATTGCTTCATCCAGTAAGAGACATCACATGCTCCCTTTGCCTAGAATGCATATATTGTACAATTCCAAGACATTAAGAATCTTCTTTAAAATAGAGTACTTGTTTAGGGACAATCCATTTCAGCCATCCCAAAATCTTTCCATCCCAAATCTATCAATATACCTATGTATTGATTTTTATAATACTACCTCCGTTCCAATATGCATTATAATTGCTATTGATATTGACATTTTCCCGCACAACATGTTACAATCGGGTGCGAGTATTTCAGAACGGAGGAAGTATATGCTAAAATGCAAGCTACTATGAAGCAACATTCCCTCCTAATGACACCCTCTTAAATGCATCAAGAATTGATATAAATGTGTACATTAGAAATGTACAAAAGGGTTTTATTGGGCATTAGCTAATGAACACTTGCTTTTGAAAATCATTTTTAGTCGATCACTTGTACAACAGTCCATTAACCCTGGATTTCCGGTCTTGTATTCTCAGATATTCATGTTGCTCATAGGCTTGCCAGACGGGCTAATTCTCGTTGTTGTGATGACGTGTGGGGTAATGGGTGCAACTTGAATTTCCGATCTTGTACTCTCAGATATAGTATCTCATTAACAGAAGCCTACCTCATTTAGACTTATTTAGAAGCGGTTTTATAGATTAAATGTACACAACTATACCCTTTGATAAATAATCCAATTTTTAAATCATTACTTTAGAAATAAGGTCCATGTTTTTGCACAATCCTTATTAATAAAATTGAATTCCTAATACATGACAATAGCCTCACATGACCAAAAAAATAATGCTCAACTATTACAGGAAACTACACAACGGGCCCAACGATGACATAAACAACGTGGTCATAAATAATTTTGGATCATTTTGTCAACAGCTTCTATAGTCCTACAAAGATTGCTACAGCCTACAATTGATGTATTATTTTAGTCTGATATTTAATTTGCTCTAAACCATTTTTAGACATAACCCACCAATAACACTCGATCTAAAACTACAAATTTATTTAAAAAAACCTATAAAAACTTCATTTAAGACATGATACCACCTAAATATCCTACTAATACACCTACCCATATAATTTTCTTAATCTCAGAGGGATACATAAAATAACTATTGATAATAGTTTCATTAGTGATGGTTAAAAATCAATGTAGATAGATTAATAAATACTCTTAGGTAATTTCATTCCGAATGTTTCAATTTTATTTTTGGTCATAATTTTTTTTACCTAAATATCTCATATTCACACAGGTTATGACTAAAATACCCATACTTTTACTACTTATAATACCTCAACTACTACGTTTACAATTAATTTATTAATTAAAATACTCCAACTATCATCTTTTGGTAA
The DNA here is from genome assembly GCA_019776075.1 of Amaranthus palmeri. NCBI lineage: Eukaryota > Viridiplantae > Streptophyta > Magnoliopsida > Caryophyllales > Amaranthaceae > Amaranthus > Amaranthus palmeri. The sequence goes on along the minus strand of JAAKBH010001509.1, from coordinate 654,736 downwards.
CCCCATCACACTCTTAATATTTGTGTCCAACCAAATAAGACAATAGATATGAATATCTGGAGGGAGTATAATCTTTTGGAAAGAATAAAGATATTATTAATACTATCTTTGTCCATTTATTTTCTTGAGTTTTTTTAATAGGATTGGAATAATTTGTCTCACATCGATAAATCATTTAGATTCCATTGTTATAGAAGTACTACTCCGTTTTACTTTACTTGCAACTTTTGCTTTTTCATGCAGTCCAATAAACTAATTCAATCCTTAATATCTCTAATCATGTTATGTATGATAAAAAATTATAAAAATTTGATATTAATAATCTTTACTATGAGATATCATACAGTCCTATATATTAAAAACTATTCGCAAATTAAAAGTGCTTAATAAATACTGCAATTTTTCTAATGTTACAACTAATTTGGAACGAATTTGTAAAAAAAAAAAAAAGTCATATCATTAGGGAAACTTTTGGGTTTAATATAGCAAAATGTATGGAATCTAGGGCTAATGTATAGAATTACAGACCTGAATAATCGGAAGCATAGGAGACTGAAGATCAGTTCGAAAATCAAGGAAGAACTTGAACAATCTGCGTTTATACGCTTCAGCATCTTGCTTTAAAATCGTATCACTTTCTCCTTGATACCAAACCAAACCCTGAATACTCCCACCTTCACGCAATGAAATTCTAGCCCTTCTCACCAATTGATTATACAAATGACTCCCTTTAGACCACTGACTAATATTCGTCCCACCCACCGCACACGGCACTAACCCAACTGTACCGATCCCCGGCACTTTCCTCACAATGTGGTGCGCCATTGACATACCTGGTCCAACCCCACAAGTATGGTTAGTATCAATGTCACGGTGTAGCGGATCAGTTGCTTCCACCCAAATATGTTTCGCGGTTAATCGAAGGATTGAAGTTGTCTGACCCGTTTCATAGGGGATTATACCGTCCCATTTGTCGTTGATTACGCCTCCTCTGCCCGCCATGTTGCTCTGCCCAGCAAGTAAGATGATGGTTTTACCCATGGATCCGAGATCGTCGGAAATGGTTTTGCCCAGATTGCAGAAAATGGGTAGGATGAAGATCCAAGAGAGGTAAGGTGGGAACATGGCGGTACAGAAGAAGAAATTATTAGGTGGGTAGGCGGGGTTTAGACGTTTAATCCGCCATAACCATAACCATAACCATTATTAAACAATGTGAAAATTGAAAGTTAAGCGATGGTGTAAAGTATCGTTGACGCTTTGACGGATGTTTCTTGGATTGGAATATAATTTGGTTATTGTATAAAATGGTAGATCTGGTTAGGCACTTAAAGAGGAAAGGTATACTAAATTGAAAATATTTTAATACTACTATTGCATCATTGAATGTATTAGCTAACGAGTTGGTAATGATATTGTCCTCCAAATCATGATTTTCCCATTTAAAAAATTTATAAATGGGCTACTCAGTTCGTCTTTTAGTGAGATGACCTTCAAAGTAAAAAGTCGTCGATTATTATACCCAGTGTATTTTGCTCATAGAAAGTCATGCTCAGGGTCTGGGGAGGTAAGAATGACGACATCTCATACCATAAGGAGAGAACGATCAAAGAATTCTGCGGTTCGAGAAAGACCTTTCAAGAGAGAGAACTACAACTTAAAATAAAAAGTGTATATATGTTAATTATTAGTTGAGTTGGGTAATTCAGTCTATGGAAGAAGAGTGTCTCTCATTGGGAACTCACATAAGAATTCGTGTTTATTTAGTAAAATTATATCTTTGTTCTTCAATGAGAGAAAATTGGATTATTTACCTTTGATTTTGTTATAAGAGCTTGAATAGTAATTTGAACTTTTATGATTTGGATATGGTTATTGTACCAGTTGGGTGAACTTGATTAAAATTTAAAGGAATATCTACCCAGAATAATGCAACATATTCACCATTTTTCTACAATAATTCTAACTATCCATTAACCATAAACAATTTCATTTATAGTCCCATTTGTTTGGGATTGTTCACCCTCCGACTTTGCTCTGGATTAAACTTAGATTATGTTTTTCAGTCCATCTCCACTTGTAGTCGGATTATGCATACTCCAACTTTGCTCCAACTCAGACTCTCGGACCTCTGGCGAAGTTTGAATTATTATCAAGCTTTATTCTTATCGATATTAACTAATGATTTAACTGAAAGGATTAAAAACTAATCGAGTAGCCTTTTCAATACAACTTAATAAAAAAAATATGTGCTTTAAATTCTAGAATCGCAATCAGAATCGTTAGAATCGAATGGAATATGGAATCGTAGAATCGCAGCTAGAATCGCACAATTGTACCAATTCTACACGATTTTAAAACATTCCACAAAAATGCTAAATCAGGCCTTGCCCATCCAAATCAACTATATCCTTGGACCCTTATATAGTGACTAATCTACGAATAGCACGGGTTGGAGACTTGGAGTGAAGACTCTTAGCTTTTTAATGAAAATTCTTGCTATATCTTAGAGCTATTTATTTTTATAGATTACCCGTTGAAACTTGATTATATTTTATGTCAGTGGCTTATAAATGATTATCAACCCCTTCACTATTAGAATTAAATTAAACACTTGCTTTGTTTGGGATAATAGTTAGTTTGGGATAATTTATTACTTATGCTTCCTCATCAAAAATGTTACAATATAAAGTGGCTTTGATAAACCTATTACAAGATTACTCTATTTGGCGTTGCTTAATTTAACAAGAATCAATATTATCTATTAATGTATCGACTTGGTATGTTTGTTTTTCTTAATTAATGATTAGTGAATATATTTTTTTATGTTTGTCAATTCATAAAATAATAGAAAAAATAAAACAAATAAGAAATATATTTGTAACTTTGAATAATAACAAAATTTTTAAAAAATAAATGAGTTTTAACAGTTCTTTTATAATAAATGGCTAAAGAATATAAATAAGCAATTACAACTTCTTATTTTTGCAAAATTGTTGAATCATTCAATCCTATGATCCGACTATGAGAGTTGTTTTCGATTTGAGTAAAATTTGCGCTTTTAATAACCTTGAGTATAATTCACCTGATATATTCAATTGTGAAAGTAAAAACATATTATGAAATAATAATTCAAATACAAATTACAGTTTGGGAATTTGTATTTATTACTTTGTTGATGACAAAAATGAAACTTATAAAAACACTAAAAAATAACTTGAAGATTATTTTGTAACGACAACCGTTACCCAGAAGTTTGATACTTGTTGTAGGCGTGTGATCACTTTCATTTTGTTTTTATTCTCCACATAGCTACTTGGGTTTGAACTTGGAAATTCACAACGAGATAAGAAAAAACATAACACACCTTTAGTACTTAATTAGGATATGTCACTTTAACAACAATGTGTTTAGAGAATTATAAGATTTGAAGCTCTTAACAAAATTTAATTACTTTCTTGATAAGAACACAAGTGAATGAGAAAAATAGAATGAGAATTCAGAATTTGTGGTGTAGTTTTCACTCATCCACAAGCCTCTATTTATACTACTAAGAGTACACCAAAAAGACATTGCACATAAATCACCATTGATGACCAATATTGATGGCCTTCAATCAATGCCATGAAACCATGGTATATATGAGCATTATTCTTCTCCATTATGCCTTTGTAACTCCATAATTGAAGTGGAATAAGTAAGGGAACTCAATGCAATCAACACAAAGAAAACGTAAAGACTAAACGTTCATATTAAAGCCAAATGTCGAGTCGGCTTTTGCTCCCAAGACCAGGAAAGTCGACTCGACTTTTGCTCCCAACACAAGGAAAGTCGAGTCGGCTTTTCTTGCTGACTCGATTTAGCTTACAGGATTGATGGACTTACAAGACCATGAGGGGTGCAGAATAAGGGCAAAAAGCAAAGGGCCTAATGGATCGCCTTGTTGAACACCTTGGCAAGACCAAAGAGTGGAGTCACCATAGTATAACCTAGCAAGTTGGGAGTAGCAAAATTCCACCTAAGGAGCAAGGGAGGGGCATTGAATCCTTGTTTCAGACAACATGCCACTCCTATCAACAAGATTAAAAGTATTCAGGAAATCCACCAAAAGCATCGAGAAATCGACATCATCACCCTTACATTTGACAAGCCTGTTAACCGAATGAAGGATAGCCTCACCGCTCCCTGTGTACCTACCCCAAACTGGAAATCTTCAAAGTAGACATTCATGGTTTTCCCAACAACAGAAGCAACAACCTTATACACTAGCCGGCGTCACACCGTACAAACAACAATAGGCCAAATACCACCCCTGGCATAATTAAGGGGGTTAGAGGAGCACTAGCGATAAAAGCTCCCAAGTAGACCAGAGCACTTCCCACCAAGGAGAAAATTGACTACTTTATTAGTGATAGAGCACAACAAGCTATTCACAATAGCTGTCGCAACACCTCTTAGTATATCCACAAGATGTTGTGCTCTAAGACCATCCCTACCACAAGAAGTTCCTTTTTGGTAGATCTGAGTCCTGGCCAACACCTCATCTTTGGTCACACTAAGAGCTCCCTCAGAACATGGGATAAAGGGTAAAAGCGGAGGGGGTGTGATAGGGTGCTTAGATTCTAGGTTTCCGGAGAATAGGGTTACAACATCAGACGAAGACAAAACCTTAATGACAATGGTAAAATGCCCATCCGTAAGCTTACGATTGCATTGATACGAATTGGAATCTTCAAGGTTAAAGCCTTCGTAGAACTAGCACCTAAGACTAAGAGGGGTACTTCTGCTAAACGACACAAAATCAAACATAGCCTGTTGCTATGATCCAACCATCTAGAAACAACATTTGAAATACTATCTGTAACATCCCGTAGTTTAACTCGTATTGTTTTAAAAGAGAAATAGACTTTTTGAATAACCATATAGTCCGAGTCAAACCAGGGCGTTAAACGGTTAGTTAAAACGGATTCAAGCGAAACAAAACTTACGGACCGAGTTCTAATAGTGCTATTATAATCTACCAAACATAAAGACTAAGCAGCAAATAAGTTTAAAAAGGTAGATCTAATTATTACAACTCGAGAGCGTTCACGCCTCATAAAACCAACATTTAAAAAGTACGAAAACTTAAGTTCATAATGAATTCTGATTCTAACGTTTTATTTCTCCCCGAGTAATCCTCACTCCCCACCTGCAATTAACTTACTGCTAGTCATTATCCAAGGAGGAAACGACATCATCGCAGGATCGTTAAGACCAAAAAGTACACGTCAGCAAGAAATCATAATTCAATTAATTCGAGTACGACAAATCAAAGATAATAACTTTAATAATTTCTTGTTTCAGTTAGTCAGCCATACTGCTGTATCTTTTTCAGCCATACTGCTGTATCTATTCCAGCCATACTGCTGGTACCACTTCAAACTCCATAGGCGAGACAATACATTAGGGGGAGCTAACCCCTAAGCAAGTCCCTACCATAGACACACGTCCTACTTCGGTGCCTATGGTTAAGTATGCATACCCCCGCGGTGGCTCATAGGCTCCAAAGGCCGCGAGTAATTCATTCCACCAATTGACGTCATACTACGTCCACTTTCAAGTTAGTGAGGTCATACTACCCCTGCTTATTAAAATGTTAAAATGAAATAACTTATTCGGAAGCGTATCAATATTCATACTACATGCCCATACTTTACCTTTGTTACCATTATCATATGGTACGTAATGTATACTATAGTTCTATGCTGCGTGCACGTACCTTAACAAGATAACCAATTCTCAAACGTCTTAATCAATTCCCCGTCACGAATCGACTTCCTACAAGGTTCAATCGTATCCGGGGAATAAGCACACATACACACTTTCCTCAAATCAAACCATAACACATACATATAACTACTACCACACTTATAATACCACAAACATCATGAACATCTATCACATACTATAACATGGTAAACACACAAAATAGGACAGCATACATAATCTGTCCAGAAACGCGACTTAACACTGTCAAACTGAAAATCTGACTTCACCGTTGCGTTCGGAAGGCATCAAAACCCCCGGGCACCAATTTTCATAATTTATAACACAGTATAAGTATTTTTAACTTAATTTCAAAGCTAAAAATGCTCCAAAAACACCCTTTTTTCACCATTTTCAAAACCTACGGGATTTTATCAATTTTTATTAAAAATACATACAAACTCCAATGTTCACATTTCCTATTAAATTCATACCATTAAAATCATAAACTCATGCCCACATATTAAAAATCATTTTCATCATTCTAAAATAATTCATTTCTTACAAATACAATTTTTCCTTCACAAATCACACATTAAAATTCAAATACCACACCAAAATAATTTCTCATACTACAATATAATTTCTTCATGAAAATCCTAATTTAAATATATATATACATATATATTATTATTATTGTTATTATTTTTATCCATTCTCCATCACCTTAATTTAACATGCTCATATAAAGATAAATTCTAAAACAAAACATCCTACACTACCATTTGATAACTACATATAAATTTACTTCATTATGTTAAATCATGGAAGAAATGGTCATGGATCAAAATTTCACAACCCATAAATCACATAATTTAATTTAAACTTAATATAAAAATAAATGGAGAATTATACTTACAATTATATGAAAAGAATGCCAAAATTAAGGTTGCAAGTGTTCTAGGTGGGTGGAATTTGCTAGGGTTTGTGGGAGTTTTCTTGAGTTTTTAGGAGTTGGAAGGTAGAATGCAAATGGGGTTAAGGAAATGAATAATTAAGAAATTAAGAATAATGGGTAATTATTAAGTGATCTTTCCTATTCCCACATGGGAGTTGCAAACTCCCTCAACACTCCAATAGGGCCATCCAACCCTACATCTTTCCTCTAATTATTATTATTTTTTTTTTCTTTCTAAAATTTGCAATAAGAAATGGGTTAAAGGTTTTTGGGCCCGAAAAACTAAATTGTAAAAAAGGCTAAAAATACATGGACAAGCCCAAAATAAATTGATAAAAACATTATTTATATAAAATATTAGTATTAGTAAATCATTAAATATATCGGAAAATTATCGGGGTGTTACACTATCAAACTGGCAGCACTCTCTTATGCCTGATCTCCGTTTAACTCTATTCTTAGGCAAAAAGGTGTCTAAAACGCAATAAGGCAAGATAAGCAGTTGTACCCTAGCACACCCCAGGCATAACTTAAGAGGAATACTTTTTACAGTGTGAAGGGGGTTTTGTAAGAACACGCCCGAGAAGATCAACATCAAAACCAGAGGAAGAACACCTAACATAAGAACCCAAGGGGGGAGCCTCGTAAGCCTCAGTAGAAGCACAAGCCGAGGTCAAGGGCGAGGTCCACCGAGGTAGGGGCAAGAATCACCGGCCGTTAGAATGCCTACAGTTCTTACTAAGGGAGTGAGTACATAAGCTAGAGCTGTTCATGGGCGGGCTACCCGCTAGGCCCGGCCCGCCCAGCTCGAAAAACGGGCGGGCGCGGGTAGCATTTTTTAAAAAAAATTAAAGTTTGGGCGGGTAATACCCGCCCGCCAAGATAAATGGGCGGGTAGCGACAATAAAAAATTACCCGCGGGTATACCCGCCCGCCCGCTTATTTTAATATATTAATATTTTTTTTATGAAAGGTAATATATTAATATTAAGTAGTATGCTTTGGGCTTTTAAAGTAAGTCCAATAAGTGTCCACTTCTCTAGAATATTCATTCACTTTAGAAATTACAATGTCTTACTATTCTTAGGGTTAGAGTAGAGAGACTTTAGTCTTCATTCTCTCAACTTGTGCTGTGCGGCGCCTCATTCTCTCAACTTCTTCATTCTCTTTAACTTCTACTCTTCTAGTCTTCATTCTTCAACTTACATTCGAGTTTCGACATTTGATTATTTTGAGACGTTTTATGTATTTTTGTAGTATTTTGGATTATGTATTGTATTTTAATTATTATTAACACTTAATTTTATATTTTGTATTGTATTTTTGGTATTTATGAGAAAATACCCGCGGCACCCGCCCGCTTTAAAAATGGGCGGGTAGCGACAAAAAAATATGCCCGCAATCGCGGGCGGGCATTTGAATTTTTCTGCCCGCGGGTAGATTTTGTAGCAACTACCCGCCCCGCTACCCGCGCCCGCCCGCCCATGAACAGCTCTAACATAAGCACACCCCACAAAGCAAGATACCTGCCTTTTTAAGAGCTGCATCTAAGGAAGAGAACAAGCTAGAATCACTAGCAATATTATCCTTAAGATAAAGCGACTCATCCGGGCTAAAATGACGAGCCCCTAAGTGATCAATGAAGTACTTCCTAGTGAGCCCCTTATCGTCACTGTTACAACCATCACATCCCCTAAATTCTAACATCAGCCATATATAAGCACCACGAAAGAAAAAGCACCAAGCACACAACACGGGACCCGCAACCAAACAAACAAAACAAAGGAACACTCCTAGCAACACGCAGTCGAAAACCCGCTCGAAAATGAAAGCAAACCCAAACCAAAGAGAAGCACAACACACCAACTGGAACAAGAACAAAAGCTACCACAAAAGCTATACCACAAAGCCCAAAGCCCAAAGGAACCCAAACAGTGGTCGTTGAACAAGAATAAAGCACCCCTTTAAAACAAACTGGAATAAGAACAAAAACAAATCGGATCTACGGAAACGGCGCACCAAACTGCCGATGGTGGAGGGAACACCTATCCGAAAACCAAGCCCAAAACTAAGCAACAAAAACCCAAGAACAACCACGCTTGAAAGAGAACCAAAACCAACTAGAGAAACGACGTGAATAAAAACAGAGGAGGCGTACTTACTCTACCACGGGACACCAAGGCTGGAGGCACCTCACCGACAGCTCGACCAGCCATCTGAACCCTCCAATATTATTATTATTATTATTATTATTATTATTATTATTATTATTATTATTATTATTTAAATCATGAACGCTCCAATATTGGTTCATTAGTTAGGATAAGTAGGACCATGAGTCAATTTGAGCCTTGAGATCCATTGTTACCCTTTGAACTTGTTATTCAAAACGACAATTTTCACTACTCTTCTTATCTTTGGTTCACTATCACTACTCTTCTCATTTCCATGGCTGCGCGGCCTGCGCCTCCTCTCCTGAAAACTTTGCCTCTCCTACGTCTTCGCATCCGTCTCTGCCTTCATCACCACGATTTTCTCACTTCCTCCATTTTCCCACCTCTTCGTCTTCCTTTCTGTTCATCTGCTTCTTCTGGGTCCGCTTGGTCGGAGGAGAATGTTTTGTCTTCTGCCAGTGAATTCTTGAGGGTTAAAGAGCCTCCCAAGTTCTTTGATAGATTTGATGGTCCTAGTTATCGAAAATGGAAAGATAAAGAAGATGAGATTTTAAGGGATATTGAACCCATTACTCTTCTCGCCAAAGATATTCTTCATTCTGATAGGTTTCTTCCTCTCCTTCTCTTTTTAAATTTCCCATTTGGTTATGTGTTCTTTCTGAATGATTATTATGTGTTTATAAAGTTTTAAAGGTGGATTTTAGTCTAAACCTTGTAAAATTTTCGATTGACTTTAATCAGCCAATGGAAACAATTCAATTTGGCTCTGATTACTGGAACACATGACAATTCACAACAACTATGCCAGACCCTTAAGATTGCACAATTCACCCATGATAATTCGAGGAAAATATTT